>CP137675.1:1827782-2131318 GCA_037976565.1 Mesocentrotus franciscanus | reverse complement strand
CGACTATATTATTATGAGGATTGAAATCGAATCGAAATCGAATTCTCTCTCTCTCTCTCTATCTCTCTCTTTCTTCTTCTATCCTCCTATATTCTCTCTTTCTCTCTTTTCTCTCTCTCTCTCTCTCTCTCTCTCTCTTTCTCTCGCAGGGTTGACATCTGTACGTCTTTCATAAATTATGGTCAAACATTATGCCATTTGAACGTTGGTCCCCAGAAGAAAATGACTAGGCATGGTCGAAAATGATTTGTTGTTGGTCTTGATGGTTTCACACGAATTCGTAACGATTCAAATATACTAGAGTGACAGTTGTACAGAATTCAAAATAACAGTCCTGTAACAAATGATTCCGATCTAGATCTATATTTGGTACTGCATTATTATTGTTTTCTATAAAGATGGTAATATCAGTGTAAATCCATTTCATGGACGTCATCTCATGGACACGACGTACGGCCGGCGCACCGGTTGTTATGAATTGTACTGTTGATGGCCCGAGTGATGTTTGTGGCGCTCACTCCTTTTCTCTATTCATGAGATTGACAGTCTAGAACACTTCAAATCATGATGCCTCAAAACTAACCAATATTCAGGAAAATTTAAAAGTAATTACTTATCATTGGAGGAGCCTGCGCTTTTTTTTTTACAGAAAAATAGCGCCATATGAATGCTGTCAGTCATCACCTTCACAATTTTCTTGTTCAGATTTAGACAGGAAATTAAACTAGTAAACATCTGAAGTGCATATCATAAAGGACAGAGCCAGACTTTAAAAATTTACTTCATGTTTTATATATCCGCGTATATATATTTGTTTAAAAAACACCTTTACTGCATATGTCTACCCTGAAGTCTGTTTATGCATCCTTTATAGAATAACTAAACTAAACAAATTGTATCATCCAAGTGAAATGTGAGCTCCCCATTTTTTAAAAGAGGGATAGAGGAAAAGAGAGTGAGTGAGGCAGCTAGAGAGACAGAGAGAGAAAGGGAGAAAGCGAGAGAGAGACAGAGAGAGAGAGACAGATATATACATATAATTAACATCTAAATTATTCATACTACTTGTAAATTTGATGTGTGTGTGTGTGTGTGTGTGTGTGTGTTTCATAACTAAAAAATGAAAGATGGACTAGTTAGATTAGGGCCTTTGTTGAATACTCTCTGATGTGAGCTTTAATAATTATTTACCATTCTCAAGCATCATAAATCAGGAGAAATCAATTTTTCACATACTTAAAAATTACAAAATTTGGTAAGGGTATGAATAATTGTGTTGTTAACTGTATATAAAGAGAGAGAGAGAGAGAGAGAAGGTATAGAGAGGGGATACTGAAATAATAACATTATTCTTGGAAGGAATTACTCTTCTTAATTCCCTTCTAGCAATCCTGGATACGCCCTCGCTCGACAATAATATTATTACCACAATATTTAAAGAGTTTTTAAGACTGATAAATAGGGCATAACGTCTTCAAATTGTCGTCAAGCGATATCTAAACAATAATACCATATCGATCTTTCCATTAATGTAGCTTCGTCTCATATAAACATGATATTAAAAACAATCCATAAAACATTATTCGTTTTGCTCACTTTGCTGACGTCACCAGCGTGTTTTTTTTAACAGATCGATATCATTTTGCCCTAAAGAAATTACATGATAAATTATTATATAGTGGTTATCGATAGGATCACTTGATGTGCGCTCCTTGTTGTTTTGACTCAAGTACGATGGAAATAAAAATACGCAGGGCATTTGTTCGTCTTCAGGATGGGATATAAGGTAGGGACATGTTAATAATAATAATATACCATTTAATAAAGGTTATAATTACTGGAGAGGGTAACAGCCCCAAACGCATTGCAAGAACGCCGAAGTATGTACATCTATTGGAGGTTGCCTACAAGAGAGAGGTGCCATTGGTTCTATCATAGCATATAATTATTAACACCATCATTATCATTATCATTATCATTATCACCATCATCAATCATCATCACCATCACCATCACAGCGACCCATCACCAGTGCACCAGTGACCACATCAGTGCCACCACTAACACATCACCTACCAACACAACTACTACACCATCTGCACCGGCACCAACACCGTTACTACTATCACCACCGCCACCACCACCTCCACAACCTCCACAATCACCACCACCTCACCACCACCACAACCACCACAACCACCACAATCACCACAACCACCCAAATCACCACAATTACCACCACCTTTACAACCACCACCACCATCACCATCACCGCTACCACCAACACCACCATTACCACTAAAAACAACAACACCATCGTCACCACCAGTCGCCGCCACCACCGCCACCACCGCCGCCACCTATGCCACCAACAACCACAACAGCAACAACATCTGTAAAAATATAAAAATATATAGAGAAGCAAACAAACAAACAAGAGGAAACGAAACAAAACAGAAGACCTTTACGGAGAGACGTCATAAAAAGTACGAGTGCGTGAAGCAAACATTATCTGGCTTTGATGTGAACTTACTATATACGTAATGATGCCTCCGGGGCTTCGGGATACATAGACATAACACAAAGATGGATAATTACCGGTTTCATTGAAAATGATGGTCACCTTTATCGAGTAATAAGCTCCAAGAGGCTGAGTGATAGAATGATTACACATATCATGTCTTTTGCACATCGATTTTAAATCAGTGACAAGAATTTTTAACTAAAAAATGACCGGTAAAAGTTAGGCGTCTTTTCTGCAGCTTTTATAACGTGTCATGACTTCTATATAATAATTTGTTTATGTTTGTCGATTTTGTAATTGTAAAACATACAGAAAGGGTGTGACTTAATAGAAGGGATTACTTTTGAAGATATATACATTTATTTTTAATGTGATGAATCTATTATCTAGAATTATGTATGTATACAAAATTATTTCAGTCAGTTTGATTTTATCAATTTTATTCAACTCTATTTCATTTCATTTCATTTCATTCCGTTCTTGACAGCCACAAATCTTTTACATATGGCAAGGATCCACTTTATTTATGCTAGAATAACCATTCCTGAACATGTGGAAGCGAAAAGAGGTGCTTCATAAATAGTTTTGTTTCCCCTTTTGGAACTAAAAATTCCACATTCTGGATCAATGTTGGTGCATAAAATGAATAGGAATTACATAACTTGTATGCGTTTTCGTCGCGATGGATTTTACCGCTTTTGTACAAACACTACAAACTGACAAAAAATGACATTGATCTGCAGATTGCATCTACGAATTAGCTTCTTAAAATACATGGTAGTGTTTTCACAAAACGTAATGAAAACACGCAATAGAATATCCCTAGTAAAATCCCCCTTCTCCTCCTCCTCCTCTTCCTCTCTGACTCTATGACCATGACTGGTCCTACTTGATGCCACTGATTTCAGTCAATGCTGATATTTACGTCTGTTTTCTTTAAGTTCAAGGCTGTCAAACATCGAAGCAGAACCACGGATCAATAAACATTGAGGTAGAAATGTTCCGCGCAGTTTGATGATAACAAAAATGTTCCTTCTACCTTCAACGTTTAGTCATGGCTGCGAGTTCTGTCAACATATGTGTCTATATATAACGTTTGTGGATGACGTGTTCTAGACAAGAATTATATGCTAGTCAAGAGAAGATATGGATTTCATTACATATAGCTTTGTAATTTGTTGATTGAAATACAACTTTGATCCAACATTACTGTCCAGTTATCTGACAGACGGCGTCATACTCTATGGTATAGGGGCACAGTATAACTATAAGTGAGAGTGTTGGAAATGTGCCAACACGAACATGATCATGTATTTTATGTTTGGTATTTTCTTATACCCTGTATATTTAAAATACTAATTTTGTCATAAATGTTTGTTTTTATCTGCCACAAAGTTTTCGGTCGTGACGATTATTATCTGTGTTAAGCCATTATGTATGGAAATTATTTCTTTAGTTATTTGTATATAATGTATGGATATACTGTATATTATGATGGAATTTGTATTGAAAATAAAGAACCCTGTGGAAGGGAAAAAAACTATAAGTGCTTTCCCTTCGAATATTTTAATCAGAGGCGTTCCGGGGGGGGGCTGCATGCTTTACTAGATGGGAAATTTGACAATACCAGTATTACGTTAACTGTTACTTCATATTTTGAGCAGCCAGGTTATCTATTTGTGCTTTTAATAGGTTTTTATGACCAAATTACATTTTTCAGTGAATATCACTGAATTGTGTTTAACAGTTTGCTTGCGCGCGTCAGTCGTGCACAACATTCGGAAAGTGGAAAGTTTGTATACGGGCAAGAAGCGTCAGCCCCACCCCCTTCTGCGGAATTATTTATAGGTGGCTGTGAATTTAATAGGCCCTTGCTCAGGTCTCAATTATGTAATCTGGTATTTCAACCGCGAATGAAAAATATGCAAAATGAGCAGAAGTCCGTACTGTGAGACATGCGAGGAAAGACGACGGGGCCCCGGGAACGCGGATCATTTATTATTGATCTGTCTTTCCGATCAACTCCTTGACTGCATTGCAATTGGATTAACTCGTCTTTTGTCAAAGTGCCGAAAATAAGTATCGATCGAGTTCGATCATGATGACTTCTAATAAAAGATGGCCGCGTGAAATATTGAAGGAGGGAATGAATAATTCAAATATGTTTATTTGTTTGTGTATCTGCTCTAGACAGAATGGGCGTATATAAGCGAGGGTAACCCACAAAGGAGGAAACAAGTTATAGGGGAGGGTTTGAAAGGGTGAACGATAAATAAAAAGCATTATCAATCCGCCATTATTCGGAGGGCCGACTGTCGTTGCCAGGGCAACCGTATTGATATCGTATAGCGTACTGCATGTATTCACCTTCACTCAATGGTTGACCAGACGTACAGTGCTGGTCGTCGTGATATTGCGATTTGATTGAATGAAGTCTACAACTAGGCTTATAGAGGTCGGGGAAGTTAGAGTGTATATCTTGCGAGCAAAAAGCATATATACACAATAAACGCTACTTTGGAGGCAGGGGCATCAGCCTTTTGCCATGATTGGAGAGGGAGGGGGCAAGGTTTTAATCATATGCACAATATGTCTCATCATGAATGATAACAGGGGCTGCCCCAAACGCTGACCAAGGTTGACACCAGTCCTCACCTCTGTACAACATGATGTTTTAGGGTTAGTTACTGTATCACCAGGTCCTATACACGTTTGTATTAGTTTCAGCATTGAAATGTAATACTTTTAAATGTAATTATTTTTCTTTCATTAAATCAAAATTTTAATTGAAGATGAAGCCAGCCAAACCTTCTGGATTATATGGGAGAATGTTTGTCTTCCTTTCTTAAATGAACATTGAGATAACTTGAATGAATGATGAAGATTATGATGATAATGATGATAATTGTTACAGCAAGAACAAACAAGAATATCGTAAACATTAAGTGTAAAGGGACCATGAGAAGTGACTGAGCTTTCTCAAGGTTATACATTTTACATTTTTTACTGTTATCCAGAACTATAATGGTTGTTTTCATAACGGTTGTTCGCTCTTTCAACCTTTGAAGTATCAGTTTTTATATAACACTTACCAGGGGTGTCGATTTGTATCCGTGGTTGGGGGATGATAGGTGCCAAAATATTTTCGGCAATGGATCAAAGCAACCAAGAGGTAGAAGCGTGTGGCAGGTTGCACCCTCCCTTCCAAGTTATTAACTTTTTCAAGTCACCCTCAATAAAGATAACATTTCAGAGAATATAAGAGTGGTAATAAAATTAATAACATGCTAAATGTTAGTCCTGACTCTTGCCTGCAGTGTAGGCCTACCAGACTGATATCATCTATTTTTAAACGAAATTTAGACATTACCAAAAAAATCCAATGGTGAGGGATATCAACTTGTGATGCATTAATAAGCAACCAGGAAAGGTTCATGTAGACAGAAAATTCTTTATTTCCTGGTGATAGAAACATACATTTTATGAATATTGATGTCTCCAAACAACATTCATCGTGAAAAACCCATTCCAATATTCTGTGTAAGGAGATCTCAAAAAACATAGTTCTCATTAGTAAATGAAAAAAATATTGCTTTTGGTTCTTCATTTGACTCTCTTCCTTCTTTAATTAAACCAACTGAATCCTCTCTGCGGGAAACTCAATTCAATGAAACAGAATATCACTGATGCAAAATTTGGTTCTCAAAATGACAGAAAATTTCCACTCCTGATCTCATACAAACTGTCTGTTTCTTAAAAACATAATATAAAACTTACGTTCCAACTACCAAACAACAAACTTCCATTATCTCCTTCTTCACCCAGATATACTTATCATACCAGATACGCTCTAAAATATAAGCATAATATTCCCTAAGGCCCTGACCAGAGCACTATTTAAAAAAACTATAACCAGTCTTAGAAGGTGCATTATTATTGGAAGGGTGTTATAAACAAAAAGTCCCAAATTTCATTCAATCCTTTTTGTTTCTTGTTTTTCTTTTCACTTTCCTTTTAAGCCCTGTCAATAATGTGGCATTGATTATTTACTCGTTTTTAATTAGTTTTTGAAGAACTCCTAGGTGAAAGAAATCATAACTATTCTTGAATATTATTACTTGTTGGGCCTGTCTCACATTGCCTTCCATCATTCCATGGCAATTTTCCATGTTTCTTTCAGCTTATTTCTCACTTCTTTTCCATCCACTCAACTAATTCCTGATCATGCATTAACCTCATACCTACCATCACCCATGCCTAAGCTTTTAGGGAGGGGGATCCCGTAAAGTAATTTTGACATTGTAAGAAATAAACATGAGCAATATTTCATTGTAGGTTACTTTAAAGTCAACCTCTTTTTTCATCGCCCATTCACATCAGTTCCCTGAAGGAAATGCTGGAATGTCCCTCTTTCTCTTGTCTTTCTTCCTTTTCTCTTCCCCTTTTCCCTTTTTCCCAGGTAGCAAGCCCATATGGGGCCATATGGGGATGATCTGGGTCACTTGTGCCATCTGGGCTATTAAATGGAACCTATATGTTTCCCATATGGGGCCAATATTTAGTAACCCATATGGGATTTATCTGGGCCAGCCCTTATGGGTTCCAGATAGGAATGAGCTGGGCGTACACATATGGGTAGAATATGAATATGCCCATATGGGTAACACATGGGGAAAATCTGGGTTAACCCACATGGGATATATCTGGGTTAACCAATATGGGTACAAGATGGGATTAAGCTGGGCATACCCATTTGGGCCCAGTTTGGTATGGGTCCCATCTGGGTCCCATCTGTCTTATATGGGTCCCATATGCTTCTTGGGTGCAGATGCCTTAGGGCCCCAGATGGTTTTCCATATGGGGCCCATGTTTCAGAGAATATGGGACCCATGTGGGTCCCACATGGGCTTGCTACCTGGGTTATTATCCTCTCTGTCTCTCATTATCTCTCTCTCCCACTCTCTACTTCTTTTTTGCACTTTTGCGCTTCACGCTTAACATTTAGCTCGTTGCTTTTTAACGCTGCGGCTTTGCATTTGGCGCACTGCATTTCTATGATGCTGTTGATTGAATAAATTGAATAAATTCATCAATTCCTGATGATGAAGCCGTATGAGCGATTTATTCTTGTCTCATATACGGTTGTCTCATTTACTTCGTTTTCTATTTATATATGTATGTATTATGAAAATGAGATAGCAAAATGTGTATATTGATGGTCATTTTGCGAGTAATAACCATTAACTACTCTCATCGGGCTCTCATCATTAATTTTTCTCTTAATTTTTTAATTTTTTTGATGGTGAATTATTGGGGGGATGATTGTACAGGCCATCCCCACCTGAAATATTGGGGGATATATCCCCCCATCCCCCGTGATCGACACCCATGACACTTACATTGCAGAGTAGGCCCCCACACTGCATGTCGAGTGCCACATAAAATCATCAGACAACGTAAAACAAAACGGGAGATCATTATCTATTTATTGGAGAATTGCGTACAATGATCCTCATAAATTACAATCATATTTTCTCTTATCTAACCCGCTAATAGAGTACATGAAGTACTCATATTTCGGAGAGGTATAGGGTGGCTTATATAATATCAAAAATATTCGTTATCGACTTTGTACTTCTTCTTTTAACATGTGTATCTCCACGTGTTATTATTGCCTCTTGAGAAGCCAACTTTTGTTATAATTTGTATAACTCGAATCATTACTCTTCGTAACACATTTTTGAACACGTTGACTTATTCATTTGGGAGATGTGCAGAAATAACATTCCAGCGTCATTATCGTCGTTCAATAACGTGATCCTATGCAACACTTAACTAACTTTTGACTTACAAATTTACTTTATACTCGAAGGAAAATGTTTATACATTGACCCTTTTGAGGGGACGTTCGGTTGTGTCACAAAATACACTCCAATAAAGTGTTTGTATTCCATCTTATTTCCAATGCTTCGGAGATTGAATTTGGTATTCCTTGGTCCTTAACACTGGAAACTGTTCAAAGCTCGTCGAAAGGTATGTTATTAACAAGTACAAATTTAAGTTTACGAAATGCACATTTTATGCAAATTTTTGAGCAGATCGCTATGTGTGTCTGCAGCAATTATTTTGTTTTCTTTCAAATCAGCAAATCTATTTAGGTGAACGAAAATAGATTTTTTTCTCAGTTGTTTCACATGTTCCGTTTAGCAAACGCATATACACCGAATGTTTCATAAAAGATAATAAACCCTCAATACTGAGATATGTAATCTCATTCTTAGCAGAAAACTGCTATTTTAATGGCAATTTCTGTGAAAGGCGGACTATGTTTGTTAGCTAATTCTAATAAACAATTTGCATATAAATAATTTCATGAACATTTTCTTCTATACGTAATGATTAGAAAAGTCAATTTTATTCCCAATCAACTTTTTCAACTTGGTATTTAAGTGCTGCAATAATTGGTCATATGTTGAAAAATTCAGATCGATAAAGAAAATAATCATAAAATAATCAAATACTTTATATGATTTTCCTTATATTTGACCAAGACATAGCGATTGATAAAAAAAGCCACGTCAACCGAAACTGTCCATGAATAACAGTTTTTGTTCGCAGCCTTATCTTTTTATCCACAATATTTTGCCACTGCCATTTTCGTTCGCCTTGCAGAGCTTCAATTGTCTCTAATTATTACTATTCCAGCCTAGATAAGGCATTTACGCTTCATGGCTAAAAAATGTTTACAGCTCGTCATTGAAAGCCTGCAGCACAGCAAGCATAGTGCCGGATTTCAACACAATAATTATACTCGCTAATGAAAAGAGGGCGTATACCTTTATTTATTTATTTGTTGCGAAATGGTGAATATGTAGGAGGGGAAAGCGCTCGATAAAAGGAGCATCGATTTGATATAGACGACCAAGGTATTGAAGATATCAAACGATATGAATGGATCTTGTAGAGATAAATGTCTACAAAATGAAAACAAGATGAGTTATCGAGAGAAAGAAAGAGAAAGAGAGAGGGAATACAGAAACAAATATTTTACCTACTTGCAGGGATCAAGAGAGAAATCGAGTTAAGACCCCCACCTCGTCGCTACGCCGTTTCATTATTTCCTTCGATTATTGTGTGGAAAATAATTTCACTCGATCGTTTTTGTATATAGGAGAAGCTCTAACTATAATTATTGCAACGGCGATCCAGGTCTTAAAATCCGAAGTCCGAAAATTCGGAGACAAGCAACAACAACAAAAAAATAGTGAGTATTTGATTCCTCTTTCTTCGTCCTGTTTTTTCTTCTTCTTTTCGTCCACCTCTTTCCCCTTTTCATTCTTTTGGGCTGGGGAAAAGGGGGGAGGGGGGGGCTTTTCCCACCGTATTGATCATGTTGATTATATGTGGAAGAAGAAGTGTACAAAACCATCATTTTTTGGTTGCTGTACAACAGCATCATACCCTTTTCCCCTTTGTTTTGTTTTGTTTTTGTGGTCAATGATCTATAGGCATCAGTGATAATTATGTTTATCCTTGCATTGGTGAGTTAAATTAAAATTCAATTGGTCGCGGCTATGCCTGCATCATGATCATTATCCAAGCGACAAGAGTGCATCTTGTTGCCATGGTAACGCATAGTCTGGTTGAAAATGAGGGATATTAAAGGGAAAATCGTGATATTGAATGCTCATTGCTCAATATCGACATTTGAAGTAAAAATTAAAATGGTTGGTTGTATTTTAAAAGCATTTGTAAACTTAACATTGGGAAAAATCCGAGAACGACCTTTTCGCTTTCTTTTTCTTTCCATCTACATTTTTGTTCAAATTCATATGTTTCTATACGTTCAGAAATAATTATCATTAAAAAAAATCTTGTTGCCCATAAAATATTGGCTGATAGCCTAAAGAAATCATCCATGGTACATTATAAAATCAATATAATTTTACTGCGCCTTCTTGGTTAATTTGTACGAATTAATCTTCTTATTCGTTTGGTTCACGTGTTAGAACCGTATTGCATAATCATCTGAGAAATGAAACTATGGAACATTGATGTTATTATGTTTATGTATGTTTATTTATGTATACTTATGTATTTTCATGTATATTTCTGTGTTATATCATCAACTAATGAGGAGAGCCTTCTATAGAAACTCAGTTTCTTTTGGTAACCCAAAGGCATTAGTTGATTTTTTCTTTCTTTTGTTATTGTATTCATTATTGTACCTCGTTTTATTGTATTCTTTGTTACTGTTATACTCCTTTATGTTCCTGTTTGTGAAATAAAATTGAAAATTTAATTTATGATTCGATTATTGAAATTAACACTGGGTTATGAGGGAAGGGGGGGGGCACCTGTCTTAGTAGATGACTGAAATGCCAGAGAACAATATTGAGGAATGGGGAGGCGTGAGAGAGGACTACCATCTTTTTACATTGCCTTTCTCCTCTCCCTTTCTTTCTACCTTGCCCTTTCTTTCTGTTCACTGTTTTATTGTTTTCCCTGCATAGTATTCCCTATGCCCCCGGAGCTACGCCATAAACCAGCTGACCATATAGTTCCCCGATGTGACCCATATGTAATTTGTAATGCAATCACGAATCTGGTCAGGACATGAGAGGAAATCCAGTACAAGTTATTCGGCGGTCAGATTTGTCTCTATATTAAATTTCTAGCGGTTTGATATTTAGAGCTCTGCATGGAAGAAAACAATATTCACGGGTTTTCCCGATATCATGTAAACCAGAGCGGTTTTAATCATGTTGATTGACCACGAAGTTTATACGATATTCTTAAAGACCAGAAAAATCAGACAAACCAATCAAAAAAAGTTTGAGCAAAATCGGGTTACTAAAAAGAAAGTTATGAATTTTTAATGACATGAAAAACTTTGAAAATCACTACACAAATTGGCAACTCACTCATGAGTCTGTGACGTATGGTCCTCACTATCCACTAATTATTTTCTTTATATTAATAATATAAATTTCCTATTTTCACCCTAAGAATCTTATTTCTTCACACCAGCATCCAAGTTAGATTGTTATAGTAATATGTTTTTGTGTGGATGCATAAATAAAGAGTAATTTTTGTCCAGTTCAATCATGAAAAATTGAATTTTGATAAACTATTTATATAAAAATCAATAATTATGATATACAATATTCAGAAAAAAGTATAAATTCTTCAAAATTCATAAAAGCTTTTGGGAAATGTCATGCACGCAATATGATACAAATCATAATAACCTGGGCAAAGGCATGGGAAAATCAAGGTTTGGGGGATAACAAGGGTAATTAATGGGATTAAACTATATAAAGCAATTTAGCAATTGATAAGTTGTGAGGACATGACGTCACAAACTGATAACCATTTTGGCAATTTGTGTTGTGATTCTCATTGTTCCATAGTTTTACATACTTTTTCAAAAATTCATAACTTTCTTATCAGTTATCCGATTTTGCTCAAACTTTTTTTGATTGGTTTGTCTGATTTTTCTGCTTTTATTGAAAGTAAGTTATTTTTGGAGTGGACTTGGCCTTTAAGATTGACTCAATATAAGGTATCATTTCAGTCAGTTACTTAAATAGGCACTGTTTCTACCTAATCTGTCAAATCCCGAATAGGCTTTGAAGGAGCACATCCGGATTTGGGGTGGGGTTGGGGGGGGGGGCAGGTTTGCATAGGGGACCCTCTCTATTATGGAACAACTCTCTTTATAGTAAGAACGAATTATATTCATTTTTCCGTAAAATATATAAAATGATATTTATGAACCCAATAATTTACCACTGATATACATATAGTACTTTTCGAATACCAAGTCAATAGGTAAAACTAAAAGAGTACGGGGAATAAAAGCTTTCCAATAAAAAAATTATTTGGACGGTATAACCAGTTTAGCGTCAGATCCGATTTGATTTCAATACCACAAAAAAGAGACACATTAAAAAATTAATAATTCGTACATCGCAAGGAGACGCAAATTACTCACAAAAAGAACAAAAAAGTGATGGCGGTCAGAGCCTGCAGTTTACAAGGAAAATTTATAGGATAAAACCCACCAAGATGGAACAAAAATACGCAGAGGAAGATATTTTTGTCATTTTACTGAGAGTCTCCGGAGTTCTGTCAACCGCATGCAGGGAACTCCTCCTCTCCCTAGAGTCTTCTTCGCCCCCGTTCCCCCTTCCTATAGACCCTACCAAATAAAATCGTTCACTTCTGAACAACGCCGCAAAACAAACCGAGATTATTATTACGTAAAGTTTGACGGGCCGAGAACGTCCACTATTTATTCGGTACACCTTGACGAATACAAGCGCGGTTACTATAGCATTAACCCCCTCTAATTGGTTTCTTTGTAGTTAGAGAGAGAAGGCTTCTTCAATGCGGTATTGGTATGCAAATGGTATCATCTCGTCGATTTCATGGATTAAACTTTCGCTCGCCGATTGGCCTAGTCTGCCCGTACGTACGTGTCATTGTATGAAGAAATGGAGAGAGTCGAGATAACAAGTTCTGCGCTGATGAGCAATGCATAGGGTTATTGTAGATGCAGACAACCTATCACTGACTCGCAACTTTGAAGTGAATCTAGGAAGAGAAATATCTTCTGTTTTTCTGGATTACAAAACAAAAACCATGGATTTTATACAGGCATAATGGTGTGATACTATATAGGATCGATTTATCGCATATACAAGTATGTTTTAATTAGTTTTTGGAATTGGTAGATATTCGAGATCACGTCTGTCGCAAAGGTGAGCAATTTTCGATCCTCAGATTCCCGTTGGAGTTGGCCGCCGGGAGTTGCGGTATATCCAACGAAAGCTTGAAGCCTTGTCGCTTCGCTCATAAAACATCGCCAAGTAAAATTTGCCAAAATGTCGCTAAAAAATTTATATCGCGTCAACATTACTGTACACCGTGGACGGAGAAAATAATTTGGATTATACATCTTACATTTCAGTCGGAATATACTGATACAAACCACTGCAATTGCAAACACTAGTTGGTAAGTAGTTTGATCCGGGGTTTGAACTTTGATTTTTTTATCACACGGCATTATTACAGACACCCAAAATATATATTGACAGAACCTTTATTTCATTTGTTTATGTGACATTACGCTTCTTATTTGTGATGTCTATTCAGTCTGATAGCGATGATAGGTATAGATAATTTAGTTTTTTTTTAATCTGTTTTTCCCACAAGAAAAGTAGAATGTGAATTCAATATGCCATTAACTTTTTTTTTCTCCATCCATTCAACATTTTGCAAATTTTAATTGTTCCAATTATCGAAATAATGATATATAAAGTTAATATACATGTACATGTATCACAATTCTGTTGTTTGTTTAGATGGTATCAGCATGTAATGAAATGTATAGGTCTGACAAATTGGAACAATTGTGTCAAAGTTCAAATGTCTTTATTCCACCCCAAGTTAATTGCCCCGATTAAGTTGCCCATTTTTTTCTCTCTGATGGGTACTATTGTACTTTTCATTTTTTTGATGATGGGTGATGGAGATCGAGTACCAATAAGATCTGTTAAAAATACAGTTTTATATGGAAAAGATACTGAATCATATTTTTTGTATGAATAAGGGGGGGGGGGTTGACATACATTGTAGTGAATAGTGCTTGTAAGAATTAGAATACATCGTGGTATATAAAGGACAGAATGAAAAAGAAAAAGAGAAGAGGATGAGAGAAAAGAATTTTGGGAGGAGAGATTAGAAGAGATGTGAGAAAAATATTAAGGAAAGATGGAGAGAAAGAGAGAGAGAGAGAGAGAGAGAGAAGGGGGTGAATATGAAACAATGTGTATAAACTGTATTTTTTTATATGGCAGTTGAAAAACAACATTTTTTTAAGCAGTTTTAATATCAATAAATATTTCTTTGTAGAGATTGGCTGCATTGCAAAATCTTTTATGTAGTAAAGCTTCAGAATATATGAACATGAAAGACATACAAACTGCAAAATGGGGGGAATTGGAACATATTTTGGAAAGATATTCTTGTTTTCAGAATTGTTTATAAATGGTGGATACATGATATGAACACTTTCTTCCTAATTCCTGTGAATTTTGATGTTATCACTTGTTGCATACCTCCCCCACTAAAAAATAGAGGCCTTTGCAAGTGGTAGTCCTCTTGATCTTGACATGATTAACAATTTTTCATAAAACCCTTACCAATCATTGGTGCTCAAGCCAAGTTACTATACATGAATGTTATTCAGTTGCTGTTCTTTGATCAAAATTGTTTTAAAAAAATTGTTTTTAAAAAAGTGCTCAGGTGCTAATTCCACCACTTGGAATGACCAATTTTGTGTGCAAAATACTCTGTACTTAGGGTATACACATGCAGGGTAAGTCCTACCACTTTGGACATGAATCTTTATCTACACAATGTAAATTACACATCATGACAAGTCAGCAAATACATTCTACATTGATACCATGTTTGATCACAGGTTCTATTTACAGTTCTGAAATCTTATTTTAATCTGTATAGTTTTTTGGTTTTATGCATACCTCTACATCTCGTACAGTGCTACAGATTGTGTATGTACTTGTATACTGTTGTTTGGAAGGTAGATCAGTATTGATTGAGATCTAGTTTTATGAATAGTCTTTAAAAACAGACATATTCCTCTTGATTGAAAGCCAAAAAGTCAGTGAATTTGTATATCAGCCGGCAATCAGCAAAAAATATACACAGGAGTGGTGAGCGATTTAGCTCTCAAAAACTCAAAGTGCTCTGGTAATTTGAAAAGTGCTCAGGCATAAAAAAATCCTTTAATATCACCGAGAAAGTCGCACTTACGGCTATACAACACCAAATCCTAACAGATCTCCTGCAAACAGAAGAGTATTTTTACACTGACATTCGTGTTAATGCAGAACTTTTATGCTTCCTATGTTTGTAGACTGACACATATTGCATCATAATTTGATGCAATATTTGTACTGTATGTATTGTATGCCTCTAAAGGCCTATAGTATGGTCCATTCTAACTTTGTGAACAAATCAAATCAAATCAATTTCAAATCAATTTCTTTGAAATACAATGCAGTGTGAATTCTCATCAAACAGACTGGAAGATACAAAAGAAAACTCAGATCAGGAAGATGTCAACAAATGGAGTGCCCGTCCAAGAGGCCCCTTTGAAGCCTTCCGTTGCACCGCGCGTCTTTTTTTCCCCCTACCGTAATCCCCTTAATCCCCAACTCAATGGTACAGTGCAGTGGTAGCACTGAAGTCCTCCCTTTCCACCCACAGCCCAGCCCAGCGAGCACGGCGGCTTATGCGTCGCCGGCCCGTACTGAGTGAAAAGTGGTGATGAATTGACAACTTCTAACCCTCATCCACCAAATGCGCAAATATATAACACAATTTCATTTAGTTACTTTGGGAGATAAACCTTTGGACTACCTTCCTAGCTATGTACAATTTGCGGAAATTTGCGGAAAATGTCAATAATTAGCTGAGAAAATCATGATGATGAGAAACTTCCATTCACTCCAACTCACGATTTCCTTGGTCGATTTCGCTGGTTCGAACGGCTATGTCTTCAGTACAGTTTTCCGAGCACAGCAAAAGCATTTGATAACCAATAGAAGGTTGCATTGTGCCATATGTTGTGGATTCTGTATTTTATATGTTATAGCTATATACATCTTCACTGAGTATGACGTCATTTCGCGGTGCAACGCATGGCTTCTAAGCCTTTTTACGACCCAGTGTTTACAGAACTTAGGGAAGCGGACGGCGTTGCGTAACATTTCATTGCCAGAGGGATCTGTGGTCTGATAAGGGCAGCTGTTGATGGATTTTATGGCTGGAGAGGGTATACATTTCTTGTTGTTAAGCCAAGTTAATCCTGAATATCTGTCCCTCGAGAAAATCTTTCGAGACGGGCACTCCATTTGTTCTCATCTTCCTGCTCAGATCAGTCCCAAAGAATGCACACACAGTAGATGGAATAACAAAAGAGCACAGTAGGCCTAATGGTACATTCATGCTTAGAAGGGTCTAATGATAAGACTACCATGAAACCATGCGTGTTGAGAGAGCGTCTTGTTGGCAGGGACATTGAATAGATTCTGTGACACTTCACGTCATTGTGCCCTGGTCAGCGGATCCAAAGTCTTATTGTGTTTTTGTACGGTAGTTCTGCAACAGTAATGCATAATGCTTGTGCTGTAATAAGAGTACATAGCAAGCCATGATATAACTGTTTAGTAATGGGTTGGTCATTTTCATGTGCATGTAGACCTACACTGTAGGAAGTTGAAAACAAGAGTATGTCCTCTTACCATATATATTTGTGATCTATATATGTTACCGTAATGAAATTTACTCTTGAAGAGCATATTGTTGAATGGTTTCGAAGCAATAGGACTTGTTAATCATATCAGTGAAAATGTATTTTGTTGAAAATGGGTCCACCTTTAAATTTGCAACCCTTATGTCACATAAGCCTATAAATTTATTCTGTAACATTCTGTCATCTTTATGTAGGCCTAGATACTGTAATTTTCATATGTAAGTAACATATTCATTTCTTGAATACAGTATAGTATCTTACTTAGGACTTCTGTATCGTTTTTATCATTGAAATGTAGGTTCTATATCTAAGAGGCCTAGAGACTGTACAGTAACATATGATCATGCCCTATAAAATGTGTTGGATTGAAAAGAAAAATAAAATCCACAGAAAATCATTACATGTATAATCTCATATTCCAAAAGAAAGAAAAAAAATTTAGGTCATCACTTTAGTTCATCTTACACATAGCTATGTGTACAATGGTTAGTAACAAATTGCAGGACATATAGTTTTAAATTAGACTATTCATTTTGACCTGATTATATATACTTCTGCTAGGTAGACCTCTAGATATTATATACCTTTAAAATTATTGATTAAATTTGAGAATATCTACGATTGCCTGTATGGTGTATGGAAAGTCAATAATACTTCTTTGTGGCTGCCCCAGTTTTTACTTTTGTTGTAAAGCTAGGTAATTCCAAAATGCTTTGAATGAGCAGCTGACAGCTAGATGGCAAATTCTATGATGGAAGTTTTGCCTAACATTTTTCTCCTCCTGCAGTAGAGTATGGATGCAAAATTCCTGGAATTAACAAGCAAAGTGTTACCCCTTATACACCACTGCCCCAAGAAAAAAAACACATCGAGCATTTGTCTACATCAATAACCCACTTCTTGTAATGGCCAAAATTAAACAGATTGAATCTTTGCGCAGCACAAAGCGTACGACCAATCGGTACAAGGGTCTGAAAATCAGACTATTTAATTCAATGAGCGCACTCGCTAAATTCGATACGACAACTAACGGTCGTTATTTTCCCACAAAAAAGACATTTTCAAGCCCTTTTCTTTTTAATGAAGTTCTAAATTAGTATTATCTTTCAAATGCCATTGGAATTTAACCTTTTCATTTTTTTGGCCTGCAAATGGGACATAGTACCTTTAAGCTCTAATACACGTATGCAAGTTGTTTATGTGAGACATTCATGTACTTGTAGTCTGCAAAAAGTAATGAAAATCATGACCTAGACACATCCTGCAGCTAGCACATACAGGTTGATCAAGACTCCTCACTTCATTAGCTAATGTACATTCACCAAGAGGGACAAATTATAACTGTCCCCTAGGGTTTTATTTGACTGTTCAGATGCAATTTAGTTGCCCAATTACACAGAGCTTGTGAGCGAATCTGTGTCAATGTTTTCATACTATGAGTACTTACCGGTACTTGTACATGTATGTTGGAGACTGTTTGGTGGTCGATATTGTGGGAGATAACATTTCTGACAAATGTTGCATCAGTGCTCTAGACATTTATTTTTGGGGTGGAAGCTGGCATTTCTCAAGGGTACAGCTGATGTTGTTGCAAACATATTATGCAGTGACATTTAACTGTAAAATGAAAGTAGAGAGAGAGAGAGAGAAACACGTCTGGACAAACATTGAAATGTGAATATAGTTCTGTAGTGTTACTCTGGTAAAATTATTATTTTTCTAGCAATACAATAGAGGAAATTTTGTCGTCTAAAGAAAATGGACTCAATTTGAAGCTAAGCAAAAAAAATGGAATTTGAAAGTTACTATACATGACACATAAATCTTTTAAAGTGAGGAGTGAGATCCAGAAAGCAGAAAGAAAAAGCATGAGAAAAAAGGGGGGAAAAGGAGTAGGGGGTGAGAGAGAGAGAGAGAGAGAGAGGGAGACAGACAGACAGGGAGAGAAATAGATAGAGAGAGAGAGGGCAGGAGGAAGTGTTTGTGTAAGAATGGCAAGTGCATTTTTCTTGCGTTGATTTATGATGACTCTTTGATTAAACCATTGTTAGTTTAGTGTTTGGTTTCACATTCAATTGTTATTGACACTCTGAGTGAAAATTTGTCAAAATCTTTAAATTTGGCATCAAGTTCCATTTATTTATTCAAGACTTCTATTTTTAGGCCTAAACTCAATTTCATGCACTTTAGAGTCCTGGGTCTTTGACCTACAGACTGTTGTTATGGATAGTGTTTGTATCACTTAGTTGACTGGTATACATCTTAAAGGTACTATGTCCCATTTGCAGGCCCCAAAAATGAAAAGGTTAAATTCCAATGGCATTTGAAAGATAATACTAATTTAGAACTTCTGTCAAAACGCAAGGGCTTGAGAATATTTTTTTTGTGGGAAAATAACGACGATAAGTTGTCAAATCGACAATTAAGTGATTGCAATCACGTAAGTAAATAGTCTGATTTTCAGATCCTTGTACCGAATGGTCGTATGTTTTGTGCTGCGCAAAGACTCAATCAGTTTAATTTTGGCCATTACAAGAAGTGGGTTATTGATGTAGACAAATGCTCATGTACCTTTACAGCTCATTTATGTATGTTATTACCAAAAAAAAAAAGTCAGTCAGTCACTCAATAGTGTCTGACAGTGAAGTCTATAAAGTAAACAGGTTTCCTTGCATAATTTGAATACTAGGACACTGCTAACGTTTAAATTTCACAGATAGGACATACATGACATATTCATGTTTCCTGCAATGTGCTACAGAATTTGATGTTGGCTGCAAAAGGGACACAGTATCTTTAAGTCATCAGAGAGTTCATAGACATTTATAGTTTTGCCAGTATATACCCAACACTTTTTCCCAGCACCAAAGGGCAGGTAAATGAAACATATACATAGACAAATAATTCCTTTATGTGAACATTTCTGCAAGTTTTTCTTTCATTGTACATGTACTTGTACTCTTTACATGGCCAAACCATCTTGTTCAGAGCATACAGTAATAAACAATTTAGAATGACTTTTAGCTATAGATATGTATATTCTCAGTAAAAGCAAGTCAATTAGAGAACCTCATTTTAATGCGTATGTCTGAAGAGAGTCAGAAGGATATAACATTTGTTTAATAAAAAAACATTAAAACCCCCCCCCCATGAGTTAATGCCCTTCTTGCTTTCAGCAATAGGCTTGCTCTTTTTTCCTGTCAATGTATATACACACATGTGTAGAAGTGTGAAACAATAAAGAATGATATCTGTATGACAATAGTTCATTAGCCTGAAGGAAACCTTATGCAGATTTCTTTCATTCTTTATTCTTTATACCAAAGTACACCTGATGACCGATTCCAATGTTTGTTGTATGGGGACGATTAAAACATAACATTCCTACATCTCCTTAACAATAGTAAACAATGTCTGATCCCTGAACAGGTACTTGTACACAAGTCAAACACAATTTGGATGATAATCTTCTGGGAAAAGATTGTCAGATTGTGGAAAAGCCTTCAGGTGACATTTTTGGCAAACAGTAACCAGGATTTTTTACACTAGGGTATATAATTTTACACACACATGTTCATAAAGATTGACTTCTATCAGGGTCCTTTCATATCATGTCATTTACATAGACAGGTCTACAGTATTTGTACAATAGAGTTTCATGCCTTATTTGCTGTCCTTCATGGAATGTGAATATAAAGGAAATGCACTTTTTGAAACCTCTCAAGAAACCAGAGTCCATGTTCAATCATACATCTCACTAAATTTCAGATTATTGGAGCAGAATATTTAGATCATAATATACAGCTGTAGGGCTTTTTGTGTAGGTTTTATTAGAGATGGAAATGAAATCCTCTGAATATAAATGTTGTACATGTATCTTATCACTGAAGTAAGAGTAACTTCATGCGAGGACACCAATTAATGTACACGTGACAGCTCCAAAACAGGCATTTTGAAAACCCCACAGTTCTAGATTTTTGAACTTACCAGCGGTAATCATACCTAGAGGATTCATCTTTGCAATTTTATCTATTTTATGCTCCATTAAGGGCCTTTTCATGTCATTAAACTATGTATGTACCTCATCACCTCATAGTTTACTTCAAATTTGAAGTTAGAGATTACATTTTTAGTTATAAACATGGTTATTGAATTTCACATTGCATTATCCATCTTCAGAAGAAAGTAAATGTGGCATGATGCATCCCATTATGGACAGCCATATTCAAGAGTTCCTTGAAATGAGTTTATCTGCCTTGATGTGATGGTCCTTTTAGGCATCAAATCCATCGCCTGCAAAATGTCAAGCTTCGGGTGTGGGGGACGTTTACTGGGGGTTGACATTCAAGCAATTACCAAACCGAATTAGGAGAACTTTTAATCATTCCGTCCAATCAAATCAAGTGTAGTAGGACATTGCCGGAGAGTATGGGATTACCTTGACAGCGCAGAGTGGCGCAATCATGTAGTGATCGGATTAGGTTATTTGCTGAGGGTTACGAATGAGGCCTGTGTGGGTTTTCTAATGCTTGAATGTACTTGAAAATGTACGTAGGAACAGGGAAATATGTAGTGTGCAAACATTTAAGTTAGGGGTGGCTCCAGGAGTTTGTAAAAGAGTAGGGGGGGGGGGTGGTGGTCCTAGTACCAATTATCTGACAAGGAAAGAAAATGTAAAATAAATAAAAGGATAATGAATGTAACAAGGGGGCAGTCTTCCAAACGGATCTGACACGCAAATGAAAAAGGAGAGAATCCGGACCCCCTCCGTGCATGTTTTTTTCAAAGTAGGCCTTCATTGTCTCTCAGTCATTGGTACTAAAACAATTTGAAAGTTTTTAAATCGCCTATCTTATTTTATTTCACTACATGTAATTGCTATACTGGTACGTGGTTGTGACGTAATATTCATGTAATTACTTTGTAAAACAAAACAAGAATCCTGATTCCTGAATTCCATGAAGTTTCCTTACTTCTGCAGAATACAAAAGTAAAAGTGGATCATAATTTGTTACTAGATAATGGTGTGACGTTTCCTTACTCTCCAACATCCCAGCTCAGTGTGCTTTTTAACTTGTATCCGTGTACAAGACCTGTTGCAAAAATTCTTCTGTCGGCAAAGGAAAACCATGTCTTGACATACATATAACTCTAATTTTCCTCTGTACACATGATTGTCAAGAAAAGACCTGTTGGCGATGGTGGCCCTACCCAGAGCTGTTTATTGACAGTATGCAAGCAGAGAGGAGAGAAGTAATGGTTATTTGAGGAAGTGCCATTGGAATCCTCTCCTCATGGTTGAAGCCTTGGAAATAATGATGGTAACATTAAAAAATGTTGTCTGATGCTTGAATGGGCATGGGAATTCAACCTGAATACATTTGTGATCAAAAGAAAAATGCAATTAAGGATTTTTATGACCTTGTGATTATCATTGGAAAGTGATATCCGTGCAGTACATGTTTATAAATAAATCTATTTTAGGAATCAAATTATCTTACTTGGTTTTAGAAATGAACAGTGAAAATCTTTAGTATACATTGTTCATATGTCCATGATAAATTTGAGAGATTTCATTTTGTCAGTTTGAATTTATGTGATTTATAAAAACATATTCCTTACCAAGAAAAATCATATTTAAAAAAAGCATGGGTTAATCTGCTTTTCCCCGGGAAGCTTGGTGGGGGACAAACATTAATGTACCTGTCCTCTTTTGAGTGCCGGAAGAACGTTAAATGATACATGATAACATCCTCCTGGCTCTAAGAAGATGATGTCCTCCAATGAGAGCAAGGAGATGTGATGATAAAGAACATAAGATGTCCGTTTGGAGCCAAAAGGGAATTAACATGTATTTATAAATATATACACTGTACTTTAACATCTTGACTTCACGCCCTTCTGGCTCTGAACAGAAGATAAGCTATATGAAGCTCTCTAACTTCATGATCAATAGGTCAATCCCACATCACTCATGATGTCATGCTATGTGCGCCATGCTCTAGAAGGCTCGGCTTTGCCAGAAAGACAATACACAGAGCACTCTCTCTCCTTTTTTAGCATGCTAGTTTGTTTTGTTAAATATCTTCTCAGGTTTGCTTCATTTGTATGTTATGAATGATTATTTCTTTCCAAATCATTTTGATGGAGCTGTTAAGGCTAATTTTGTGTTACTTAGGTCATCCCCTCCAGACTTCCCCTTGTATTCCCCCCGGTATTTTTATTTATTTTTTGTCTGTAAAAAAAGAAGTACATACATTTAAAATCATTTACCGGTAATGCTTCTCTTTTCTTCACGCTTTCTCTCCCATTCTGATATTTTAGTCAATGTCAAACTTTTAGCAAATGTGGTTTTTCATGAGTGAGTCGTAAATTATTATTTTTTAATTGCATGGAACTGTAATCTTCTCTATTCCTTCATTTTTCCATCCTGCAGGTTTCAAGCCACTACCTGGGAATCATGTTCAACTAAGCCTTGTTGCTTGCGGAGCGGAGCATCCTCAGAATGTCTCACATGGGTGTACCTTACTATGATAACTACTCTCTTGGATATGTGGTGGAGTTCGTTAAAGAGAACGAGACCAGGTGTTCGAGCTGGCTCCTCCTGCCTGCAGAGAACCTGTGGCCAGTATGGCTACGATGCATCCTATACCTCTTGGCCATGTTCTATCTGTTCATCGGCATTGCCATCATCAGCGATGTCTTCATGTGCAGCATCGAGGTCATCACCAGCAAACAGAAGACAATCATCAGATACGACGCGGAACGCAAAGTCCACGTCAAGAAGGAGGTTCTCGTCTGGAACGAGACCGTTGCCAATTTGACTCTGATGGCTCTTGGGAGCAGCGCCAGAGATCCTTCTCAACACCGTTGAGACCTTGCAAACCTTACAGAACCGCCGAATCGAAAGGATAGCTTAGGGACCTTCACTATCATCGGCAGCGCTGCGTTCAATCTTCTAATAATCACGGCGGTTTGCGTCGTCAGTGTTCCCTCGCCGGAAGCGAAAAAAATCAAAGAATTTGGAGTGTTTTTGGTAACAACTGCGTGGTCCTTATTTGCCTATGTTTGGATTCTTATCGTGGTCTTATGGAGCTCGAAAGGAGTTGTGGAAATCTGGGAAGCATGGGTTACACTAGGATTCTTACCCTTACTTGTTCTTACAGCGTATGCCCAAGACTCTGGATGGTGGTGTAAGAGAACACCATCTGTTGGCAATGATCCTAATTGTGGAAGTCATATGGTACGTATCCATTTTCTTTTCATCACTCTTATAATGATTAGTTCTTTTTCTTGTAAGATTTTTAAAGCTATTTTCTTTGCAGGTATTTAAATTTTTTTCTTCCCATTATTATGGAGCTTATTAGTTGACAAGAGGCAGAAGTCTTACCCACCTGTTAACCATTTGAAAAGTATCTAGCTCTTTTGATTTGGCCTTTGTTTCATGTGTAAAGGAAAGAGAAGATTGATAAAAAGGTTATTTTTATAAAAAAGAGGAAACACATGTTCATTAAAAAAATGAATTACATGTATATTTCCAGAAATTGTCATGAAAGAACATGTATGTATGAAACAAATCAGCTCCTGAGCTATTTTAACACCAGAGCCTGACTTTGGGCGTGAAGAAATAACTTGTTGAAGCAAGATATCTAGAAATGTCAAGATGTACATGACATTTACCTGTAAATATTTCTTTCATCTGTCTGTCGCTCAGGAGCCAGGACCAACTGACAAGTAAACATTGTTAAAATAAACAAAGTTTAAAAATAGAAGAATGACCAAAAAAAATGTTTATCTTCTTTGTACGAAATGTCCAGATCATGAAAAAATGCCTTTGCAAGATGTTGATGCAGCCTACATCCATGCTAGACAAATAATTTGACATAGATCCTTGAAAACACAACATACCCATTACAGAAAATCTGGAGAGTAAATCCTAAGTTGTTGAAAGATTGTTGAGAGATTCAGAGACCACAGGGTATGGCATGCAAACAATGCCATGATGAAACTAAAATGGTAAAGAAATGGTTACTCTTTTCTTGATCAGTAAGAAAAGATCAATAAATTTATTGATTTATACACATCACAAGATATGTGTAAAAGACAGAGAGAGAGACAGAGAGAGGGAGGGAGGGAGGGATGGACGGACAGAGAGAGAGAGAGACACCTGTCTACAGACACCTGTTGTTTGCCATTTCAAGTCAAGTCCTCAAAGACAGTATTCCCAGAACTATAACTTTCCTATTTTCATCCCAACAATATTATTATTATTATTTCATGATTTATTGTTTCATCAGAAATAGCCACATCAATGTTTCAGTCTAAAATCACCCACAGCAAGAAAAAAAAAGCAACCGACTTTCAATTAAGTTTTCAATGAAATCTGAAAGTACATTCTTGCCCATTGTAGGATCTTTTCCCCATTTTCTTGCATTACCCTTGCATGTACAAAGTACGCTTTCATGTGCTTGGGAGTTGGGTACTAATGAATGAATGGCCAACTGATGTTCAATTTTTGGAAAATTGCATCTTCAAGTCTTTGCCTTTCTTAAATGAAACTACCGCATACAAAATAGTCAGTATTTTCATTGTCATAAATATTTACAGTCATGATTCATAAATCCATTATACAATTTCTTTATCGTTTCATCACAAAACCTAAAAAGAAAAGACCCAAATAAGATTTTTAAAATGTGTTTTTGCCCCTCTTATGGGCACACAACGACTACATCGCATTATTGAATTGTGATGAATATGAGTTTAAATCGAGATGAATCAGGGTGGCTTGTTGCATCCTCAGGGGTATCATCCTAGCTCCTGTGAATATCTTGGGATCACTCTCTCTCATCTTTCATCACATCCCTCCTCTGTCTGTCTGTATCTCTCTTTCTTTTTCTCTTTTTCTCTCTTTTCTTTTTCTCTCTTTTCTTTTCCCCTCTTTTCCTCTCTCCCCTCTTTTTCTCTATCTTTTCCACACCATCTCTCTCACTCCCACTCTGGAGCTCTATCTAAATTTTTGAGCGAGTAGGGAAGGCTCAATTCAGGTGAATGGAGACAGGAAAGAATGATGATGATGTATTACTCCGGCTTTAGCATGGCTGCCATTACAGCGCTCAAGCATTTCAAGGAATTAATTCCTGCCAGGTACACATTTACCTCACCTGAGTGGAGTTTGGCAAACGTAGATTAATATCCTGCCAAAGAACATTAGTGCTGCGACAGGGATTTGAACCCCGTGCCTTGTTCAGAGTCCGGAGACTTATCCACTAAACCACAACACCTCTGCAGGGAATTTTCAACTCAAACACTAATTTACTCAAGAAACGTCGATCACACTGTATCAAGCTCAAAGCTTGCCTACAGAGGATATTCGGGAAGCAGCTGCATGTATGAATTCACAAGACTTGTAATGCCAGCGGGTTACATTCCCTAGACTCTTTTCCAATTTTGTTTTTTACTGCGATCCATACCTGAGTGGCAGTTCTTGTTGCCAAAGGGGTCATGTTCAGGTACTTTCCCTAATATTCCCAATAAAGTCAAATTAGCCCCTACTGAGATGAAATATGTTTTCCTAACTTTTGTTTTGACTGCCATGTAATTTGCTCAATTTGTGCATGAATAAGGCACTTTCTGGGAATGCTGTATCCACATACTTATCTAAGACCCTGTTCTCACTCACTTTGAAAGTGGTCTTAGTTAGACCGCTCCAGAGGAATGGGTCTTGAGGAACGGTTTGCGAGCGCACACTCCGAGCAGTTTTTTTTTATGGCTCAAACCGCTCCACGAGTCAAAGTGGTCTAGTTGCTATGGCAGCTCAGGTCAGCGGGTCAATTTTTTGCGCGCGGAATACAAGCCATATGTACCGTACTACATGTTTCGTGCGGAACGTCACTAGCTCACTTCCGTTCAAAGTACGCTTCTGTTCACATTGCACGTTAGAGCGGTCCAAACCGCTCTTAATAAGACCCGTTCCTCAAGACCACCTCCCGAGGTGGTCTTCTGGAGCAGTCCAGAAGTCCACTTCCTGGACCACTTTGACCGTTCTTACTCACCTATGAACCGCTCCTGAGGAACGAGTCTTAGTTAGACCGCTCCAACGAAGTGAATGAGAACGGGGTCTAAATATCCTTCAGGTCTCATTTATCAAAATAAGGAAAGTTCTAGCTTGTTAAAAAAAGAAACTTTCATAACACCTTTTTGGCTCTCAATAAATGATATGTATCGACTCTGATTCAAAGGATACAAGCTACAGGTTGTAGTAGAGCCTTTATTCTCTTTTTTTGTTTTTGCTGTTTTAAATTTTCATGGAATATAATATATATCTCTTTAATTTTTGAAAAATTCATGAAAAAAATGGGCATGAATTATTTGATTTCATGTTGAAAATGAAGATAGCAAATGAGAGAGAAGAAAAATTGACTTGTTAATGGAGAAAAATGTTAAGGAAACAGACGAGAAAACAGAAAATAAAAAAGAAACCATGATATCAAGATAAAAAGATAAAACAAATCGTCAGCGTTATTGTGAACAGACGAATCCGTCATATATATTACTGTATGGATTCGTTGGTTCAAAATAACGCAAACGAAATGAATGAAGAAGAAACTATTACAGGAGAATAAAGGGATCGCATGTAGGCTATGCTTTAGTTGGGATGAAAGAAAGAATGACATTCAAGAAGAAGAAGAAGTACGGTAGGGTTATGAGTTGTTGATTCATTCGGCGGTATATGGACATGCACTGTTTCAGATTTTTAATATCAATCCTGTCGACACTGGTTAAGCCCTTCTTATCGTGATTGAAATGTCAGGATATTATATACCACTGACATTTCGACAACTATTCTGTCACTTTGTCGGTACATGCATGTCATCAAAGTTACTCAAAGAGAATCAGATTGCATGTCAACATTAATGTTGGCTAGTACGAGATTGATATTACGTTATCTTTGTTCATCTATAGAGACTTTGCTTTCAGCATATTGGCAAACCCTAACATATTAAAAAAGACGCCTCCTTTTGATAATGTGAACATTCAGTTGCATAAGGCATGCAAGAAGATCACCCCCACCCACTCCCCCCCCCCTCCCCCCTGAAAAAATGTAAAAAGATGCCACCTTTTGATTGAGTGAACGTGCTAGGTTTGAATTTTACTCAATGGGGTATAGGCCTTCATGAAGATCACACCAGACAAATACCACAGTGTTTTTGTTATACTTGTGATAATGCTAGGTTTGAAGTGAGAGACTGACATGAGAGGATAATCAGATGAAGGATTGTATGATTTACAGCTGAAAGCTATTGATATCAATCATGACTAGGATCATATAAGAATAGAAACTCATCCCTTCTCACTGCTAGCTAGCCAGATGCCAGGTAATAAAAAGCCATCCAAACTGAGATTTGCCACACACAGTTCACACATTTTGCTAAATTGTATTTATACTATGGAATGGCATATCAGTGGTGTTTCCAGGATCTTTCAAGGGGAAGGGGAAGGGGGCACAGTTCTTAAAATTTGTTGACAAGCAGATTCTCACCGTATTTATAAGTGTACATGTACATACAAAAGATTCTGACATTTAGTATGGGCACACCTGTCCCTTGTACACCCACCTTTCACTTCCAAAGCAAATCAATAACAATAATTTTTTTTTATATACTAAAATTCATGTAAAATTCAGGATTTTATATATCAGATGCTGATGAATTTATTGAAACCACCACTAATACTAGCAGCAAAAATAAGTGAAAAATGTTACTTCTGATGAAAAATCCACAAACAAACAATGATTTTAAGAGAATAATACATGTTCATGTGTGAGCTATCCTGATGAGTTGAACTTTGAATGATTGGAAAGTTCGATTTGCTTGCAATGAAAGAATAGGAAATCTATATAAATTCAGGCATAAATTGGTGTTCACCTTCCACCTTCTCAAAACGACTATGAAATCATTTGTGCTTTGCTGTATTTAGACACACAATCTATATTGTACATGTACCTCATGTAGATCTCTACAGTGCTACAAGTATCTGATGTTAAAGGTAAAGACCCGTTTTGGAAACGCCCCTCTCAAAAAATGAAATGGAAGCTCTCATTACCAATCATGTGAAAGAATATGTTTTGACTAATACGTGATGATACAAATTTTGACGGGAAAGTCGGGAAACCGCCTACTAATTGATATATTTGGTAAATTATTATATCTAGTATTGGGACCAAATAGATATCGCGCATGTGGTCGCGTAGTCTCATATACATCTTTCTGTGTACAATGCTTGTAACTATACCAAGACTGGGCCAAATTTCTTATCATTTTGATGATTCCAGAACCTTGCAGTACACACCAATACTTCTTGCTAGATGATCAACCCTTTCTGATCGATTCCATAACGTTTCTTTCACAATGTAATCGCATGACCAGAACTGGTCTTTATCTTTAACAGGAAAGAAATAGAAACTCTACTTGGTAAAATAGCTCTACTTACTTCCATTTCTGGGTTGTGTCTTGATGTATTACTACCGATGGGAGGCCTGTCAGGAGTGAGAAGAATCCAATTTAGGGGTATCACTGGAATACAAGGAGATGAAACACTCCCCCAGTGGCCCTGTCCACACTGCCAACTAAAGTTTGTCAGGTACAAGGATCACGGTTAGGGGAAATGGGATAGCTAGGGCCTATGAAATGCTGATGTGCCTCTACATAGAATATGTGAAAGCATGTAAGTGAGGTTACATGAATTTAACAACGATTGAGGCCCAGGTTTGTCTCCAGACTGTGAAGATTCACCGGGGCACGTACAGTTGTATTATATATGCAGTGTCTTATAGATAGAAACTACAGAGCATGTAATCAAGTTGTAGGTTTAAAGCTCCTGGATGCATCCATGTATTCTTGTAAGTCTATGCATCAGCAATGCAGCTACAATGTTCATTCATCGTAAATTTCCCCTTGTACTGGTGAATGAATAACTAAAATAATGATTATATTTTGCACTTGCATAGCATTATTACAGATTGAACACTAGCTCTATGCACTTCCAAAAATCTTCAGATAATTACTTCTGCTCTAGTCTGTTAATGTAGTTACCCTGATGAGATGCTGAAGCATTCACCCATTCACCTGGATAGAGTGTGGCAAATGAAGATTAATACCTTGCGAAAGGATGCTTGTTCTGTGGCAGGGATTTGAACCCATTCCTTGTGATCCACAGTCTTCTACAAAATGACAAAAGACCTGAACATCTACTGATTTTCATGAAAATTAAATTACTCTTTGATTTAGGGAAACTTTCTTCATGTACATAAACCAGAGCTTGCAACTTACTGCATCAATATCCTTTCCAAGCTTCTGAATTGTTAAAAATCTACATGTCTTGTGTCTTATCATAGAATAAACTTTTATGCACTGTGAGTATGATCTTTAAATGGTTTTAAATATTTGAATTCTTTAAAATACGAAAGACTGAGATCTGCTTTCCTGTAAGTTATTCAATAGACCATGACACCTCTACACCTACTTAGTTTGATAAACTTTGTATTAAAAAGTGCTTTCCATCTCACCACCTTTTAAACACCTTTTAACCTTCTGTTTCACATTTAGTAAGATTTAATAATGCCTTTTATTGTTGTATTGTGACACACAAGTGAAAATCTTAAAATTGCAAATTGCTGATGTTATGCCGCCAATCAAACAGGACTGTGGATTCTTTGTCCGTTGGAACAGCCCTTGAGAGATTCAGTGTAAACTAATCACTTGGTGCCTATTTCATTAGAAACTCTGTCAAGTTTGGTTAAGGTCAAAGACAAAATGTAGGTCAGTTCTTGCAACTCAAGATCCAAAGTTTACATCTTTTCAGTACCTTGAGAGTTCCAAGTCTGTTATACATCCCCCCTGAAATATGAGAAAGATTGTCATGTTTTTCCTTAACTCTATGAAATGTGAATTTTGGGGCATTGCTTGAAGAGTGCAGCATTATGCTTGAATATATGAGACATTTGTTAGAAAAAGAAAGCAAGAAATGGTACTCACTGATTATCATGGGTACACTGGGGGTAATGGAAATGCATTTTCATTTTAATATCACTATTATTTGTTTTAGTGCCTTAGAATAGTAATTATATTTCCAAGTTGAGTGGCAAATATCTTGACCTTGCTTATATTTGAGCATTGCAACATTTGAATGTATCATGTATGCAACAAGAAGAAATGAGCTAATCAAGAAAGAACACAGGTTGATAAGTATCAAAGAAATTGACAGTTGACTTTCATCAAAAAGTTAACATCCCAAATACCGGTAAACCTTATCCATTTTGTATTACTCAATGGGAAGAGTTACCTTAAACAACGGATGCGATTGAAGTCAAGATTGTAATCATCATAACGAAGAGAATATCATAAATTTTGCTTGTAATAAGCATTTCCTTGAGTTTGAGTTGATAATACACCTTTTTTTTCAACTGCCTAATAGTCAATGTAAATAAGTGAGCCATTGCTTTCGCAAAGAGAGTACACACACATAATGGCTTGTGACCCACATTTATTGCTTCAGCCCAAACTTGGTACAAGAAGATTTTGAGATTTTTGACAATACTTTTTGAAAAGCCTGCTGCTCATTCATCCGTGGCAGCACAATTATAAATATGGTTCCATTAGACAGGATATTAGTTACCCTTTACCGTGAAATATGATTCAAGGTCACATAGGTTATAAATTTTTGATTAGAAGCGACCAAAGTTGGGTACACTTTTTTTGATACGTACTGTATAGTGGTGTCAGTCACAATTAGTAGCCCTACGCAATGTTACTAGGAAACTATCGGGAGTGTTTGCCAAATATAATTAGGACTATGGATGGCTGTCACTATTTAAAACATGTTGATTTTAATATCACTATTTTCTATTGCCTTATAGAATAGTAATTATATTTACAAAGTGAGTGGCATATCTTGACCTCGCTTGTATTCAAGTATTGCAACATTTTAATGTATCATGTATGCAACAAGAGGAAATGCGTTAATCATGCAGGTTTTCATGTACTTTATTGAGTATAGACATGTTTCTATTCAGCAGAGTGAAATAGAAGAAAAGAAAGAGAGAGAGAAAGAGAGAAAGAGAAAGAGAGAAAGAGGGAGAGAAAAGAATTAGAGGAGCTAATAATCGACTTATATAGTGGTGTCAGTCAAAATTAGCAGCTCTATGCAATGTTACTAGGAAACTATCGGGGGTGTTTGTCAAATATATTACAACCATGAATGGCTGTCACTTAATAGAACACGTTGATCTTGTAAAAGGAACTCTTACATATTACCATTTAGGAGGCAGCTTTCATGTGCGTTTTTGTGCTGAATATCACCTCATAATTTTCTTTTTTTGATTGATGGCAAGAAAGAAATTTGAGAGAATGCATGTATCCTTCACTTTGGTTGTGATAGACTGAAAGTAAAAAACTCCTGTCATTGTATGCAATTTTATGAAGTAGGCTACATTACCTAATGAAATTGCTAACACTGACGGTCTCAAGAAATGATTGAGAGTCATGTTTTTATTATGCAAACTATGAAAAGTCTTATTAATGACTTGTTGAAATTTAATTTTTGTTTGTTGCTTGTCTGTATGTAACAATCAATTTGTTTTCAGATCTTGATCCACATGTGTCACCTAATTTTTTTTTGTAATTTGCCTTGACAGACTGAATCAAAACAAAACCAGATTGTATCTTTAATAATCAGGTTTAAAAGTTTAAAACTGAATCCTTTCAAGGCAGAAATAATAAGCTATTTTTATGATGAAATAGTCGAACTTTTCACCTTCATTGAAGAGAATTGAGGAGAATTTCTACACGCCCAGTTTTTGTTTCTTTCTCTTCACGGAGAGAGGAGACTTGAGATGAGGTATGAGTATGACAGTTGATGGTGACTGATGAGCTTCAGGTCTGCAATAAATCTGTTTATGTCTCTTTGCCTTGTTTATCTTCTTCACCAACTGACATTTAGTCAAGTTTTTTCCCTCAAAAATCCCCCAAAAGCCTTTGCCTTGGAAGGAGAGTCCATTTGGTAGCTAGGAAGATTTAGGCGCGGGGATCAAGAGCTGACTTGTTGAGTGTGTCGGCAGTCACAGCGAGGATGGAAACGTGATCGATAGTCGGTAGGAGGACCAAGAGAAAGAGGTTATCTACCTCGAGGATGATGATTTGCTTTTCCTGTGTTGTCATGTGTCTGGAAATTATATATGATAGCAAAGCAACATAACAGTACCTAATTGACAACAATTGCCTTTAGATCATCATTCGTCACTGTCCTTATTTAACATGTATTTTAAACCTGAGCCCCATTTCTATTTCTATTCTGTTTGCAGGAGCTCTTTTAGGATTTATTGATTTACTTACATTAGCTGCATTTATACTGCAACAAAGAATCATTGATTTTTCTCACATTTCCGGTATTTCATCAGTAGTTGCATAGCACAATGTGTAATACAAATCAATGTAAAAAATACTTTTCTGTTCGCAGAACGGCAAACACCAAGTTAAATCTACCTCTGGAGTTTTTGATGCCTGCTGAAATTTCACAGATATTTGCAGTGTTAATGCAAACTTTGGTACGATTCCGGTTTTTGGTCAAATGACTCTCCTCGCTTCCTTGCGATCGCATGCAGAGTAGCGATAAGTCGGGCATGTGCAGTATTGTGCACTACTCACCAACAACTTGGAATGAGCAAATACCAACGTTTTTTTTATGGGTTTTTCCTGTACTGAGTGTAAATGGCAGTCCTAAAAATAGATGATTTTTTTCAAAATAGTGTTTGGGATGTGTAAATAGGCCCAATGATTACAGTATTATTTTTAATTTTTTATTGGAGCTTTATCAGTTTACCAGAGCCCTTTCAGAGTTTACTACAGCTAAATCACTCACAGATCCCATGTATATTTGTTCCCTATTACAAATGGAAAACAGATGGATCTAAACAACTTGTTGCCGAGGTAGAAATAGGACCTGCTCCATTTTCTGGATTTTTTTCTTCAATTTGCCACAAAGGAAATTACTTTGTAGGAACTACAAAATGATGTTTGTAGAATTATCAAATCTGTTATAGTTTGAGAAAGAAAAACAAATCAATTGACCATTTAAAGCAATTAATGATTTTTTGTATAGGTTTGCATGCAATATTGTCATTGTAAAAAGTATTTGTCCGTTAAAATTAAAAGCCATAAAATTGCATATTTTCAGAAGTTTTAAAAGTTTACATTGGAAAATTTCATGGAAGTTGCATTTAAAGATAAAGTTGAGTTCTGGTCATGCGATTGCATTGTGAAAGAAACGTTGTGGAATCGATTAGAAAAGGTTGATCATCTAGCATATAAGTATCGGTGTGTACTGCAAGGTTCTGGAATAATAAAAATGATGAGAAATTTGGCCCAGTCTTGGTACAGTTACAAGCACTGTACACAGAAAGATGTACAGTATATGGGACTACATGAACAAGTGGCATAAAAATCCGTCCCGATTTTTATGATGTTACATGCCATATTTAGAATATTAAGGCATTTGAAGAGCCATGCTTTTCACGGAGCATTTTTTATCTGATGTTCTTCCACACTTGCATACTACAATGATAACGTTCACAAATTATTTTTCACCTCTTCCCAGAACTCAACCTTCTCTTTAATGCCCTCTTTTATAAAAGTCAAGGCATCATTAGCTAGAGTAATGGAGTTGTAAACAACATTCTATGGATATCTGAATACGTGAAAGCCTGAAACCTTTGAAGTTGATAAACTCCAACTGTCTTGGCACCTTGTGGATGTGTTAAGTAAGCCCTCTTTCACACCAGGCATCTTCATCACCATGGCAAAGACACTTGAACTATATTTAGGTACAGTGAATGTATTGATGTATTGAACTAGTGAAAACCCAGTGAGGAAGAGAAGCCATTCAGATACAGTTATATTCCAATGACATTTATAGAATGCCCAGGGGCAGTAGTTACAACTCTTGGATACAAGAGCCTATCAAACAATGCTCTTTTGAAAGAGAGAAAGGAAAGGGGCTATGGTGGAGGGAGGGGGAGGGACAAAAGAATGCTCATCCCCGCTAAAGGCGTGAAAACTTGTCAAAGGCAATTAGGTGTTGCTTTGTTTGCTATGGAGGGTGCAATTGATGGACCCAGTGTTTGTTTGTTTGTTGATGGCCCATGTCAAAACCAGTTTCTAAATTAGGTAATGCTGATAAATGGATGCTGACATGTAGGAATATGCATACCTTTAAAACCCAAATATGTATTTGTAGTTTGTAGATAATAGATTTACCAGTTGTAACTGAGTGAACAAGATCAATGTATAATGCTTCTGCAAATTAGCCTCTTACTTTAGGATGACTGACGTAAGTAATATTCTCTTAAAAACAATCTGTATATGCAGATTGAATAGAAAAGCTCTTGACAGTGTTTATCAATCTATCTAGGGTCTCATTCCCTTTGAGGTAATGTACATGGTGCAAAACCTTAAACATCTTTTTAAAATGCACAATACATTTTTATTACAAATATAAAGCACTGAAAAAGGATAATTTTCAAATTCATTTTAACATATACCATCCTTTTTCTTCAACATCTTTAAGTTACTAGAATTTGTTATTTGAAACATGACATGGCTTGATACAATTATTACAATATGAATTAACATTAAAAAAGACAAACTATTTGTGGACTTAATGAGGACAAATTTCTCCTAGTAGGCTAGTGATATGTGCTGCTCACTTTGAGGAATCGGTAATGCATCATTTTACAAACTTTTTGAATGTGATGAATTACATCCACTTTGATAACATAAAAACAGTCTGCTGGGACTATCATTATTCATCTTTTTACCCTTCAGGCCCATTGTAGATAAATTATCTGTCGTTATCCAACAGAAGGCAATTTCAGCAATGGCCAATTAAATATAGCATTACAATACACTTTCATTTATCATTGCTCTGGCTTTAATTAAATGTCAGGATTTCTCCTCCATTTATCACTGTCACCAGAAAGCCTTGATTTGTATCGCTGTAATGGTTTGCGCAGAGACTACTGAATCGAGATATTAAGCGCCATCCATGCATCCAAATTGAGGTTTTTTGTGTAGGCCCAAATGCGTTTTTTAGGAGGAAAAGATTTGCATAGGCCTGCCTGATTTTGATGCCTACATGAACAATAAGCAAAACTAGGAATACTTGTAATTATCTTGCTACCTGCAAGTCTAATATGATAGTGAATATTTTAAAATGCTTGTTAGAACTGCTGGATGTGTATCCAGTAGTTCCTCAAAATCTCCTTGACTGATTGCCTTATTTGTTTCACAGGCCAAATGTACATTTCTCATATTGTAATCTCTGGTTTTAGGCTAATTTGTAATCCATTGATCAAGTTTAGGATGTATACATCCAAACATATCAAGTAGAGTACAGTCAAGATGACTGAAACTTTATGAATATTTAATATTGGAATTCCACAAGAATGAATCGTCACAAAACCGAGGAAGGTCGTCATGGTTGAATGTTCGGTCTGGTAAAATTCCACTTAAGACAGAAACCTTTTAGCTTTCGAAATTTCAGTCTTTTGGAAATAAGGCTTCATGAACATTCTGTTTCTTGACCGGTAGACTGGTACTCATTACTGGAATCAGGAAATTATCACAGCAAGCTTTTGTAACTTCTTTGTTGAATTAAAGTCTAAGTTAGAAGACTGTTGGTCTTTTTCTTTCAAAAGTAAATAAATGTTGATCAAATGCAAACTTTTGAAATTTGTAACTTGAGGTTAGTAAAGTTTGACATACATTTGTGATTTGTTAACCACGAAAAAGGAATCAATGCCTTGTTGAACTAAAGTTTTAAATTTATACACCAAATACCTTATCTGAGTTGTATTTTGACAAATACAAATTGGTCAGCAATTACATGTGTAGGAGGCATCCGCTCATGTGATCCATGATTGCACATTCACGTTTCGCTACATTTATCTGCCAAACGTGCTGGAAATTCCCAGATGCTAAGAAAGGCGACAGCATTTAGCCAATGTTAAATTGATGGTAAACAGCCTCAGATTCAACACCTCATAAATTCTAAGCCATTTGTGGGCAGCAGGCTGCCTGATTGCTAGGGAGATTAAAAAGATGTCAAAACGTGAATCAGCGCCTGGGAAATTTATGGCCTGCTGTTTCCGATTGGAGAATGTCCTTTCATGTTCGGTTTTTTCATGTAAATATGGCAGCAAATGTTCAGGTGTGAGTCCATGGTTACATTTGTGCTGAGAGGAAACCTTTGGATGTTTTCCTGGTCATCTGCAGTAGATAACGATGAATTTTCCTTTCTTTTAATTTTCTTTTGATTTTATTACGTAATTGCAATCTACATGTAATATAATGCACATTGACTTGCTTTCGCCAGCTGGTTCATGATTAAACTGGGGCTTAAACCAAGTTGGAAATGTGGGCTTAAATTCATACAACAGACATACAGTACATACCGGTACCTGTTTTGCCTGCACGCCCCCTTGGAATAGAAACAACAAACAAAAAAAAAGATAAAAAACATACAAATGGAAGCAAAAACAACAACAAATGGAAACAAAAGAAAAGAAACTGAAAGAAAATAATAGAAAACAAAACGAAAACTAAGTAAAAAAAAACATACAACAACAAAAACTAACAAAAAGAACCCAAATAATTCTACATTAGCAACCTTTCTCCACAATGGTAACTAGGTGCATGTATTTGGTTACTTCTTGTCTTTTGTCTCTATGGCCCTTGTAAAATAAACAAACAAAACAAAGAAAACAAAATGAAAAACAAACAAGCGAAAAAACACTATATTCTCAACTCGACCTTTATCCACAATGGTAACAAGATATTTGGTTACCTCTCATCTTTACATAGTAGGTTAAACACTATTATTATGTGCTATTCAACGAAATGGTACAATGTGATTAGTTTCAGAGAATTCATCATTGTAAATATATGTCAATCACTACATTTTGCTTTAATGTATTTTGCTATTGTGTGATTATGTGAGTTGAGACTGTGGCATAAAAATTGCTTTGCAATTGATTTTCTAAGACAGCAGGGAAAGGGAAGCAGGCTCATATTAAGTGAATGAAATAATTGTTGGGTAGGAACTACATTGACAAGGCGCAGTGATTGTCAAAATATTTTAGCATCATACATATGATATCTATTCCTCTATTCAGCTCTGAATATATACATAGTAAATCAAATTACAAACAAAAATAATATATATATGAAAATCAGAAACTTGTTTCTATGTTCTCATGTTTTCCATGCAATTTTATATGGTGGTTTAGCATAATACATACATGTACAATACATGTATCTTCATGAAATGGTCCCATCTGTGGAAAAAAATCTATATTGCCATTGAAGAGATTTATTAGCCATTCCTGTAAAGTGGAAATATCTTGTTTTCTATCATTCTCTCCATTCCTATGAGATCACAAATGCTTTTTAAAGTACATGCTTAGTATTCCCTTGGCAACGGTCAGCTAATAGGATTATAGAACTGATAAGGGCAAGGAAAGAGAGAGAGAGAGAGAGAGAGAGAGAAAGAGAGAAAGAGAGAGATAGAAAGAGAGAGAGAGAGAGAGGAAAAAAGAGAGAAGGAAGAGAGAAGGAAAAGGTTCTTGAAAAGAGAGGGAGGATGAGCAGGGAGAGAGACAGAGAGGATTAGGATGAGCAGGGAGAGAGATAAAGGGGAGGGAGGGAGAGAGAGGAGGGGAGAGAGATACATATAATACATTTAGAGAAAATGATTTTGAAAGAGGAAGAGAGAGAGAGAGAGAGAGAGAGAGAGGGGGAGGGGGTGGTGATCTAGAGAAGGGCAGAAAGACACATTTAAAGTGCTAAAGAGGAAGTTTCCCTTCTTTGTGTTTTTCCCTATTTAATTCTATTCTTTGCTTCTAAAACCTATAACCACTTGTGAATTCAATCAATTTCTTGTCGAACAATGCCTTAGTAGTGTAAGGAGGCACTACTGTAAAGGGGGTGTTGGTCATTCCATTAAAATTGTGTACCCATTCACCAATTTTCAGCGTCCTTCTTCAATTCTTTTCTTCTCATGCCCTATCCATTGTTGGATGCAATTATAGAGATACATGTAACAAGTTCATGCTTTTCAGCAACCTGTTTTGGAATGAGCGAAATGGTGTTTGGAGTTGCATGTCTATAGCCTAAGGTCATTAATTATGAACAAGGTGTTTTGCTTAATTTTGTTTTCATTTCATGCTTTTCTTGGATAAAAATGTTGGCGTTTTGTGCTTTGTCTTGCAAATTTCACCAAACAATGTGAATATAGTGTAAAACTTCTTCACAGGTTTTTGAGATGTATTCTTGTAAATATCTATGTGATACTGCATTTTATCAGCATCCTTATTTTTTAAAATCAAAAGATAAACAATTTAACAAAATGAAGAAACGATAAGGAATAAAGAGTAAAATACATATTAACAAACTTTAGTGAGAAAACTCAACATGAGGAGGCAGTTAAGCTCTATCCTTCCAGATTCCATTTTTTCATGTATCTAAATTGCTATTTATGCCTGGAAATATTTTTTGATCTTGGAATTTCAGCAAGTGATTCAAAATCCGACCAGGAGATTACAAGACTTTGAGGGATTTGATAGGGATAAAATGAGGTGGGGGCAGTTGTAGAGTACTGTGCAAAGAAAGATAATATGTTAAAGGGAAAATGGATCTATATATAGAGCGGGAAATGGGATAAACATATATATGTCTGATGGAAGAGAAAGAGAGATAGAGAGAGAGAGAGAGAGAGAGAGGGGGAGTTAAATAGAGGAAGAGAATAATATAGAGATGTAAAGAAAAATAAAAAGAGACAGAGAGAATGTGTGTGTAAAGAGAGAGAGAGAGAGAGAAAGAAAGAAAGAGAAAGCATAAATGGAGAGGAAGGAAATAAGGGAATGATAGAGAAAAACAACATAATTGTTACATCTTAATGACATGTAGATATACTCAACAACTCAACCTCTAATAATTGAAAAATAACAAAAAATATCAAGAAACAATGATAATGTATGGAGGAAAGAGGGCATAAATGGCAAGAAATTTGTGGAGTAGAGGATATATCAGATAATTTCCAGATGAGATGGGTTGAAGTTGAAGGTTGTATCATTTTTTTTCTCCAAGAGACATCTGAAGCTCATTAGACCGAAACCCGAGGCCAAGAGATACAAATATCAATCAGATAATCTTATTTACATCTTCCAAGAGATACCAAGGAGGTAGCATCCTTTACTAATATAATTTACTCCAAGGTAGAGTGAGCATCTGTATTCTCGTGATGATATGGATGTTAATTTTAGGCAACGGTTGTGGCAAGGGCAAGGATTAGGATATTATAATATTATTTGTTCATGTACTTCCTATATTTTGTTGAGAAGTGACATTGTATAGCTTTAGGAACAACCATAAAGCAGATGATTTTCTGACAAGTTTAAAAAGTGAATTTTCAATCTTTCCTCATCAAGTACATGTACCAATATTGCAGTAGTCATTAAGTTGAACACGATTTCATTTTGGGGAAAGAACCTTTCCATATAGTATACTAAAATGTTTGTTGTCAATACACCAGACAGTACTTTACCGCCCCCTCCTTCCTTCTTGCCCCCTCCTCCTCCTCCCCTCCTCCTCCCCTCCTCCTCCTCCTCCTCCTCCTCCCCTCCCTCCTCCTCCCTCCTCCTCCCTCTTCCTCCCTCCTCCTTTCCCCTTGCCCTTCATTTAGTAATGACCATTTTCAAAATTTGTTGTGCGGTTTTAACACTTTGTGCAATAAAGTACTATTTTCCCCTGGGGTATTCATCTTTGTTACAAGGTCAAGATCATAGCATTTAAAATGTCTTTCACTACCACCCATATCTATAGATACCATTTTTTGTACCTTCTCAAGCTTAATCAGCTTAGGATATTGAGAAATTGCCAGTGCCCTTTTTCTGACGACATCAGCATTTTTGTCTTTCAAAAGATGTTACATGGGAATCCATTAGGGTAGAAGACAAGACTACCAGATGTACACAGAGATGTTTTCATCTTGTTGCTTAGTAACACTCATGTTTATCATTACCAACAACATTTCCTGATTTCTTTACTATTTCAAAAATAGAAAGGTTGGTTCTGTACAGAAATAAAAAATAAAAAATGTAATTGACAGATTTTTAAGTGTATGCTAGAAATGCCTAATGTAGTGGTATTTTTCTGAATTAATTTTTATGAGAAGTTGATATAACAGTGAATTTATGAATCTGCTTATAAGGAATGACTTGGTTAGGTTAATATAATATGATATAATCATTTAACTAAATGAAATGTGTAACAGAAATGTTTTTATTTTTATAGTGATGAAAGAGGTACATGGTTTAATGCTACAATATACCTTTTCCTTGTCTTTTTTTAGCATAACATCATGTTTTAGTGTTTATTGTATTTTTTTAATTATTAAAAAAAAATATTTTTCACCTTTTTCCTTCTTTGATCTTTACAGAATGTAAGAGTGATCAACGGAGGAGCAAAGAAGAACAGTGTTTTCCATGGGCCTTCCCGCCAACTAGCATCTCTGGAAGCTGAGAAGTCGCAAAGGTGGGTATCGGCTAACACCATTAGAGTATATCCTTTCACAGGATGCACTCAAATTCCAAACAATCCCCTTCAAACTGACATTTGAAATAGCTAACACTTGCATGGTTACCAACGTGTTTGGAATGTTCATATGCCCCCTCCTCCCTTGCCCCCCCTTGCCCCCCCCATCCCTTGCCCGAGGTGGGTGTATTTGTAGTACTACGTGACAAGGCGGTAATAGTTTGGAAATGTCAAGCAGTGGGAGAATTGTGGTCAGATGCTTCATGTGTTTGAATTTTTAACAATTAGAGAAGAAAAAAAGTAGAGGCTAATCTCTGTGGGCATTAACAATATGATAATTCTTGGTAATTTTAATAAGTTGTACTAGTAGGTCAATTAATTTCTGAGGATTCATAAACTAACGTGATTCATTAGCGGTGAAATGAATGGTTCCAAACTCTACAATGTACCTGGACGGAAAAACCCTCTCTTGAGTCTTTTCAGATAAAAGTCACCAATGATATTTTAATATTTCTCGCTTGCACATTATAAACCATTAGAGCTAGACATGTAGAGTGATGATTGTCCTGTTGCAAACAGTACCATAAATATATGCATTTGAGGTGAATTGTGTCAATGTAGAGATTATTTTTTACATCTGAAAGTTATGTTGCTTGTATAAACCGTTTTAATGTAAATAAGCTTACAGTAATCTCAAAGTTTTGATAATCTCTAATAAGCTGTATGATAATCCCCCATGATTCCATAGAGAAATTCACTAATCTCCAACAACCTTTATAAGCATTGTTTTCTTCTTCATGATGGTTGTTATGACAAATACACTTAGGAACCTATTTTAAACTTTTAGATTGTGTTGGAGCTAATCCTCTTAACATTGTTCATTAATGCCTTATGTGTTAGAGGGTTTGCATTATTCTGAAGAGAGAGAGAGAGAGAGAGAGAGAGAGAGAGAAAAGGAGTTTAAATCCTTGTAAGTCTGGAAATTCTCTCTTATGTCCTAATCTCCACCCTTTCCTGAAAATCTTGAGCTCAAGATCCAATTTCTGGGTGAGTTGGGTTTTCCTGATTTGAATGTCAATACGGTCCAAATAATCAATTGGGTTCTCTGAAAAACAACCGGCGAGCTTGAGAGACATACTTACAGATCAATGTGCAGTACTGTATATGTTTATTTGACCTATTTTTGCTGGGGTGGGTGAAAAATTATATTGAGGAGGAATGTTAAAGTATTTTTCATACTGAAGTTATTCTACATGCACCTGTCATATTTGAATTATGGGAAGAATAAAATCCATCTGAACTTTTTAGAGGGTGAACTCAGTTTATTAAAGAAAACTAATTTACGAGAAGGGCTTGCATTACTCAATACAATGAAAACAATAATGTTAAAAATTCAAGATTACCAAAATATGATAAATAACATGTCAGAATGATTAAGTAAAAAAGGACACAAGTACTGGACTTTTGATCACGTTATACATAATTCAACTAAGATTATGTGATTATTAGATTCAGTACAACACCACAGAAGGTAATATTCCCCCATTCATTTCCCTAATTAGAGTGCATTAGTATTAACATACAAGATTTAAAAATGTTGCCCTCTCATGCCCCACCCCTATACCCCCACATTGTGATATGAGTGTTATGACTTTATCTTGATTTGAAACATCTTTAATTGATTTTATCTTCTGTTACAGTCAGCTGAATCTGAAGAATGCATCGGAAGAGAAAACCAATGGGAATGACATGTAAGTCACTTGATAGTTATTTACAAACTTCATCATAAAGTTATATATCATCTAATCAGAGCCAGAAAGGAGTTCAATCTGTGTTAAATGATATGAGTTTACAACCTTATATCATCTAATCAGAGCCAGAAAGGAGTTCAATCTGTGTTAAATGATATGAGTTTACAACCTTATATCATCTAATCAGAGCCAGAAAGGAGTTCAATCTGTGTTAAATGATATGAGTTTACAACCTTATATCATCTAATCAGAGCCAGAAAGGAGTTCAATCTGTGTTAAATGATATGAGTTTACAACCTTATATCATCTAATCAGAGCCAGAAAGGAGTTCAATCTGTGTTAAATGATATGAGTTTACAACCTTATATCATCTAATCAGAGCCAGAAAGTAGTTCAATCTGTGTTAAATGATATGAGTTTACAACCTTATATCATCTAATCAGAGCCAGAAAGGAGTTCAATCTGTGTTAAATGATATGAGTTTACAACCTTATATCATCTAATCAGAGCCAGAAAGGAGTTCAATCTGTGTTAAATGATATGAGTTTACAACCTTATATCATCTAATCAGAGCCAGAAAGGAGTTCAATCTGTGTTAAATGATATAAGTTTACAACCTTTGGGCTTTCAGCAGATGATATATGACTATGACTGTGACTGTAGACAATAAACATCTTATTCTGATTAATCTGAGTCTAATCATGATAATATGACCCTGATCTGCTCTAGTTTCAAACAGAGATGCCAGTCTTCAGGCTTTTGCCTGATTTCAGGCCCTGAAAACTTCCCATTTCAGGCTTTTTCAGGCTTTATATTGCACAGCACATATGGGGCTTTAACCTGTTCTGGCTTCTTTTCAGGCCCAGTGAGTAAAACTGACTGGCATCCCTTTTCAATATGGCTGAAGGAAAAAAAAACTGATTTATTTCTTCATATTTTGATATCTTTCCATCACATGTATTTAGAAACTATTGAAACATTCTTAATCCATTTCAATATTATTATGTAAGTTGGGTATTATAAGAAAGTGTATAATATTTGTTTGATAATTAAATACAGTTTTAATGCATATTGTTTTATGGAAAAATTAGCTACAGATATTTGGAGAGGTGTTTCCAGATCATTAGTGTTCAGTTTCCAGCAACCGGCCAAAGTGGCATAAACTATAGTAGAAAATTATTTTTGTACATTGAAACACTCCTCGAATAACCTGTTGTTTTGGAGCTCTTTCCCTTACATTGTCGCGGGCCTGCACTATTTGTTGATCATTTGCAATGGATAGTGAATACAACTCTAAAGATGCCATCTGGCCCACAAAGGCATGACTTATAGGTTTCTTGGTGGTCAATGGCACCCAGAAAACTGCTTATTTTAAGTGCTGAATCAAAGGAATTGTAAAAATGATACTTTCATATCTAAGGTAGATGTTTGGGGAGCATTTTGTAACTTTAACTAGCTGTTCATTATGTTCATATGATCTTGAAAGATATATGTGAGTTCTGGTTGTATACTGTACAGGAAGTGGGTGGAGCCCATTGCTTTTGAGGTGCAATATATGATAATTTAAAATAGAATGAGAGAATAACAGTGGTAGCTTTATCTAAAGCTTTTTCATGCTGCCTTGCTGTAAAAAAACCTGTTAAGATCGAAATGTGTGAAATTGAATCTAGGTATCTGACTGAGAATGCTAATTTCATGACCATTGCAAAGAATGTGCATTCTACGTATCACTTTACCACACAATGTATGTATGGCAAAGAACCATGTAGGCGTGCAGTCTCATTATGAATGTCTCGTGCGGAAAAATGCACTGCAGTTATATCTCCAGAAACTTAAAATGAGCTTTTTTATTGATTGCACCTTTTGATATCGTCTGCTGATTGGAGCCTGAAGAATGTTGACTCAGACTCTTTTACACAAAGTTAAAGCCCCTCTTTCTTTCAACAAATGATGATGTTAAATTTACCATGAAAACATTTTTAAAAGATGAGCTAAGAAACCAAAATTGGGTATCACATGAATTTAAGCATGACCACCATCCTAGTTTTCATCCATCAATACACCTATTTTGGGAAACACGATTTGTTTTATTCCTTTTGTTTTGTTTTGAGAAGACAAAATAAGCACGTCAAGGAAGGAGAAATTTCTAATGATTTGACTATGAAAGAGCACTCTCTTAAAGAAATCGAACCTCCCGAAGCATTGATTGATTTGATTAGAGCAGCCAGACGATAGGTTTACTTAAAGTGAAGGTTGAGTTATGATGAAGGTGGAAGAGAATTTGAGACATTTCTAATTTTGTTAATTCTAATGATAGAAGAATATTGTAGAAGAAATGTCCCCTGAAAAGGATTTTTTTCTTCATATGCCCTCATAGTCAAAATGTGACAAAAAATACATGTAGCTGAAAGTTTGGTCCCAAACTTACATGCCAGGTGTGAGTGTAGTCCCTTATACACACTTCTGTATTCAGCGTATCTGCTGTTCATCAAAATTGAGTCAATTTCTTATCAATCTGATGATTCTGAAAACTGACAGTGTACACCAATTCCTCATAATCAACGTTTCCAAATTGCTTCTAGACAGTTTCTTTCAAAATCTCATTCTATGACCTGGGGTGTTTCACAAAGACTAAGATCGACTTTAAGTTGGACTTAACTATGGCAAGCCGTTCATACCACTGTTTGCTCTTACCATTGGTCTCTCAATTATGATCTTTAGATAATATTTTTTCCTTCAAAGGCTTCAATAATGAACTATCAAAAAATGTAAATTCTGTAGATTTGTGACCATGATTTGTATGTCCCTTGAGAGACCAATGCCAGTAAATGGTGAGAGCAAACAGTGGCATGAACAGCCTGCCATAGTTAAGTCCAACTTAAAGTCGATCTTAGTCTTTGTGAAACACCCCCCAGAACTCAACTTTATCTTTAAGGAAATCGAACCTCCTGAAGCGTTGACTTGATTAGAGTAGGTAGACAATGGGTCTGTTTAACATTAATGTGAGGACATAATGCTAACCTGCCTGCCTGCCTAGAGAATTATGTCTCGCTGTCTGCTTTGAGCATTCCAAGGATATCCTCAACAACCCTTTACATGTATGTATGCATGTTTTGCTGTCTGGCAAAGACAAATGGGCCATAATTAGATGGACGAGATTCGCAAAGCCAAAGTCTGAATTAATGAGCTTTGTAAAATTCTTTTACCCTTGATATATCACATGATGAGGTAGATAATAAGGGTTGACAGTAAGATGCAAACCAGTGCACTTAAGGCTCGTTCAGATATGACACCACAAAACAGCAGCTGTTTTTGTTTTAATGATGATGTAAATGCTTCACGATTCTGTATCTTTAAACACAGAGCTCAGTGAATGCGCGCACAAATTCTTTGTTGCAAGCTGTTGCCATTTATTTGCAGGTAAAAACCCTGGCGGCTTTTTTTGCAGCAGTCTACCGCACCATATCTGAAAAAGCTTTAAGTGCGCTTGTTGCATCTTACTGTCAACCCTTATTTGCTGTAATAAGAATGCATTTTCCCCTCTCACTTCATTGTGACATTTGTACTGTATCACTTCCTTTCAGTTTCTAATCATTTGGACTATTTTTACCTCTTGTATTTGACATACCACATACTATCTTTTTTTCATAAAAAGATTTATTTTGTAACTGCATCGGGTGAATTATATGAATTTCATTGCAGTTTACTCCAGTTGAAATTTTCCTTTTTGCGATATCTTCTGGCCATGTTATTTGGTTATGGATGCATTCATTTGTGGCTATGTTCCTATTTATAAGTCTCCAATTTTCCATGAAAGAGGGAGAACAAAAGAAGAAGAATAATGTGAAAAGGGTGAGTGTTTCTGTATTGTTCAAATTAGGTCAGGAGCAATCAAAATTGGGTTAAAAGCAAATATCTTGCAGATGTAAAATCTTGGCGTCCATTTTTCGATTGCAGATAATTTTTATTGGAAGATGCATAAACTATGAAGTCCAGTCTCCCAAGAAACTCTAGGATCAGCTGGTCTATGGAGAGCTACCAATAAATGTGGACAAAATCTAATCATCAATTTCACAATCAAATTTAAGATAGCGGACATATATCTCTCGGCTTTCAAATCAAGGCCAGGACAGTGCCGCAAATGTAATATTGCGCTTGGTTCTTAAAAATTTACTTCAATATTTTGTGGAGAATTCAGCTTCTGTAAAGCAGATGGTTTGATGCAAGTTACAGAAAATTTACGGGTAAAGTCATTGCAGAACACAAAGGACCAAATCAATTTATTTGAACAGGGGGGTGTTTCACAAAGACTAAGATCGACTTTAAGTTGGACTTAAGTATAGACGGCCGTTCATGCCATTGTTTGCTCTTATCATTTACTGGCATTGGTCTCTCAAGGGACGTACAAATCATGGTAAAAAATCTAAAAACTTACATGTTTTGATAATTCATTATTGAAGGAAAATATATTGTCTAAAGATCATAATGGTGAGAGCAAACAATGGCACGAACGGCCTGTTATACTTAAGTCCAAATTAAAGTCGATCTTAGTCTTTGTGAAACACCCCCCAGGTCTATTTCCTGGTTTATTCTTTGATTTGTAAGAGGAAATAGCCATGTGAAAGAATCTTGTCTTCTCCTAATTGAATAGATGTGTCTGTAAACAAAACAAACAAATGATTGCATCTGTTATTTGTTTAAATAGGCATATATACAATTTTGGACTTGATTCATAAATGTCATTGAAATGTTTTGAAAATTCGAAAAAAAATTAGATGAAGAATTATAAGAACAGAAGATAGCATAATATAAGAACTGTTTATAGCATCCACTAAAAATCTCTAAAAGCCTGAAAATTGGTCAAAAAGGAAAAAATAGAATAGATGTGATGTGTCTGTAAACAAAACAAACAAATGATTGCATCTGTTCATATTATTTGTTTAAATAGGTATATATACAATTTTGGATTTGATTCATAAATGTCATTGAAATTTTTTGAAAATACAGAAAATAAATAAGATGAAGAATTATAAGAACAGAAGATAGCATAATATAAGAACTGTTTATAGCATCCACTAAAAAATCTCTAAAAGCTTGAAAATTGGTAAAAAAGGCAAAAATTCTGTTTGGAGTCAAAAGGGCTCCAACTAATATAATTTCAAACATAGTTAGTGTCCTTCTCGCTTTAAACAGACACTGCTGAGCAAAATATAAGTTACAATTGATTCAGAACTAGAGACAATTTCCCCAAAAAGTAGAAGTAATCCGCAAGAAATAGGTCATCCACATTGTACAGTAATGTATGCATTTCAGATTATAAGCAGCTTTGATGAGCAAGATAAAGAAAGGAAACCCTGCACACACATGACTAAAGTTTATGGATTTTGCAGATTTCTTTTATTCTTCCAATTTCAGACATCAAATTGGCACAAAATTGGTCATAATGAGAATAGTCTCTTGGTTCAGTCATATTTTCTATGTGTACACTCATCTCTCCTCTGGCTTTTTTGGACAGTATGTTTCATTTTGGCATCCATAAGTGCTGGTTAAATAATTGACTCCACATAATTCTTTGCTGCAAGAAATAAATATTGTGGGGTATTATTATGAGGATAAGATTACAGTTTTGATAGCAAGTACTTCTAAGTACTGATGATGTGTGTAGGGTCTGAATATACTCATACTAGTGATAGTTTGTGAGTCATAAATATGGTGAACTCTTCAGAAGTCTAATAATAACCTTTATCACCAATATCTGCATCAGCACTCCTAAAAGTGGTTGCATCATTTTACTTAGAGTTTAACTTTGGCTTTTATAAAGAAGAAACATAAAAAAGGACCAAAAAATCTACAGCTACTATTGCCTCTGCCCTTTCAGAAAATGCATGCCTTTTTTGTTATGTAGAGTTTGATTAACTGGCTTTCACTATGAAGAAACAGATGAAAATGGAATTTTCATATTCTATCGTCTCAAAGAGTTGTGCTATGCATTGCAGAAATATGTATTATGCAACTCGATTAAGGTAAAAATGAAAAAAATGTAAGCCTCACTCACATGTGCTGCTCTAAACCACATAAAAAATAAATAAAATGACCTACGTGTAGCGTACATCATAGGTCTTTATATTACTATGCAGAACACAGATCAAAGATTATGCATAAGAGCCTTTGTTTTGCGCAGCTATATTTTCTCAACCCTCACTTGCTATTCATTTTTATACAAGTAAAATAATTTTTTTCCTGCTCCTGTCTTTTAAATGGAGTTTTACGCCAGTACGAGCAAACGATGGTATAGAATTGCACAATTTGGCTGTCATTTCTTATATTTTGTAATTTATGAGGCTCTGTTTGAGACGAGAAGAGGGTCTAATGAAGTTTTACTGATGCATACTTTGCCCTCGGCGTATATATCTTTATTTGACATTTGATTGTTTATTAACATTATTAACACGACCTGTGAGGTACTAGTGTTCTGTCACTGCAGGCATGATGATGTAAAACCATGTCAAATTTCAGAGGAATTATTTCAGGTCAGATCTGTTAAATCATGATTACAAAAAAATTAAAATAATAATGATATTACTTGTGAAAAGTGAGACTGCTCAAATCATGCAAAATTGTTTTTCACCAAACTGAAGTTAAAACATAATCTGATCTTATCCTCATGAAAATACACCACAAATTCACTTCTGTCAATTCAGGCAAGACTGATTTAAGAAGATTTAACAAGCGCACTCTGAGCTTAAAGTAAACATCCCTTTTGATTATGGACATTGTATTTAAAAAGAAAATTTAAGCCACAAGGAAATATCGACCCCATGACATCATTTAGCATTTTCAAAAGATCCTCTTTTAAGCTTGTTTTGGTCAGTAATTGAGAGTTCGGTCAGTACATGAGAAGAAAGTAAGAAGGATTGAAGAAGGTGTTAGTATGTAGATTTTTTTCTTTAAATTGCCAAGATGGTTGTGTTAAGGCATGGTTAAGTAAAGATTCATCAAGTAGAGATTGTTGTTACCTTGACCCGTATCTCCTATTCTGCATCCTAATTTTCTCCTCTCCTGCATCTTTATCCTGCATGAGAAAGCAGGATCACTCTATTAAATTTTTTCCTCCTTCTACATCTACACTAATTCTCATTTGCATCATTTAACGTTGTGCTACTGTACTGTGTTCATACAGATACCATCTTGGGTGATGTCTAGATCTTGTAATGTACACCTAATATAAACCAGTCTAAAAACAACTCTCTTGTTTGGTTTGGTCTTTTCCGTACACCGTTATGTACATGAAACCAGAAAGTAAGATTTTCATGGCTCTAGGCAGTCTTTACTCTTTAGGTTGTATTTTATTTTTCAGAACTTTTATTAGATTTCCTAGAGTTGAAACACTATCCAGTCATGTGATTTATTTCTCATAATTTATCTACATTTCCATGTATACCTATTAATAGAAGTATATGTTTTTATATAATCTTTAGAAAAAGCTATGTATACGAAATGCAGTCTATGATTCTCACAAAATTCTTGATTAAAGGAAATAGAGTGTAAGAAACTGAGCAGTGAACCTATTCAGCTGGTGTGGTTTGCAGGTGATCTTTAATACTTTGCAATTCTTTGTTGGTAGTGTGAATGCACTTTAAATTTTAACTAGTGATATAATATAGCATTTTGGGGATTGGAAATGGTTGTGAAACACTGAATCTCATAAACAGCTATATTCAAAAATTACAGATCATCTAACCCGAAATACAATTCAATAGTTATATATGTCCAATTTCAATGAAATCTATTCTTGTTTGAGAGTGAAGTTGTTTCTCTAAATTTTAAGTTTTGAGTGTGAATGGGGTTGGAGAGTCAGAATCTGGTTTCTTGATCACCAATCTCCAATCTGGAAGTGACCAGGAAATTAGAATTTTGTGATTGAACGTCTTGCTGAGTGATCCCTTACTTGTACTTTTTAGCAAATGTTGTGATGTTGTGGATGCAAGATTTAAGGCAAGTTGAAGCTCAGACACAAATAGTTTTTTTCTCTTTATGAGTTTTAGAGTCATAACCTGAAAAATAATATGCATTTAAAAAACTCTTCACAGACCCATAATCTCATTTTGATAATGGTTACAAGAGAGTTCAATTTCTGGTATTCTGGTCAGATTATGTGATGGACTGAATATCTCTCAGATTATCTTCTTCCTTTGACATGTATCCACCCTTGTTCCCGAGGACTTCTAGCCGAAATTCTTTTAATATCAAGTATTAATATTGTTTTCATGCTCCTCAGTATAATTCAGTATCTAGCACTGCACTGCTTAAGACAACATATCATATAGGAATAGCTACATGTACTTAATACTAGCCTATTTTTTAACAATAAAAAATTTCAATTTCTAAAGAAATGCATTCATACCAACTATTCATAAGTTGATTTTATTTTCCGGTTATCCATTTTTTCTTCATATTTTATTCCCTGATGATAAAAATCCCACATTAAGAACATGTACTGCTTTGAAGTCTCAAGCAAGTTTATTGTTCAGAAGTACTTATCTTATTCAAGGAACCATACAATATATCAATTTAACTAAACTGTTACATGATACTACATATAAATGTAATGTATTGTATACATGTTGAACTACCTGAGAGTGAGTAGGAGTATGATTTTTGTTTACATTGGACTGAATAATATATACATGTTTGTGATTCCCATAGTACTAATAGCTTATTGTTTTGCTGAAAAATGAGCTTGTTTGTATGCCAGTGTGCACGCATTAGTGTAATTAAATAGGACTTTGCACAAATTAGCATCCTACAAGTTCATCAAACTAGCTTCAAAGAGTAACAATAGTAGTGGTATAATCTCCAGTTACAATTCCCATTATATTGATTAGTTTCAAATTTGTTTCTAACCCACTTTTATAATTCACAACGTATGAGAATTTAATTAGAATTTCCAATTTTTACAGAGTAGGCTCTATTGTACAGTACTCTCTTTGTCTCAGCATGCCGACTTTGCGGCAAATTTTACTGTAAGAGATTTTGAAAAGCGGCACTTATAACGAGATGGTTGGCATGGATAGCCATGGAAGAGTTTGCCAGGCTCGGCTGAAATTGAAAGATTAATTGTGGTCGAGTGATTAGGCCTGAAGCTTTGTTCACACTTCACCTAGTAAATGGCCCCCAAAAATATTTTTAAAACCGTATGCTGCAAAATAAAATTATTATAATTATAGAAGAATTATAAAAGGTACAGGGTACGAGACTTTATTATTATTATTATTTTTTATTATTATTATTATCATTATTATAACATGTAGATGAATGGCCAGTTGTGGTGATTAAGAGTAGCTGTGTGCAAGAAAGGCTCCCAGGTGTGCTTGTTTCTTTCTGTGCTAGAAGATACAGAAATGTGTTAACTGTGTCTGATGTGAAAGAGGCTGAATGATAATGAATAATACCATTGGGAAATGATCTAGTCAAGTGGTTGTTAGATATATTAAAAATGTGCTGTCGAAATGCAGCCTATCAAGGCAATGATGACTATACACATCGATCGTTGTGTGCCCTGCAGAAGGGTGTCAGCAGAGGCATTTCTAAAAATTTAATCAGAATTTACATGCTGCTGTAGCCACCTTTTGCATGGAGCATTGTGATATTATTCATTGAGAGCTAGAAGGGCATAACTATGTGATGAAGTATGGGAGTTGAAACCTTTCAGGCTTCGAAGAGACGATACGTTGCTTTTATATTGCTAAACCTCAGAGATTGAAGCAACAGACCGAACTGTCTGATGAGAGCCAGGAGGACATTAAACCATATCATGTCTCATAGGATTAACACCCCTCTGGATCTTAGCAGTCTTAACAAACAAGATGTTCAAATATTTCAGTGGGAATTTATACATCAATAAACATTTACTGATTAGTATAACTGTACTGAGAGATACATGGATAATAAAAAGGAGAGAGATGCAGAGACAGAGGGACAGATAGGTAATACCACCATCACATCATCAAACTGACTCTTGGCCATTTGGGTAATTTTAATTCTTTTTTGGCCTATTGTTTGTCTGATATCCAACTTATAGATGTGACTAGGGTATGAAGAGTGAAGCAAACAGATACATGAAAGAGCTAGACAATTAACGGTTAAAGAATAAGGAAGGAAAAGATAATGCTTATGAGATTATGTGGCATCAGCATGTTGAGCAGAGACAAGTAGAGAGGAAGTGCGGTTACACAGAAGGAATATTGGACGATTATTTGTAAATCTGTAACAGCATCATGTGTCTGTGGTAGAGACAGGGAGAATTACAAAAAGGCAGGGTTAGAGAGTGAGAGAGGGAGAGAGAGAGAAAGAGAAGATAGAGAGGAAGAAAGAGGAGCGAGAGAGAGAGAGGGGGAGACAGAAGAGAAGAAGATAAGAGATAGAGATAGAAGATAGAGAGAGAGAGAGAAAGAAAGAGCCCGGAGAAAGAGGGGAGAGCGAAGGGAGAGAGAATGATAATTCAAAAGATATAACAAGCATTACCAACAGACATACATCTAACAGAAGGAATGGGTTATAGGTAGAGAGAGAGAGAGAGAGAGAGAGAATGAGAGAGACAGAGAGAGAGAGAGAGAGAGATAAAGAAAGAGAGAGAGAGAGAGAGAGAGAGGGAGAGAGATAGAGAATAGAAGATATTGATCTGGTGATTTAAATTGGCTTGTGTAAGCTAGAGAGGAAATGTACCAGATCAGTCTTTGGAGTGTTCTACCATTGCAGCCTATCCATCTTTCTTCATCAGTGAGTTTACATCAATGTAGGTTTCCTCCAAATAGTCTCACATCAGACTTTCAGACAATTTGATCTCAGTGTGTTTAAAACTCGATTTCGACCTCAAATTAGTCACACAATTACACAATTCACCTATCATCCTACTTCATTACAAAACCTAGATATATGTATCCTGACAAGTGATTTATTTCCAATATATTGGCAAACAGAGGTGGTAGATTGGAATGAATGGTGAAAGGAATGATCTTAAAGATAAGAACGAGACTAGTTCTTGAGTTGCATTAGGTGTGAGTGATGTCTATTGAATCAAGCACAATTTATTGGCCCCATTGATTATACTGTAACAGGCATGTTCACATTTCCTTGAGAGCATGAAAATTAAAAAGAATGATCAATTTGAAACCTATGCATCTATGTAGTGTGTCCTAGTTTGTGCAACATTACTGAAAAAGAGTCAGTTCTTGTCAAGACTTTACTGTGAAAAATACATGTAAGGCTGTTGCTTGGCAGATCTTATGAAGATGTAGACATAGAATTTCCTCCTCATATTGATTTTCTATCCAAAGCATACAGATACTTTAAATATGTACATTTGTGCATGCATGTAAGGGTAGCTAGAGAACACAAAGCTTGTTCTCATTACCAGTAATCTTGGAATCATATCTTCTGCTTGATCTTCAGAAGATATAGACATTCAGTGCCCTCTCATGTGAGCATGACAAGTTAAGTTTGTGCAATAGCCATGTTTGTAAGGTTACTGTCAAATAAAGATCTCGTTTTTATTGCCATTTAGATGTTTTAATGTAAATTTGTCACCTGATTTATCTTATGAAGATGCAAACACACTTCCCAACTCACATTGTTTTTATCTAAATTATAATGATATTTCAAATGTATGCAACATACATGCATTTAAAGCTAGCTAAGTAACATTAAAACAGTTTTGACTGTCAGTGCAGATAATTAATATGCAAAGTTGTCACCTTGTTTATCTTCAGAAGATGTAGACACATTGTTCAATTCTTATACCCTAGAAATATATTTATGTATATCTTTTATCTGAAACACTTGAAAACGTTAAGTTTTTGCAACAACTATGCATGAGGTTGGTTACCAAACATTGAGCCTGTTCTCACACAATCAGTTAGAATGTTCAAGTTCCTAGCTGCCTGGTTGATCTTGAGAAGATGTAGGCACTCTGTTCCCAATCAATATTGATTTCATCTGAAGCATGTACATGCAGTAAATTAGTGCAACATGCCAGCATGTTCAATTCTTAAACAAAGACCTTGTCTGGTGTTATCTTTGGGAGTTGTAGACACATAGTTTCCCAATCATACCTTGAATATATTTTGTTTGAAGGGCTTGTATAACTTAAGTATTTGTGGTACATTTATAATGTTATGCTACTTGACGGTTTGTTTTCACTTCTACAAATGTTTAATTTCTTGCCTTGTTGATTGTTTGAAGATGTAGACATACAGCACCCAAATAATAAAATTCTTTGACTCTGTCAAAAATGTTTAGTGTTAACAGCCTCCTGGCTATCTGCAGATGTTATACGTGCAACACGCCTAGTTTGTTAGAGGGTAGATTATTTAAAGAGAGCCTGATCTTATTGCCACTAGCTTCTGAGTTCAGAAAAAATGTTGTCAGGGGAAACTTGAGAAGATGTAGACACACAGTTCTCCATCTCAAGTATAATTGTATTTATCGGAAGTGTACATACCGAGCTACATGTTCAATATCCATACATGTGAAGTTCCTAGTAGTTTGATACTGAGCATTGAGCCTATTTTTACTCCCCCAAAACATTGAAATGTAACATCGTTGCATGGGTAATCACTTAAAGATTTCTTCTCTTACAACTTGAATATACATTTTAAAAGTATGAAACATACTCCTCTCCTCAAGCATTTCTAACATGTATGCATTTAGGGTTGGTTTACAGACACAAAGTCTGTTGTAACCGCCTGTAAACATGAAAATGTAAAGTTTTTGCACAACTTGTAAAAATATAGACATTGTGTTCTCGTTCTATAACTTCAATAGCCTACATTTTAAAATCTGAAACGTATAATACCCTTGAAGTAGTTTCAATGCATTTCAGATTACTTCATGAAACTCACGTCTTCTCTCATTGCTACTGAAGCTTAACATGTTTTACTCCTGCATGGCTAATCTAGTTTAGATGTAGACATAGTTTTCCTATGATATCTGACATAAATTTCTGTTTTTGTCTGAAACATTTTAATACCACATCCGTTTCCAAAATGTATGCATTTAGATTACCAATCCTGCTCAAATATTCACTAAATGTTACAATGGTAAACTGTTGCATATGTTATCTAGTTATCTAGATGTAGCATACCGTTTCATCGTAACTTGTTTTGTAAACCAGGCTACCCATACTATTGATTTTACCAGAGCACCCGAGTAGCTACCCATGAAATATATTGATCACTGTCAAGCAGAGTTGGGTCTATCATGGTCTTTAGGATGGCATCTATTCATAGCTTTATGATAAAAGCTTCTAGAATGAAAGGATTTCTCTCTTGTTGAATTGAGTGTAAGCCTTGGATAGAATTTCCCAGACTATACTGACTTAACACACCACACAGAGGAAGGGAAGGACAATTTTTTTGAGCTTTAAACAAATAGTTCACTTTATAAAGTCCAGCTATAAATTGGATAATATTGCCAGACTGTACTGTACTGTACATCTTTTAGAGCTTTTATCAAAAACAAACATTTCAATTTTGTAAAGTCCAGCTTCAGTTAGTGTGGAATTACCCATATTAAACTTCCTTTGAACATAAACAGGAACGAAAAATGTACATTTCAGGGCCTCAGTAAGGAGACATTTCAAAGCATAAAGTCCTGTAAAAAAAACATACCCACAAAAAAGAGGCATTGCTAATCAGTCTGGCTATGCGATGCATGCAATGCACCTGTCTCTTTCTTGGGGTTCCTCTTTCCAATTTAAAGTACACTTGAGTGAAACAGGAGAAGGGGAATGCTAGCCACTATTCAGACAGGGAAGTGCATGTTGACTACCTGATAAGATTCTTAGCCGTACATGCTTTCAAAGGCACTTTTGGGCAAACCCAAGGTATTTCGTTGTCTACCTACAAGAAGGCCGCTACTGCCATTGAAAATATATAGCTCTTACGACCTTCTTGCAGACAGACAACAATCTGGTAATTTACTGTCCCATAAAAATACAGAAAAATAATCAAGAATCAACTTCTTTAGAGTCATTTACCTTGTTATGTTGTCTGATCATAGGAGGCCTATCAACTTGATTTGGTATACTAGAAATTGTGGTGGTACCAGTAACTACTTGAAAAGAACACTTCAGACCTACACACCTGTTCAGATTTTGTGATGTTTGCTCAGTCTTTAGCATGTTATATTCATCATTATCATTACCAGGATGTAGTACTAGCCCCTAAATCTTCTCATAAGCTTAAGAAGTAGTGGAGAAGTACAACACTTGGTGTTTATTTTGTAATACTGTTTATAACAGTTTTGTCAAGATTGTTGTGCCCCTATGGAATACACCTATATAGTTAAAAGACACTTGTATATTCATTGTTGAATACCCTTAGTATTTCTAGAGAGTGTTGATATGCATGTTAGAAAGTAAAGAAACAGAGGAGTGCAGAAAATGAAGAAAATACAAACATCCAAGGTGATGATAAGTTTTCATGATGCTGTGGTGAATGTAATCTGTGATAAACAGGGTCTGTAATAAACAATTCACATGTGTAACAGTACTCCACTAGAGTATCAATCAAATACAAGGAATGTGTAAAGATATATTAGATAAAAGGTACCTGTTAGGGATGGATATTCATTTAAATGTCTGGCAACTAATCATGCTGTTCATGTACATCCATCAGGAATATAAAAGAGGAAAGGTCCCATATGGGGGTTGGTGCCTCACATAAGATATTCATTTAAATGCCAGGCTACCTATTACAATGCATGAATTAGGTGTGAACATGGACGCAAACCAAGCTGACATTTCGACGATACAAGATAGATCAATACCATGAATCTACAGTGCTTCTTATTATGTGACTCTGTATATTCATGGTGGAACGCGAGACGGGGGCTGGGATTGGGAAATCGATGTAATCGGATGGATCCAAGGAGAGAGGAAAGAGTCGGAAAATACCGGGGTACCTTTGGAGAAAAGAGATGTGAGCAGGAGGGAGGCCTAATTGACATAACGGTATCAGTTTAAGTCTGACGCTACATCTGCTTAGAGCGAATAGGATGTATAATCAACATCTAGTTAGCCTCCTTGATTTGAAATCAGATTGGTATGTAGATGCATGAGGACCAGAAGGACATTAAATCAACAATGAGTTTAATAGCTGCATGAATGCTTGTCAGCGAATTATGCAGTAGCACAAGTATGTTAGGAAAGAACAAATAAAAAAGTAATACAAACGTGAGGAGAATTGAGAGAGAAAATGTAGAAGAAAGAAATTATGTAAAGAAGGAAAGTTCCAAGAAAACGAAGGAAATGCAGAATTTGGATAACCAATGTGGCAGGAATTGGAAAGCAATTTAGGATAATGAAGAGGAAAACTTGAAGAGCCAAGAAAAGATTGTTAGAATAAAGAGTTGATATAATCATATAAACATAAAGAGAGCTGTCTATTCTATTGGCATAAGAACATATACAGGTTTAACAGTGAATGTACTTTGTTTGTGAGATTAATTTAATGGAGTGTGTTTATAGTTACCGTCAAATTATTACCAAACAATGCAATGAATATTTGCTGGCAAGTACGTGCTTAGGAAGTTAAGTGCTTTTGTGCTCAATGTAGAACTGATTTTAAAAAGTCTAGGATTTTTCTTTTCCACAGAGAAAGTGTGCATTGATAATTCTAAACACGATTCTTTTTATGTGTAAAGCAGTGTAATAAGTGAATTACTTTATCAGAATAAAGGGAATGTTTGTCAAAGATTATGCCATGAGGAATAATAGTATAAAGTTTCTGTGGGAATAAAAGAATAAAGTTCCTATATTGAAAAGAGAGATTTAATTGTTGGTGATGTTTATATTTCTATTTTTCCTGAGCTGTTTTATTGTTGGTTTGAAGCCAGAAGTATTTAGCACAGAATGAATGCCCTTCTGGCTCTGAGCTAGATCACTCTCAATGCACCTGTATTATTTACCCTTTCGTAGGATGTAATGGGTTAATATAGCCATGTAATACCTGTACACTCGTAACATCCCATCTCAAACATCGTCAGACAACCAGCAGGCAAATTGGCAACACCATAATACAGGAGGGATGCTTGTCTCGCCCCCTAGCCCTTAACAACCACTGTCTGTAATTGCTCACAAAGGAGCTAGCCTAATTCTGCAAATAAGATAAAGTCGATGGTTGTATTGTCTGGGATGGGGAGTCTTGAGGGTATGGGATGTTTTGAATGGACCTAGTTCTTGCAGATATTCGACTTAAGATATTGGGAAGGCTGGGTGGTGAAGTAAAGGTGTTATCTCTTGTTATTTAAGATGCTTCTGGATGCATTCATATATGCGAATAGTTTGGGGGAGAATAATGAAGCTGAATAGATGCTGGTTTAAGTAAGAGGGAAGAAGGTAAGGAGGTGAAGAAGAGGAGAGAGAAAGGGGATATGGAAGAAAACGAGAAGGAGAACATGAAGAAAATGAATGGGAATTGTCATGGAAAAGGAGAAAGACTGAGAAAGAATGAGAGTCATGAGGGAAAGAAGTATGAATAGCAAAAAGCATTTAGAAAAAAGAAGCGAAATTGAATTTGCAGAAGATTCAAGAACCAAACATTGTTTTAGATAACATGTTACTTTTTGACATATTTAACAGTCCCTCTCTGATGCTGTAAGATATCAACCCTGTGTAGCCAGACAGACAACATACACGGCACAAGATGTCAGTTTGGAGCCCAAGGATCATTAAGTCATATTATGTATGAAATTATATGACTTAATGCTCTTCTGACTCCAAGTAGATGTTTATAGTCTGTAGAGAGCTAGATGGGTGTTGATATAGAGGCAATGCCCTTTAAGCACTTAATAATTTAAGATGTTTTCTTTTTAAGAATGGTCACATTTTTTTCACATAGGAATCTACTTGAACGCTTTACTTTCAAAATGACATTGTTATGTAAGGAAGTGATTTTATGGATATTGTAAACAAAACAATAAAAAGAACATAACGATACAGGGAGATCAGAGATGTGATATCAATACATCTCTTGATGGAATAGCTATCGATATGTAGGTGGTGTTCTCAGTTGAAAGAGGGTCATATGCCCTGGATGCCTGCCACTAATACATGTTAGCCCTCTATATCACATTTTAGCTGTAGGCTTACCCAATGTTGTAATGTTGTTTTCTTTCGAAACAACATAGTTATTCTTAGCGGTAGAGGTAATATCAGCAGTGCAGGCAAATGTGAGTGCTATGAATTATGATGTAAACCTGCTGCTCTCATCATCCCCTCAAAAACCTTGTAATATAATATCTCCACCTCTCTCAGATATAGATCTCGCTTGACATTCAAGCTAGGTGCAATATTGAGCTGTGAATGACAAGTACGAAAGCTTCCCCCCAAAAGGAGTTTGGTGCTAGAGAGCTCTTGAGCTGTTGACATTTTGGATTGGTGAGGAGGTCTCGTGAGAGTGAGAGAGCTCTGGAAGAAAGGATGATAATGAATACCACAATGTTGTGCCATCCTGTGATCTGGTGACTGGCAGGCGGCTTTTATTTGCTCATCTTCTCATGTCATGTTATGACGTGATAGTCGGGTTTACTCTCACTCACTCATGGCTGTCTATATTCCTTAGAGTGTCTGTCTCTCTAGGTGATGCATATTGGCAATTTAAGGTGTGAAGACCAATGAATTAAAAGCCTTAAAGGTAGAGACTGGCTTTTAGTCAACCAGTCACACACACACACGCACGCATAATGTTTGTAAACCTCCCTGCATGAACTCCCTGTTTTACAGCCAGATTCAGCCCCCAGCCACATGGTTGTTCAAAATAGAAATACATATGTAGCTTTATTAATATTGGGCATTTGATACTATACAAGGTTTTGAGAAAAATAGTATATTTCTGGTGAATTCTCATGTGTTTTTATTCCTGTCTTTGTTTGTTTTTATTTTATTATATTCTTGTCTTTGTTTGTTTTTATTCTATTATATGAGTGGGAATAGGATATTATAAATTTGTCTCATCCTAAATGACCAAACAAAGGAGATACCGGTAGTCTTTTGAAAGAATTGTGAAAGAAAGTGATTAACTAATTTTGTTCCAACCATATCAAGTCCTTGAAAATGTTGATTTTGATAAACTGATAAATTCTCATTCTCTCTTTCTCCCATCTCTTTTCTCTTCCTCTTTCATCTCCTCTCCTCTTTCATCTCCTCTCCTCTTTTCCCCTTCTATTTCTGTTTTTCTCTTCTCATTCTCTCTTTTTCTCTCATTCATTTGCTTTAATAAGGTAGCTCTTCAATTTCCCATTATTTCTAAATCATACACAAATTGTTTCTTTGAACAGAAATGCCCAATGTAATTCAGCTCGAGGAAACATACCGCAGTATAATCTTGAATATATCTGTTTTTGATCTTTTTAATCTCTAGGGTTTTACGAGATTTAGAAGCAGGAACTGAAGACAGCAGGCCGCTCTATATGGAGGAAGAGAAGCAGCAGTTTGCCAGAGCCAGGTTAGTATTTCTACAAAATACAAATATATGTAACCAGAAATATATTCTCTTTGTTTATGATATGAAGAATCATTAACAAGGATAAGATTGCAAAGACTTTCAATATATCATGTCATTTAGACCCATTGATATGCTACAGTCCAAATATCATGATTTTATTAACATTGCGAAGTTACAGTTGAAGAAGGCTTATTTGCTAAGCAAGATTAACTGTAACATCACAATGTTAATGAATTCATAATGATTTTGCTAACATTGTGATGTCATAATGGGAGTATACAAAGGAAGTAGCTCATGTGCTAAGCAACTTTCACTGTTAACTGCGCAATGTTAATGGCATTATCATAACTTTACTAACATCGCAATATGATGGTGGAAGTAGACAAGAGAAAAGGCTTATGTGCTGAGCAAATTCACCATAATTTGTTATCTTAGTTTGGACCACAGTGTATTAAAATGGGTCTTATGGCTATTTGAAAAGATCATTGCAATTTATGAAAATGAGATTTTGTAATCCAACCATACCATCTACCGCTGTTGTACTGAGCGAGGCGGGAAGATTCGCCGGCAATTCAGGGCAGGAATGGCTTTCAGTATATTTAAACTGCTATATTACTTAATGTTCTTCTTGATTTTGGTAGACAATAATTTCAAGATTTTCCAAGGAGGTGTTGAAATTGGCTTTGACTTGATATAATGGAATTCTTTGCAATCATATCAAGTTTTTAGTTAAAGATTTGTAGATTTTTAATTCAGATTGATTTATTTGAGTTTACTAACCCTAATGATAGATTAGCATAATAGATGTGTTGACAATTGTGAATATGTGAAAAACTTTCCTTCTAATTTTTTGTGTACTAACCATAATGATGGATTAGAATTGTAGAAGAATTGTGAGATCTCTTGTTAATATGACAAGCAATTTCCAATTTGAATGTGATACTACTGGTAGCTGCTTTAACTAGAGTAATGGCACTCATAGTAAGTCATTCAACTTTTATGGATGATATGAATTATCTTTATGAATGCTCCATGTACTTGACCATACTGCTTACATATTAGTTATCATGTTCAAGAACTTGAGCTGTATGACTTCTAGATGTTTATGTGATATATGTATCTATATCTTCTATATATTAATTTCATGTAAATGATATTAATTTCTACGACAATTTCTTCTTGATTGAAATGAAAGGTATGTCAGACTTACACCATTGTTCATTTTAGCTTCTTATTCATGTTTAGAACTTTTGTAAGAATTCAGGAGCTGACTTGGAGTATTATTGTTATTGTTTTCAAAGAGATGAACCATCTATACATTGTGCTTGGTCTTGTAGAAAATAAGACACCAGCTTTACACTTTTGTGATTTGTTGTATTTTTTATGATATTTATGTTTGTCAAAAGATCAAGTACTGTGGTTAGTCAAGTAACGACTATAAGTCAAGTTAGTCAACGAAGCTGGACCCCGCGATACAGGTAGTTTCTTCTCCTTTCAGCAGTATCACCATGCTACATTGAATCATCTCATCAAATCAAATTACATTTACACCTCATTTTCTCTCCATCAACCTCAATACTAACCATGAGTTGCTCTGAAAACCTGTCCACATTTCTCAGTGAAATGCCGAAAAAGTTATCTGCAAGGGATAATTTCATGCTGTTTGTACATTGCATGTTTTCATTGATTGTTTTTATGACACTACATGATGAAAATAGATCAGATAGTCATTTGAAATCCAGAAGGTTGTTATGTTATCATTAACTTTATTTTCATTAACACCCTTCTGGCTCTCAGCAGACGAGATAATCTACCTGATTACATGGTTACCATGGCAACTCATTGTATGTTCTGAGAGGTATGCATATCTCCTTCTCAATCATCATCATGCCTTAGGAACTATACACATACAATTGCTGTGTGAATGATTTGGGGCTTATTGGATAGCTTTAGTAACTGATCACCTTTATCTTCTAGAGAATCAAATTTAATAGTGAACAATCTTATTATACAAAGCAAATCTTAATTGTGGTGACACATTCTTTTTAAAAGATGGGAATATTATCGTTGAACAGAAATTGTTGCTACACTTTTTGATCTAAAAGCTTTAAATGTTCTGCTGATGTGTGGTCTACAGTTTACAGGAACATTAAGCATATTTTGTTTTAAAAACTGCAAAAGCTTTTTTGGTGAAATCTTATCAGGTGAATATTCTAGAAGGCAAGGGTTTCATTCATTGCAAAGTGGACCAATTTTCAAACCTTTCTGTAAGTTCATCACAAAGCTTTATCTTCGCTGGTGTGTAGGGTGGCTATGATGTACAGCTTCATCACTTTTTTTTCTCATCATTTTTAAAAATAGAATTTAATTCAAGTTTGGAAGCTTGTAGTCTATACCATGTGGATTTTACTCCTCCTTTCTCTGTCTCACTTTCAGATCCATGTCAACTGAAAGTTAAAAAAGCATTTAAATCCTCAAATGCATACTTTTCTGACCTCAGCAGGAGATGAGTTTTTCGTGTTATAAAAATAATGAGAAAATTGCAATCATGGTGATAAGTTTGGAACTGCAAAGATAAATAAAAGAGAGAAATGTATTGATAGTGATGAAAAAGGATGTATAGAAAATGCCATTAAGTTGGATGAGATCTATTGTGTGTTTTTATGTTACATTCCCAACTTTACAAGTCCTACCGGTATATAAATTTCATGAATAATGTACATACAAAAAAGACACAGGAACAAAAGGACAATGCTCCTTTAATTTCGATCTTGGGTTGAATGAACAAAATATACATCCAATCTCATTTTAGACACTTGTCATTTTAAACCTGTTAATGAAAATTGTATGTGCCTCTAATATCTAATCAATTTGATGATTACAAGGTGGACAGGATACAATATAATCTCTTTGCATTAGAACCTTGTTTTGACATGAAATAGTAAACTGCCTGAAAAGAAGGGGAAAATGTAACTGCAAATGATTTCACATGAGTACAATGGGTTATTTGTAAGATGTCTATTACAGAGTTTGCCATGCATAGGGACTTTTGTTGTGTGCAGCTTTTTTTTGTCACTACCATCCACTAAAGTTTCACAATTGAATGTTTTTATTTTGCCATGCCATTTTTTAAATAATTGGTTCATGCACTGTAGCCTTTGTAAATGAGGTTTGAGAGGGGCAAGGTTGTTACATACGTAGGTGATTTCATTAGAGTGTTGCAACAAAGGTCGCTCCATTTTATTTATAAACATAATGCAAACAAAATTAATTAAAGATGCATTTAATTTGTCAGCAAATTAGTTTTTTCTCGCGAAACAAATCCTTTGATCATATCCTTGGATCATGGACACACATTGTAATTTTTCTCATAAATATTTTTTTGTTATTGTGAAAAGTTGATTTTCTAAAATCATGAATATTTAATTTCAGATTTCTAATGGATATGGCATTATCAAGAAATATATTTGAATCAAAATTGATGTTATTCATATTGCAAAATCATGATAGTTAGGTTGATGTTTCAAATACTATTATTTTCTGCTGTATGAACGATAGGGATGATTCAAGGATATTATCATAAATAATGAGAATTTCCAGATTCTGCAAAAGTGCTCATTATATAGTTTCGTCATGCAAATATAAAACAAAAACAATATTGAAAAGGCTTTCATGTCACATACATGTACATCAAAGCACCAATAAAAGTTATCTACACACACCATGCTCATAGCTCTAATTATTCTGCATAATAAATGTAAAATTGACTTTGACTTTAACAATGACTACCTTTGATCTTCGTAGCAGCTAATAAACACATTGGAAAACACCAAAGACAATCTAAATTGATACCCAGCGAAATACAGAAATAAAATTATAATTCAAATGCAGTGTGATAGTGTAAATAGGAAACATTGTTTAAATGGATATTATACTGTCTATCAGGATTGTTTTCATCGCAAAAAGCTTAATAAAGATTTTTTTATTGTTATTAACCAAGTGCTGCTCAAACTGTTTTCATATTTGGCTAATTCTAGTATTTTTAGAGCAAACACTACAGCTATTCTTTTATATTTCATTTGTGGGGAAAACCCAATAACATCTGATTGCCCTAGACCCCAATATACATGTACTTGCTTGGGGACTAATGACTGCTAGTTCTACTACTCTTCAGCATTACCTAGGGATCAATTTTTGCATCACACTGCCTTGTAAGGCATCCTGCTAGCTGGCCTATTTCCTCTATAATTGATCAGACTCCCCATTAGCCAAATTAATTCTCTGATGAATTAATGAGTGAGTGTCAACATTGCCGTGTGTTGGTTAATTTGAGAAGTGGGGAAAAATAGTATGTGTGACAACAGGGGGCAGGCTGTGCAGAGTTTGCTGATTATACTCTTAATTATTAAAGCCCTACTCCACCAATTTTCTTTTTTGTTTAGTATATTCAACTCTATATCCATAGAGTCTATATGTGGTAACCAACACTTATAAACACCGAAGCTCAGTACAATTTCGCCCCTGGAACTTTTGTAATAGCTCTCAAATTTCCATCCTGTGAACAATTTTTCTAAACAGTTTGGTATAAACTGTTAAAGCTTGGGGTTTGTTGCTATCACTTCTGGGTGGCTGGTTTTGCTTTAAACTATGATGTATCTTCTGTTGAGAGCCAGAAGGGCATTAAGTTTGTTTCAAAGTATATGAGTTAATGCCCTTATGCTTCTAAACAGACAAAATGTCATAATACTTCTTTGGTCATTGTCAATCATGAATTATATCACACCTTTTAACCATCAATATTGCAACTTTTATTTCTCACTTTCTACATACCATGGGTTTCTGAGGCTCTTTAAAAAGTAATCATGGGTAGTAGAATCACAAGAGGGGAATAATTTGGTGCTTAATCCACCCTTTTTATGCTACTGTTACTTGTTTGATTGGGATAAGGTAAAATGCGTGACTTGACTTTAAATGTACTCTCAATTTATGCATGATTTTGTGTAAAGTAAAATTTGAAGTAAATGATGTATATGGTGTGCTTGTAGAGAGAAGGATGCATACACTCTCTGTGAATTGACACTCTTCTAGTACCAATCAGACGATATGTTTTATTTCATGGTAATACTCATGTTTAAAAAACACCCTTTATTCTCACTTTAATTCAATTAAAGTGATTTGTTTGGAGATGCTATAGCATGGCATATAATGGTCATTATCAAAGATGATTTGAAGAAGTTCTGACGGTGGACTTAAGTTAAATTGTTGTTTACAACGATTTTATAGTGCAAAGTATTCCATAATTACTTCATTGTTATTTAATTTAATATGTAAGTGTAAATAATAAAGAAGAAGAGATCTATAGTACAGATATTGACTGGCAGGGGGGTATATAACATTCTTTGGACCGCTGAAGGGAGTTATATTTTCCCAAGTGGTTATATTTTCCAGAAGGGCGCAGCGCTGAGGGAAAATATGGTCATGAGGGATAATATAACTCCCTTCAGGTCCAAAGAATGTTATATACCCCCTGCCAGTCAATATCTGTTATATTAGATAGTCTGCTTTTAAAATTTAGGGGGTTAAATTTTTTTGCCCGAAATTTTTTCCATTTTTTTTTTTATGACAAAAAAAATTTATAAAAAGGGAGAAAAAAAAATTGATGAGAAAAAAAATTCTTATTAAAAAAGCAATTTTTTGGAAAAAAATGTGGAAAAAATAATTTTAAGGGAAGGAAAAGAAATTCGAGAAAATAAAATATTGTTAAAAAAAAATTGACCCTCATTATTGGTGTAATTGGTGACATACAGTCCTCAAGAGGGTGACATGCATTGATTAAAAATATATTCATTTCACCAGCTGGTCAATATAACTATCGAAAGTGACCGGCCAGGAAAATATATCTCGGTATCTGTCTAAGCTATCTAATATTTGCACATATTTGCACAATCTTATTTTATATATGTTTTTTCCTCCTTGTATTGTCTAAGATGTTTATATGTATGTGACTAACATGGTTTCAGGCTTTTAACAAATCCCATTTATATTTCATTTTAAATTATACTTCGTTTGGTTATATGATTCAGGAAATTGTGCATTGACTAGAAGCTCTGTGCAAGGAGTTTTCAAAACTGGCTTTTGAAACCAAAATGAATGTTAAATGCAAGTTATTTCTATCATAGTTTCACAATGTCAGCTTGAATGTCTGGATGGACTAGACCTAGATGCAAAAATAATTTGAGATATTATCTGGAATGATTGGTATATGAAAGCATGCTGCATCAATATTTTATATCAATCATGCAAGCTTCAGTATACTTGCTGCAATGGAATACAGTTCTTGCTTCTAAAGTGCAGAAAAGTCAGGACTCTGCAATATATTCACAATATGGTATTTGTTACAAATAGACATATTTTGTGAAATGTATTGTTCTATGTTCATAATCCCCATTCCATTGAGCTTAAGAAATAGAGATAATCTCTCAATGGAATGATCGTGATGTTTTTAGAAAATACATATTAGTTTTATCCTGTTTATTGTTGGTCATCTTTTCATGTTCCTCTTTTTTCCTCTCATCCCAATAGAGATACATGTTTCTAACTATTCACACAAAGATGTAGACAATATTCTTTATTCGTTTTTAATAATCCGTATAGTATAGCATTTGAAATGTCATGGTATCTCGTACTGTAATTTTCTCATTAACAGGAATGTCTAACCGTGCACGATATACCTCTTCTCTTCCTCCCCCCCTCTCTCTCTCTATTTCTTGCTCTGTCCATGTCCGATTTGATTTCTTTATAATGTGTCAACTTGGCCTACTTCTGTCCATTGCACGGGCTCTTCTCCTCGCTTATGTTGAATCATGGAAATGATGATGTCATCACTGCATAGATCAAGGTAGGCCGTAGATCGATGTTTGTTGAAGTTTGGCGGCATGTCTTCATTATTTTTGTTCAGCATGAAAATCTTTCCATTTTTGCAAGCAGAGGAATGTTTAAGATTTAATTAAAAACATCAGTTTATGTCTTGTGAACTGGTTGACTGTGGTTCAATCATCAGGGAATGAATTAAAACTGTAATTAATGATTTTTACATTTGGTATTCCTTGCTACAAATCCCACTTTTTGCATAAAATCAATCAATTTTAATAGATGTTTTTTGGATGATATCAAAACCACCCTTTATGTTGATATTATTTGATTTATATTCTTTAACATCACCCGATGAGAGCCATAAGGGTGTTAGCTGAAATTGTTTAACACCTGATTAACGCTTTTCTAGCTCTCAACAGATGTTTGCCATCTTTAAAGAGTCAAAAGAAGAATCACACTGATTAAAACATAGAATAAAAACCCTTCTAGCTCTCACAAGTAGATGAATTTTCTCAGTATATGACAAAGCACTTTTGCAGAAATTTAAGTCGTGTTAGATAGTTATCGTCTGCTGAGCTTCAGAAGGGCATTAACTCTGTTAAAGTATGAGTTAACGCCCTTTTGGCTCCAAACAGATGATATTTCAAATTCAATGTTTGGATGTTTGAAACGGTCAACCAGGAAAGACTAGATGTAAATGATGTGTGTTGGCAAGTTTGGACTTTCTTCAAAGTTTTCATTGTATTCATTATTTTGGCTTGTTTGGCTTCTCATCAAAGTTTTCATTGCATTCATTTGGCTTGTTTGGCTTCTCATCAAAGTTTTCATTGCATTTATATGGCTTGTTTGGCTTATCTTTCATAATAATGGCAAGTGATGACTACAGCCTACATAAGTGTGTCCATGTGTGACTTCATATTCATTCAATTTTTATATCCATTTTGTGGCTTTTTTCATGATACTGACAGGTACAGGATCATATTGTATGCAAACAATTTTTAACAGCATCATTACATGTATGTTCATCCAGTGTAAATGCATTATATTGTTGGGATTCAGCAACCAGCCTTTTACGTAGCATTTTTCTCTTTGCATTTCAAGTAAAGCGTGCAAGAGACGATCATATACCTGAATTTCAAGCTACAGTATGCATGCAAAACCAAGCCAGCTTAATCTATGCTTTACACTGAAATTATTTATCCATTATGAATTCCCTTTTCTCTACTTTCTGCTACAAAGATAAAATAAGGGACTAATTCTCTTTTACATGAAATATGTAATAGGCCTATACCAAATGTCTATTACTGTTTTTTATTTAGTAGCCTGCAAATAATGTGCTATTGTTATGAAAGGAGCGTTACAAAGTACCGCTGTCATTATCTCCTACACGTACCTTCAATGAGATGAGGAGAGGGTTTAAAATATCTTCAGCATATTATTTCGGGGCTTTCTGTAGAAAGTGACGCTGTGGTCAGTAAAGCTCCTCTACAAGTAAAACAGGGAAGGTTTTAATATTTGTACAGAGAATATATCTATTGGCCGATAGTAATTCATCTTCTCTTTACTTTCTGCAACAACATGATATAATGAGATAATTGATTATAAAGTGATAGCATGACAAGTTATGAAGATCATACATGCTCTAGTCCCCTTCAAATAGTATTCCTATTCTTTTTCATTTTCTGTTCTTCCATTTATTTTCATTGAGTCATCTAGATGTTATTTTTCCACTCCAATGATCATTGTATGTTATCAAGAGTTTGTGCGTTGGTCTGTTTGGAATTGACTCTGTGTTCCCATTTCTCATCTTTAAAATCTGCCATCTGGGCCCCATTTCACAAAACTTGTCATCAGTGACAAATGACAGTTTTTGTTATAAGCTAGTGAAATCCTTGCTTCTGATTGGTTATCAGCAGATTTGCCACTGATTTTTGTCATTTGTCATTGAAAAAAGGCTTTGTGAAACAGGTCCATATCATCTGTTGAGAGCCAGAAGGGTGTTACCTCTGTATTGAATGATAGGAGTCTTAAGTCCTTCTGGCTATCAGCAGACAGTACATCTTAAAGATGCAGCTTTGTTTTGATTGTCATCATCACATCATACCATAGTACAACATCTTTCTTGATATATACAAGAAAAATATATCGTTGTTATACAATATTTTGGATTTTGTATTGAGGGGCATTGTTTGGGCTTTATGCATGCATTGACTGATATTGATTTGTGTAATATGTATACGAGAAATTAAGCATACTTATATACTCTAAACCTGGAAGAGAGATGCAGTATAGAACCTGTTTACTATACTTGAATGCAGTGTGGACAAACAGGTAGGCAAGAGAGTGTGCTTGAAAGACAGGTGAAATTCTGTCGAATTGGGATATGGGTTTTCATCATGATCAAAACATTACAAAAACAAAAGATATTCAGCTATGTTTTGCTTTTTGGGGTGCTGGTTCAATTTCGCTCTGGAATATGGTCTTGGGCTAAGATTTCTATTTATAGACCTCACATGATAAATTACAGATGGATCTACCCATCTACTGCAGTTCATTATAACTATCCATTGCCAAGCAAAAGGAATGAAATTTAAACAGAGATATGATTACTGGTGCTCCATTATATGGGCTCAATCAAACAGACGATTATTCATTGTGCTTACCAAGTCCACAGATACATGTAAGCAATCGTCCTCCATATTATGTGCAATGCTGTGCCTCATGACTTCTAATGCTGCTATTTTCAATTCTCTACAATATTTGGAAGCATCAAAAGCTCTTTACAAAATTACCTTGGAGCCTATCGCCGTGGTAACATCATTGTTGTATGCCCAAATCAAAAGTCGCCCTTTTTTCTCAATCTCATTGTAATTGAGAAATTTCACATCAGGCAGCCCTGTTGAATTGTATGTGTAATTGAAAGTGAATTTGAATTAATTCTCTTCTAATTTACGCAGCTTATTCTCCATCGCTGTCGGCTTGGTTGAATACTTTTGGATAGATAATGGTGTTTTCTGGTGGGGTGCCTAATTCTAATTTCAACTTGAAAATGGAGAAGCTAGTACAGATACACACCATTTATTTGCCATAGTTTTCTAATAATTGGGAGTCTTTCATTAAAAGTTATTGCAATTTTTTTATTACCTTTAAAAACAAAATAATGTTTGTAGTCCACATTATTCATGTCAAATTTGTGACTATTCATTAAAATTGATATATTAGTTGATTAGAAGCAATTGACATCTTTTCCATTAAATTATGTGAGATGCTGGCAGTCATGTCAGGATAATAATATACAACAACAACTGTGACAACAACAACAACAAAAATATCAATAACAACCTCAACAACAGGTAATTTAAGGTGATATATTTTGATCATGCACAAGAAATAATTCTTGGAACTTAAATGACTTCTCTGATTTCTGACCTTGTTCTGAATTTCAAGATTATTTAATTTTTATTAAAAAGATTATGTATTTAATAAAGAATAAGGCAGTTCAAACTTACAATTCCATTATAAAGGTTAAAGAGTGACTAGGAAAGTTTCTATTAAAAAAATATTAACTTTTTTTTCTCCACAGTATATATATATATATATATATCTCAATCAGTTTGCTTTTGATATCAGATCAAGCTTGATAACAATGGAAACTTAATGGGGTCAAGAAATGTTTACTTTTGGTGTTTGAATAGCTCCAAAAACATGCTTTACACACACACTCACACACACACACACACACACACACACACACAAACACGTTTTGACTAGACTGTCAAGATTACTGCAGTGAATAAGTCATGAATGTTTGTCCTAGAACTAAGGAGAGAGAACAATAAAGGAACTAATGAAAGAAGAAGTAGAAGAAAATATGTATAAATAGAGTTACACTAACCTTGAATGTGTGTGTACCTATGTCAACTTTTGAGATGAAAATTGACATGTGACATGTGAACTTATTGTTTCACTGTTCCAAATGTAACTTGGCTATGAGTGGGAAGGCGAGGTTGGTTGGAGACGAGCTTGATTAATGTTAACAAAACATTTATTCGCCAGACAGATGGCAAGGGTCTTAATTGATTCCCAATGCAAATCTGGTTAAGCTCTGTATAGTCTGGAAACGTGATTCGCTGAGTCAAGTTTGAGAGTGGTGTTTGATTAAAGTGTTATGATTGAGGGAGGTAGAGAGAGAGAGAGAATGAGAGAGAGAGAGAGAAAAAAAAAGGGGAGGAAGAAAGGGACGAGGGAGGAGAGAGAGATGAATAGAGACAGAGACAGAGACAGAGAGACAGAGACAGAGAGAGAGAGAGTGAGAATGAGTGGAAGGATTATTGGATTCAATAAGGAAAGAAATTTAGGAAAAGGGTGAATAAAGACTTTTGATTGTGTAATTTGAATGTGTAGAGGGAGAAAGAGTGAGAGAAAAACAGATTAAGAGAACATGCAGAGAGAAAAAGTTACAATTGCATCTTGAAATAGAAAGAAGTAGAAAGTAAATTAGAACTGTCACGAGGGTTAATGAAGATTAATAGACTGACATTAAAACTGCCTAGGGACTTGTTTGTCTTTTCATAGATTATTAATAAATAACACTCAATAATATATTCTTGACCTGTAGTTGCAATTTCTGTATTTTCCATTAGGCTTAGGTAAATTAGTGTAATGAATCGTCTTTCCAAATCTGCTGTTGTAATTGATTAGGTCTTTCAAAGTTTAGATGTATATTGCAGTGTTTGTTCTCTTTCCCTAATACCGTTTTTGTTGTTGCTGTTAATCAAAGTACAGACTCTTAGCAATCTGGCATTTTAAAATTCCAATCAAATTAAAACATTTCCTATTTTCACATTCTATTAGTTTCAAAATAGTGAAAATCTCTGTAATTGTAGCCACTGTTTTGTGTGTCCAAGATTGTGCCCACTCAGTAATTGATTGTGTATTTCATTTGACTGTTACATTGTGTGTGTTATATGTATGATTGCTAGAAGGTCGTTAAGTCATGCACTTCTACAAACACTCTGCTATTTCTCAGCAGATTCTATCGTCTGTTTGGAGCCAGCTGGGCGTTTTAACTCATAATGTTAACACTCTTCTGGTTCTCAGCAGATTCTATCGTCTGTTTGGAGCCAACTGGGCATTTTAACTCATAATGTTAACACTCTTGGCTCTCAACAGATGATATCACATTTTTCATAAAAACTCACTTAACTTTCATTGTTTAAAAAAAAACTCCCCTGCACATTACATGTCTAATGCTTCACTCCCCCTCAACAATCATTCTGTGTGAGGAGCACAATTCAGCTCTTGCTGTTACCATGGCAACAAATAACATCATCTGACTTGTTCCATTTCATCTCTTCCGAACTCTAAATCCTTTTACGCCTCATCCATTTTGACTAATTGCAAAGTATATAAGCATCATCATTAATCCAATATACCATTTGTCATTTTATTTATTCATCATTTCTCTCAATTCCCATGCCAAATACAACTATGCATTTTTTGGAAAAGCTTTGTCTGTATACTGCACACATGACCGGCATAATAATGTTTGTTATAATGAGTTTTTTTGCTCATTAAATTGGCAATAAGCAGTGCTCATTATCAGACCTTCAGTGCTCATTTTGTGAACTTCAGGTTGCCATGGGAGCAATGTTTTTTTCTTTCTAATTAATCAAATAGTAGTCCTCTACCTCATTTCTATTCTGCCTGTTCATGATATGTTGTGCATCCAAACTGCATTGTTAAAGAGCGTTGCAGGGATTTGAAGTTTGTGAAAGGGCCAAAATGTTGTAAAAAATAGTAGTTGAAAACTTTTCTAAAGTATGGTGTTAAAAAATTAATTATTAGCAAAATTGCAGTAATTCTTCTGTCCAAATTTGAATTTGACACATAATTTCATAAACTCATCTTGCTGCTAAATCGTCTATTGAAGCGAAAAGGGCGTGAACTCTGTGTTAAAGTATATTGGAGTTAATGCACTACTGGCTCCATACAGATGCAATGTTGAAAAGTACTTTTTGATGCAATATTGATGAACAGTGGGTAGCTCTGCTTCTCCCTATCCTGACCTGCATCCCTGATGAATTATGAACCCTTTTACAATCATGATTTGATATTCATTCACATCACATTTTATCCATGCATCATGCTTCATGTATAATTCACTTGGAGTGCTAGCTCACTCACCATTGTATGCACGACTGTTTCAACGTTACAAAGAAAGGGGTACCTGTTTTTAACATTCTCTGTTTTGTTTGTTCAACTGTGACAGAGAAAAAGGAGTCAAATTCGCTAAAACGCCCATAAAATCAAGTAGGGATATTTTGTGGAGTATAGAATCCTATGATTTGAAAAAGAAGGAATACATATTCTAAGTTTGTTTCCAAATCTTCCTCAAAATGCTGTAAATATTGTACTTACCAAAGGTTTTATGATCTACATATTGGATAATTTTCATGTTAAGATTGCTGAAGGGGCCAATTGAATAAAGTAAAATTGAGACAATTAAAGAAATATATTTTATCAGGTAAATAATGAAAAGGAAGAAAAATAAAGAGAATGCGCTTGTTTTCTTGCAAAATAGGGGATAGTTTTGCAATCTTGAAACAGTCATGTGCTATAGCTTTTATACAGAGTGAGCATCCAAGATAATTCATCACACTCATTGTGTTTTATGCTTAACCCATCTCATCCCACATTATCTCCTTTTTAAATGCATGCTCATGACATGTCACCAATCCATGTGTACATTGTGATATGCGATGCATCCATTTTGCTGCTTCCATTTTGCTGCATGTTTATGTTGTAACACTGCACCCCACAGTAAACTGCCAAGCACGCCAATTTTGAGGTGAGTTTTTCAAGGCGGGTTCCCACTGCCCAGCTAACACACCCATGAACCCATATTGTGTATGGTATTGTTCATGTAACATTACATGTATATGCTCATGTGGGCATGATCCTCTCATTACTGTAATGTGCAAATTTTAAAATGTTAGCATTGGAATCTGAGAAGTGTCAAGAGTGTCACAGATATTTTTATGAATGTCTTGGGTTGTTTGTCAAAAAAATTATTTGACTCAATCAACATAGGCGATAGGGGCAGAGTTTAATTTATTAAAAAAATTAACTGTCATGATATTACAGACTTATGATGACGATGATGAGAGTGGTGATGATGATAATGATGGTGATGATGGTGATGATGATAATGATGGTGATGATGATAATGATGGTGATAATGATGGTGATGATGGCGATGATGGTGATAATGATGGTGATGATGGTGATGATGATAATGATGGTGATGATGGTGATGATGATAATGATGGTGATAATGATGGTGATGATGATAATGATGGTGATGATGGTGATGATGATGATAATGATGATGATAATGGTGGGAGATGTGTCTTGTAAGACTTGTGTAGAGCTGGTATTAGAAATATCACCAACATTTATGAATTTTACAAAATTTACCAATTTGTGTTTGATTGACCACAACTTTAAAGCTTTGTAAAGGATAGGCTTCTTATCCTTTATGTGATTTTCCTCGAACTTTCACTCATATTCTTTCATGTCTATGCATCTTTTTTTGGCCAACTCGATGCCAGACTAGACTTCTCTTTCACAATACATTTGATAAAGCATTAAGTGGTCTCAACTGAAATGAAGCTGAGAATCTTGTGTAATGAGAAGTAAAAAGGGAATCCAAGATAACAAGGCCAAACACACATCAAAGAGTGCGTGAAATTACACCATTCAAGGAATATACTTCAGATGGATTAAAAACAACTCAGCGTGCACGTTCATAACATTCAATGACAATGTATTAACTGGAAAAGTATGAAATTATATATAAAAAATATATCATTTGATAATGAACTTTTTTGTTTTGATGCTTACAATGAGGGGATGAGACTTAACATTATTGTTTCATTTGCAATGGAGTAGACAGATGACGTGTATGCACTGGATCATTAGAGTTCTGCTCAGTACCTATATATAGGCATGATGTAAATATCTGTCTGATTAATCCTAGTCTGCAGGGAGAGACCCTTTGTGGTTACCATGCTTTTTGGTCACAAAACTACTAAGAATGGCTTTATATAAATCTGAGCAATACGTATAATATACAAACTCTCTTTTTATGACGTACATATTAAGAACACCAAACATTAGAGAACATTTTAGTCTGTTTCATATGGTACATAGAATGATAAATGTTCTTTGGAGTCTGTTCTGGCAGACTAGCTTATGACTAGGTCTGGAGATGGCTACCTGTTGATGAAGAATGTCAAGGTATATCAGATAGACAGACATAATGAACTTACTACAGGACATCATAGAAAGGTTAGAATGAAAGACAATTTACAGGCTCAATTGAATAGTTCAATTGTTTATTTATAGCTTTATGGAAATTATGTGTGCTGAGAGACACAAGGACATCAAGTTAATTTATTTAATGTTGAGTTAAAGCTATTCTGGCTCTCAAATTGAGATGTAGGGTAGGTATGATAATGAAAAATAAATGACAGACATCAACATGGAAATCAGTGACAGGTCCAGCATTCTTTTGATTGGGGGGGGGGGGCACAAGTCTAACAAATCTGTTCCAGGCTACGGGGAAAAGGTTATCACTTTTCTAGTTAATTTTTTACTTTAACATTTGTTTGGGTAAGCTGCCCCCACCCTCAATTTAATCACATTTTCATGTGCCTTTTGGGGTCTAAATTGCTGTGGAAGGGGCAGGGGGTACAGTTACCCTGTGCCCTCTGGATACATCATGATAGATCTTACTGGAAATCTGGTAGTGAGCGAGTGAAATGAAAATAAAATGATAATCTTGCAAGGTTTCCTTCCTCAAGGTGAAAGGAATGTATGAAAAAGGTGTGTAGAAACCTTGGTTAATTGATGAAGGATTAAAATTCAAGATAAAAATTAAATGGATTTTCCATGTTTGTAAGTTCTTGAGATTTCCTTCTATGCTCTTGCTGGACACGTTACACTTGCTTTAGAATGGCAGTTCAATTACGAAATTCAATTTTCCGGTACATTAAACCTCCACTGGATCATGAATGTTCAGTCCCGAATGGAAAGCCTGGTTTTCAAAACCACTGGCTTAAAAGTGATTCCTTCCAGATCGCTGCTTGGTGGGAAAATCTCACTTCAATCTTAGAAGAAGTGTTTACAATAAAGCTATTTTTCAGAGAATTTATTTCCTGAAGAAATTTATTTTCCTGAAAATGAATTGAATAACATATTTTTTTATTTTCTAGAATCCAAAATTCTTGCAGGTACAGAGTAATCATCCAGCTAGGAAAATAGTTATATACATTAAGTTTTGTAGCAGTCTTGTAGAAAACAAAGTTCTAAAAGATTCCCAGATGACCAATAAGTTCTGGGAGATCAAGTTCTAGAAGTAAAACGATGTTGAACTTAAAGAAGATGTGAGTTTTGTCACACAAATTTTAGGAGGTGGTAATTTTCCAGCTGAGCGATAATGTTTAGGGGATAGTAATAGTGTAAACCATGTAGGTATATTCTAGAGAATTTGAGCAGACATAAGCACTAAAGACTACCTTCTCAGCTGCGATCAAGGTTTAGGTGGGAAGATCAGCAACTCCAATTTTAGAGGATTCACTTTAATATGGAAATGGTGTGGGTGTGATTGAGTGTAAGGTGGAAAATCTCTGCAACTTTGAGTTTCTAGAAGATTCACTAATGGAACTGATGCAAGAAAAAAAATCCATCAGTTGTCTGGTCTTGTCAGAAAATATTTTGTGGGAGATGGGTGACCCCTGATGCGAAAGCGGTTAGTGTAGAGTGCCTGGTTCTCTCACCTGGTATTATTATAGGCTTGACTGAGCTTTCAAGATGGAAGATGTGCATGCCAAAGGGTGAGGTGCAAGATGAGGCTTTTTTGACAGATTTGTGCAGATGTGCTTCCAGAAGAATTCTTTGGGGGTGGGACTTGGAGGGGATGTTTCAGGTTTCTGGCATTTGTTTCCTACATGTGCCTTGTGTAAATTCATTTATAACTGAGAACATTTTCTTGTTATAGGGGTGGGGCTTGATTTGTTTTGTTGGGGGCGAGGTACTTGAGCCTCCAAGCCCCCCTCTAGAACTGCTACTGGATTTGTGACATGAATACAGTGGTTGGAATTGCTTACAGGGTGAGTTAACATTGGGATGTGGATGATGAGGGTGAGAGAGCATGTGAATTATCTGGACTGTATGAGAGGTGAAAAGATGTATGGTGTATCTACTGAGCAGATTAGGGTACACTACCTCTCCTCTCCCCTCTCCTCCACTCCCCCTCTCCTCTCCCCGTATCTCCTCCGTATCTCCCTTCCAACCAACAATGATCTGACTTGCTATCTCAAACAGGATTTGTGATGACAGCTTTTGTGATGATGATACCCCTGCTTATGCCTCATTTATAGAAGTGTCCTCTTTGAAAGTCAGGGTCATGGAAAAAAGGTCATCTCCATAGCATCATGAATAACAAATAATGAGGAATCCACATGTTAATAGGTTGGAACTTTATGCTCTAGACAAAGTGTAGTGTAAGAACTGACTTTCAGTAACATAAGCTCACTGTATGTTAGGTATTTTCACCCAAATTCCAGCTATTGAAAAGGTTGGAAGATATAGCAGACAATGTAGATGCCAACAAATAACAAATATCATAAATATTGCTTATCTCCCCACCACACTTTCTATCTAGTTTCTTAAAGTCCTTGTAATCTTTCTTGGCAATGTTGGTAATATACAGGTGTAGTCTACAATGCTTTGGAATAAATAAAGTATTCATTCTTCCATCCAGATGTTATCATTCTTCCCAATAACAGTGATGTAGTCCATACTTCTTGCTTTTGGAATATATTACACATTCATTGTTCCATTTAGATTGAAAGATAGATATATATCTCATGATGCTGAGTGAATGCAGCTCTCCAATGAAATGTTATCCCATCCGAGAGAAAACCCATAACTAGTCATTTGGGTGAAGAGTTGGTAGTCGGCATCAATTTCACCGAGCTCATGATGATTGATGAACTAGACAGAGAAATGAGAATGTTGGATACCCTTCATGTTTAATCTGTGGTATCCAAGATGTTACCATGGCAACCCTCCATTAAATCATGTTCCTCCTTTTAGCATGACCATCTTGGGTTGCATCAGAGAAAATCAATCTGAGAGAAAACCTCGGAGGTTTTACTTACATGGAGAATGCTTTAAAAGAATGCTTCATTTTGCATTATAAATAGTCATCTCATGTATGTTTTGTAAAAACAAGTCTGTTGTTTCTTGACTGACCTCATACATTCTATGCTCATTTGTTAATACATCAGTGTACTATTGCATGAATTTTATTTTGGCTGATCCATAATGAAGCATTTCTTTGTTTCTCATATAATTTTTGCATGACGTGTTATTATAATTCTGTGAGGGGCAATTTTGTCTCATCCATTTTCATTATTTCAACAACAAAAACAAAACAAAACAAAAAAATCATTTTGGGAGTAAATTTGAATTCTCCGTGGTTTCATCTTTTCTTCTGCTGCATGTAATCATTCACCTCTCATCCCATTCAGCTCATATTTTTTTTTTTAAATAACTTTTTCATTGATTACAGAATCTTTGAGAAATTATTTTATTTTAGAAAAAAATTATTGATAACTTCCATGAAGTGGAAATCTTGCCTCTTGTGTTTTTTAATGCTGTACCTAATATGAGAATTACAACTAAACTGTTATCACTATATAAATATCGGGGTACTAATTGTGGAGCGCAAAGAGTGTCAAATATGACAGACATGAGCACTATACAAGAACCCACTATTATTATTATTATCATCATTATTATTATTAACAACTATTTGCATATCCAATAATTACATAATTCTCTCTCAATGGAGTTTGTTGAACATGGAATTTCATGAAATGTCATTTTTTTTCTGTCGTAAATTACTTAGAATTTTAAACTCACAAACATTTTAAAAATTTTTTTATTGAACAAAAGTGTTACCTGGATTGAGGGACAGGCAAAACTTATGCAAACAGTGATATGGCTCTTTTACAAACATCCCTGTTAGAGAAACTAATTAATGATGAAATATCAAAGACAATTATAGAGTGTCTTTTCCATACATGACAAGATCTTTGAATTGTTTCCTTTTATTCCATTGGAATAGTTATACGGAATGCTTGTGTCATCTGGTGATCGTTTTTTTGCATCTTAATGATCAATTTTGTTGATTGGTTCCTCAGATTCAGGCATGCTGTGGTCCGATCCATGATCGGGGGCAAGAAGCATTTCATGGCCCAGAGGATAGCAGCCGGAGGAGCAGCGGGTAACCAGCCCCGGCTACTAGCCCTGGTTGATAAGGTCCAAGCTATGCAGAAGGCCAGTGATGGGGCACTGTCAGGTGAGCTTTCTCCTTCCAGGGGGGCAAATTATGAGGGCCAATTTGGCAAATACGCCACTAGCGCTTTCAAATGGAAGACTTAATTGTGCAGGGCTTCCACAAAATCTTGTTTTTTTTGGGGGGGGGGTGGGGGTGGTGTGAAATTTGGGCAACCATGTGTTCCTGGTTGTATAGTATTTGGGCTAGTGGGTACTTTCTCTAGAGGATAAAGGTTATGTAGGATAGACTACGAGCCCAAGTTTAGCAGTGCTGAGTTTGTCTGTCCAGATTCAGAAGGGCATTATGAGTTAACACCCTTCTGGCTTTCAGCAGATGATTTCATCTGTAAAGTAATTCGCTAGTGACAAGGTTGGTCTGCAATTTACGTCAACTTCTTAAAGACCTTATTTAAAAAAAACGTCTAATTGATGGTCATGCATTTACCCATTTCTTGTGTCTGGTGGTGAGGGAAGGATTTTAGAATTGATTGGATATTTTTTCTCCTACTTTGCACAGAGGACTTAAAGGGAAAATTCACCTTTGCTTCTCCTAACTACACCGTGATGGAGAGCTGCGGCAAGCTGGAGATAGATGTCCTGTTTCACAGATCAACTCCGTAAGTCAGCATTTCCATATTTATACTTTTGATGATAGATGATTTTATTCTGATTATCATCTAGATAGGATAAGTACAAAATGAGGGTATCGTTTAAGCTTTGAAATACACAGTGTAATGACTGTTTCAAAGATTATGTGTAGGAACTTGAGGCTATATTGGTAAGGACAGTGGTTTAAACATTCTTTGAAATAACTTCTATAGTTATGATGCTAGCTATGATTTTAAGAGTTATTATAGTTCTGTACTACATCCAAAAGGTATTTGATGTAGTACTTTTTCAGTGTAGTATTTGTATGCTATCTACTTGTATATATTCTGTCACCAGTAACCTGGGGTAAGGAACATCTGATATGAAAGCAATAAAACTATAAAGAATTTCGACTAATAAATGGGAAGAAAAGAAATTGAAATGTATACCGGTATTGCAATTTGTATAATTGATATTTTAAATCTTTTCAATTATCAGTCCTGGCTCTTTCTGTAAAGTAGTGGATGTTGGTATTAGCGAGAAGAAGATAAAACTAGGGCATGGTTGGTAATGGTATTGTTGTTTTCCTTGACTAGTTATGAAGGTTCATTGAATATCCTAATCTGAATGTCATCAAGTGATAAAAAGAAATGGAAAGGGGGTGAAAAACAAAGAAAAATTGAGAAAAAAGAGAAAGGGGTAAGGGTACATTAGAAAAGAAGATGTTTAGACCACCCCCCGCATCCTCCGCCTAATTAGTAGCCTTGTAAAATTCGCATTTCATTTTCCGTTTAAAACTGGTCCCCCCTAATCATTCCAGTTCCAAATGACTTTGGTGTATATTGATTTTGAAGAATAAGGAAAGGGATTAACATGAATAAATAATGTTCTCAAAAATATATTTAGCTGTGTTTCCAATTGTAATATGTTTGGGAATGGAGGTGTTGGATTGAATACAATAATGAAAAATACCAATAACACATATAAGTATCAAACAAGAAATTTCTATTACCAGGAATCTTTTTACACTCAGTACTTAGCACCTTTCCATTATTTTTTTTCAATCATGTTTTAAAAAATTCTAGACAAGTTAAACCAGAAAGTTTACTATGTAAAGAAGAAGAATTACAGAATTAGTTGAATGCAAAGCATGAGACCAAACTAGTTATGTAAAGCACATCAAAATTGGATTCATAATGCCTACACTATAGGAATATCTATTGTTACCATAGAGCTTTTGTTTCTGATGTACCATATAAATAGAAATCATCTGATCTGATGTCATTTTCATTATCAAGATGATTTAATTCCTTTTTGGTATGACAACTCTATAGAGCTAAACAATACAATGCCAAGACCATGAACATTGGATTGTAATGTAGCTTATGTTTCCTCATAGCATGCATAATACATTGGGTATTCTGTATGTAAGAGCGACAGGATCTTGTTGATTGGGAAACAAACATGAGCATGGAGGTTGTCTCTCTTTGGGTATCACACTTTCATCATAATGAAAGGAATTAATTTCCTAAGCTGAGTGCTTGGCTTGGCACAAGATCATGAGAGTGAACAGATGATAATTAAAATTGCTCTTTTCTTTTCTCGTGGATCAAATTCACGGGCAATGCTCGCTGTTGCTATGGTAGCGCTGAGATCAGTAAGTGTGTGATTAAACAGAGGGAAAGATGGGTATGACGGGTAAAATGAGGACAAATAACATCATGCTTGGGAGGATGTGGGAGGAAGCATTCAAAGGATGAAGCAGGCCTGAAAAACAACCGGAAGTTATTTTGACCACTTCCAAATAATAAAGATCGGTCAATGATTAATGCAGCGATAGGGCAAGTTTTAGTGAGAACGACACTTTGAAATTGCTATGATTCCAAATGCAATTTTTGTGTGTTTACTTACTAAGCCATGGTGGAGGGGGGATTATAGGGACACTTGTACCCCCATTCCTCATTAAGAGGTAATAATGTGGAGAATATTGGTGAGCTTTGTGTATGCATGAGCATAAGCATACAGCCACAATTTCATTGGGGTGTAGGGTTGGGGGGGGGCTGATGTCTCTTGCCTAAATACCATCTGTCCAGCTTCTAAATTAAGCCGAGTGTTTTACACTTGAATATAGTGAAAATATAAGTTCATCATGAAAATATGCTACATGAAATATAAAGACTACAGACAGATCACTCACTGTTCGAATGTGAAGTAGCGGTTTCCCAAATATTGGTAATTTGAAACTGTTCCGGGTGGAGGGGGGGGTTGGATAACCTTAGTCTACTGCCTCATGTGCCTCTTTATAGACCCCCCTACCCCCATTTTAAACAATGAAAATACTAGAGAACTCTCTTAAAACTGTTACATATACATGCAGCTTTTTTAGAGAAGAGACTACCTTTGTCATATCATATCAGAATTTACGTACTTGAAATGCTAGAATGCGCATGGTTTCGTTCTTCTAACCAACTTTTGATTAATTAATTAATTAATTAATATCATTTCCATAAAAATTGGAGTGACTTTCCCTACTCTCAAGATCATCAATCAAATGAGATTTCTCTTCCATCCTACTACACAATGCAGACCAGTACTGACATAAAATTTGTTGTCATTGGTCACTTTCTTAATTAAATTCTTCTTGACCTGGTCACTCAGACGTAGTCAGGTTTTGGTTCCTGTGTTTTTGTTAGAAGAAAGCTAACCCTAGAAGGTTCTAATATGATTATGAAGAGTGTGGCCATGGAATGCTAGTCTATTTTCTGGAATGCTTGTCCACTTTCTAAGCATAAAGACACTCACTGAGTACTCAAAAGTAGACAAGGGTTTATTAGTTTTAGATATGATCATTTCCATGTAAAAAAAACTTCCCATCTGTTTGTTTACCACAGATTATTACCTTTTTTCATTATAGAAAGAATGGATTTATTAGACAAAAACATTTTCCTTTCTTTTCCAATTAAGTATGAATGCCTTTTTAAAAGTCTGTGAATTCTCTGTTATACTCCATATTTGTTTTGTCATTCTAATTTTTTCCCTTTTTTTTTTTTACATATTTGTATCATCCATGCGTTGTCTGTCTGTCTTGATATTTCCTCTGAATATCTCTAAAGTCAGCCCTTCCTTTAAGCATTTCCATTTCATTAATTCATTTATTTGTTTTTACCTATTTATTCACTGAATTAAAAAAAATCATGTCCTATCAACCTCCTTCTGCCTGACTACTCTCTCTCTCTCCCTTCTTACCCATCTCTCAATTTTTCTCAAGTCCTTCTCAACTTTTCCCGCTCTTTCTTTCCTTTCACTCATCCTTCCTTCCCTCTCTAACTCTTAACCACAAGGTGTAATCGGCTGTAAAGACACCTTCAAATTTTCACATTCAAAATCTATGCATGTAATTGGGTTTCACCTCGACTTGTCATTCCAATACCCATGCACCAATCCCCATGTGGTTATGGATCAGAGTACATTTTCCAATGGTCATTTTGACAACCGTGTATATTGTATAACACTGCCAATAATGGATTATTGATTGCCATACAAGAAAGCCACACACTTATTGCTTGTAGTTGCTATGTGTTGTATCGAGGACCGTCAGAGAGACGGGGGCAGGAGGAAACAAAAGCATCGTCACAATGCGCTTAAATGCAAGCTGGATTTTGAAAGCTAGGAAAGAGCAATCATTTCTCATCTAAAACCCATTTCATATGTATCATATTGCACGTTGTCATGGGAATGAGATTTTTTTGTTGGAAAAAGCTGTCAGAGAATTATGAATGACTTTGACGTTTTATATTAAAGCATGTCTTTATTTAATAATCTTGCTAGAGAAGTTATTCACAGTAATAGGTTACATTAGGTTTTTTTCTTCTTTGGTAAAGATTAATGTTAGTTTTCAGTAATTCATTTAACTTTAACATGATCCACTTATGAGTGTATAAAATTTGAAATGAAAGAATTACAACTTGCTAATAGAAGTTTCCAAGTCAAAAACTTGTTGGTAACAGAACAACATCAGAACTTAGTTGTAAAAAATCCTTCAACTTAAAAAAAAATTCTGGTTTCAGTCTTTAACAAAAAAAAAGTTTTATGTCATTAAAAAAAAATATATATCTGTTGATTAGAATTGTTTTACATATATTACTTAATCATACCCAACTGAAGTTGGTAAGTGGGAAGGAAGTGAGGGAGGGAAAGGAGGGAGAGGAGGGGAGGGGGGACCTTTCAATTACCTCCCTCCCTGTTTTCCTGCCACTTATTCGATGTTCGACAAAGTTCTTACAAAAGAAGTAGGAGTAGTTGTGAGTAAACGGTAAATAGCCCTAGGGAAAAATCTATACTTATAATGAATTCTCTTTCAGCAGTGATCGTCAAAATCAATATCTGAGCCCTTTTTCTTCCCTCTTGCTACCAGTTCTTGACATGAACCATTATGCAGCATGGTGACTGGCAGGGTTTCTTGTAGGATAAATTACATTATCCATGTAATCAAATACAACACATATATATTCGTGGATAAAAGACAAGTTAAGAGTAATATCAAATTTATGAATGAATTTGGTACATGACATTGCAGACATTCTTGTTGAAGAAAAAAGAGAAAGAAATATTTCTTGTAATTCGCCTGTTAAAAAGTGTGGTATTGTGAGATTTAGGCCTACAAGTATATGTAAACTTTTCATATTTAAGGATAATTTGAAGACATGTGCAATATACAGTCATCCAAAGATAATTAATTATTTCAGAAATGTAATATCATGTCTTTGGACTGAGTGGAATTGTATAGCATCAATAATTTTTTATCAGATTCTAGTTTGGTATTGTGGCATAAAGTTACCTAGAGATTATCAATTCAATTCAATTGAAATTTAGTTCTTCTTGATTGGAGATTTACTTTTGTATTCAATCATAGAAATATATTATAAATTCCAACAAAAATGTATTAGTACCTCCAAAAAATACACATATTCAAAACAATATGACTGATAAATATGAAATATACAAAACTTTGGCGGTACAAAGAAGTATACATTATATCTAGGTTTTTGCATATATGAAATCCATGTAATGTACCCTTCCTGTTATGCATGTTATATCTAGGTTTTTGCATATATGAAATCCATGTAATGTACCCTTCCTGTTATGCACGTTATATCTAGGTTTTTGCATATATGAAATCCATGTAATGTACCCTTCCTGTTATGCACGTTATATCTAGGTTTTTGCATATATGAAATCCATGTAATGTACCCTTCCTGTTATGCACGTTATATCTAGGTTTTTGCATATATGAAATCCATGTAATGTACCCTTCCTGTTATGCACGTTATATCTAGGTTTTTGCATATATGAAATCCATGTAATGTACCCTTCCTGTTATGCACGTTATATCTAGGTTTTTGCATATATGAAATCCATGTAATGTACCCTTCCTGTTATGCACGTTATATCTGGGTTTTTGCATATATGAAATCCATGTAATGTACCCTTCCTGTTATGCACGTTATATCTGGGTTTTTGCATATATGAAATCCATGTAATGTACCCTTCCTGTTATGCACATTATATCTGGGTTTTTGCATATATGAAATCCATGTAATGTACCCTTCCTGTTATGCACGTTATATCTGGGTTTTTGCATATATGAAATCCATGTAATGTACCCTTCCTGTTCTTTTTGTATCCATTCATTTTATTACAGAAGAAGGGCTCGCCAGCTCACTCAGGTATGTTGACATGATCTAACTTCTTATGTTCTACCTACACTCGATGTGTAATACTAGTAATCGGATTCAATATTTTTAGATTGTACTGTGTATTTCTTCAGTTAATTTGGATCTATGACAATTAGTGTCATTTATAAGCATCAAACCATAAAAGAAAACTTATTAGCATTAGCATCTATGTTAGTTCCTGCTAATTGTTGCTGATATATTAAGATGTGTAATGTAAAAGTAAATAATTTCTTTTTCATACCAAAGATACAGTGCAAGAGGAATTTATGTTTTTATTTGGCATAACTAGTTATTATTGAACATTTGAGTTTAGTTTTAAATGAAGTAATATTTGAGCAAGAATTTACATCAGAAGGGAGATTATTCTATATACGAGGACCAACACATTTAAAGTCCCACTTCACTACTTGTAGCTACTGTACTTGCTCCCTCTATATAGAAAACAATGCCTAAGTGGTGCCCATTGGACCCCATGATTCCTCTTTGTTAATGAGAGCTGAGTTGATGAGATAACCACCTGTCCAGTGACCACGCTGGGAGGTCTAATCCCTCCTGGCCAAACTAGTGCAGACAGGCTTTAAAAGAATTAAGAGTTGCCTAGCTGACTGAGTGGTAAGGGATAATGGAATTTAGAGTGAGACAGGGTTTTATATTGATGATAACCTTCATTGTACTGGAATAAATTCATTATATTAATAAGTGCTAATTGTGTATGTTCCTAACTTCGTTAAAATATTGATATTATTTTCTGCTTTTGATCACTTTGTAGGAGAATGGTAGAGCAGGGCATAACCATGAGATAGTGGATGAAATCAGCCGTAGCGAAGCCTATGATGATTGTATCAAGGGTACTGTCTATGTGACATATGAGACAAGAGATGGCACCGCCAAACAGGGCACTGAATTCACTCATGCACAGGGAAAATTGGTATGATATTAATTGTCTGCTTAAATATTTAAAGATGAAATTCATATAGCTTATAAGTTATGTTCTATTCTCATAAGTAGTACTGTTTTATTTTGTAATTCCCCTGTAACACCAAAAGTTCATATCTTTTCTGTTTAATATTTTGGCATAAATTTCATAATATCTGTTAAACTCGGATGGAATGTGATATTCTTTTGTAAAATGTTTAAAAAGAGAAGAAAAGAAACATGACATGTATCACAATTGGATCATATTCATACTAGAGCAAGATCAATAATTATTGTGTTTATTTGTCGCAAATTTGGCCGAACCAATATAATTGTGATTGATCAGATCCATTTGATGTCTTTATTGCTTTGTATTCACATACTTTACTCTCAACTTCTCAAATTCTCTCAGGTTTTCACAGAGACGGAATGGAGAAAGACAATCACCATCCCCATCATCAACGACACCCAGTATGAGGCCAACATGGATTTCTATATCATACTCAAATGTCCCGAGGGAGGGGGTGCATTGGGGGATCCCAGTGTCACAAGGGTGACGATCATTGATGATGATGGTAAGTAATAGTGATGGTGATGATGGTGAATGATAATGGTTGTAGGGATGATGAAAATGATGTTTATAGTCATGATGGTGACAATATTATCGGTCACAATGGTGATGATGATGTTAGTTGTCACTTTAAGTACTAAGTAGATGTTCATATACCGGTAGCCTCTATTTAATATATATTAGATTTTACTAGACTTTTAACCCATATCAATCAATTATTTTGATACTATTTTATCCCAGTACCTGGCGAGTTCACCTTTGATTCACCAAACTACACAGCTGATCTTGAGATGGGTATGGTGATGACAACAGTTACGAGATCCAAGGGATTTGATGGAACTGTCACCCTTCAGTATGCAACCATGTAAGTCCTTCTGCTACAATTGTCATTATGAACACTTCAAACACTCACATCTATCATACATGGGCACCACCAAAGGCATATGGATCATGTGCTAAGTTCAGTTATTAAGTGTACCATCATGGCCATACTTACAGGGGGGCAAAGGAGGCAATGGCCCCCTCTTTATTCCAATGGATCATGTGCCCAGTTATTAAGTATACCATCATAGCCATACTTACAAGGGAGGGGGGCAAAGCAGGCAATGGTCCCCTCTTTATTCCAATGGATCATGTGCTAAGTTCAGTTATTAAGTATACCATCATAGCCATACTTACGGGGGAAGGGGCAAAGGAGGCAATGGCCCCCTCTTTATTCCAATGATTTCCATTGTACATTATGTACTCCTAGGTTTTGTAAGAAAAATGCTTATCAGTAGTACATTGATGTGTGATAAAACATTCAGAATCATGTTCAAGCCAGTTTCTTTGTTTAATCATTCAGGAATTATACACAGAGGGACCTTGTTTGTGTTTTGATTAATTACAAATGCTTTTTTAGCAGTAAGGTAAAACAAAAAACAAACAACAAACAAACTCTCTATAATTTAGGAGACATTCTTCCTCCTGTTATGCTGACAACACAATTTGTTCGCAGCTGATTTGATTTGTCCTTATATATTGCTATATAAAAAAAGAATGGATAATAATCAGAAGTACTTGAGCTCCGATCAGAAGGACACAAAGTTTTAATTAGAATGCAGGCCCCGTGAGCAATCCTATCAATATTTCAATGAAGTCAACTTTTAATGATTACCGGTAGATAATATTAACAAATGTTTGTGTTGAAGCCATGCTTCTTTGATAAATTCAAGTGGAGCAAACAAAAGGATCCTGATTTCCAATATACCCATGCAGATCCTGTACCTAAGTACATTCCAAGGTTGTGGTGAATGTACTCAACTAATTAAATAATTTCATCCTCTAGACACAGTAAAGCTTATCTAGTTCCTCTTTATAACTAGATTGTGCCCTCGGAGGGGTCGTCATGGTGACCACTTTAGGATGTTTTGTGTCAATACATCCCACCATAAGAGAGTACAGTGTTTTTATCAAGGAGGGACCGGGTTTCTCTACATAATTAGTTTGGATAAAACTCTGATAGATAAGTAATCGTGCAAATATATCATTATTTGATTTAAGCAAGGTGTACAAACAATGTCTGTTTGTGAGACTATTGTCTGACTGCATGATGTAGAAATGAGTCGGGAATCCTAAAATAGGTATAATTTGTGTACATTTTATGCACGCTTTCAGAAGCATGAAAGTATTGCTTATATTGAGGGATGATATTATGAAGAATTGTTATTGGATAGATGTCCAGATATCACCACGAGAGAGCATGGATGATACATGTATAATAAGAAAGAGTGGGAAGAGCAAGAGGTAGAATGGAAGAAAATGATCAAAAGAATGGATTTTGGTAAATAAAATCAACAAACTGGTGGGTTGTGACAGTCTTGGTAGTCTTGATGCAAAATCAAATTGTCTTCAAATATTAAGATCAATTACTGTAAAACCAGAAACTTCTGTGTTCCAAAATCAAAAGTGAATTTCCTTCATTTTTATAGATTATTAAAAGTGTATTACTATGTAGTTAATGAATCACATCACTTTAAAACAAAAATGAGAAGACTATTTTAATTTTCTTAATTGAAACTTTGGCTTGATTAGTTGATGAATGTGCTTGCCTGGCAATATAATATAATCTAATACATTATTACCCGTATCAGACATCTGAGCATTGGTTTTACAAAATCATATTACACTTGTTGTAATCCTAAAAGAGCTAATCAGTCAAAATAAGACCATATTACCCTCTCATGAAAAAGCCTATGGACTTTACGTGTTAAAAAAACAGTAAATATAAGACCATATTGACCGCGCCGTATTTTGTCATTTTCATTTCATCTATTATGCGTACGAGAACCTGCGCACTTTGCGCGCACTCTATTGTGTCGTAATAATAATCACACCAAAGGCACACTGTTTGCAGTGTATCGAAAATTTCGTCAAGCACTGGATGCACAGTGCTGGTTTGACAAAGTTTGTTCAGTTCTTTGAGATTTTCATGGTTGATTTGTGTATTTGCTCTAGATGTCTGATTTGGATAACAATAAAAATATTGACTGCCCTCACAAGACTCATATTGCCCTTGTCTTTGACTCGGGGCAATATGAGTCTAGTTTGGGAAATATATGTTGTATCTCCCTCAAGGCCAGTCAATATTATATAATTATGCCACTGCAGATTGAAAGACATGTTTTATAGAGTAGATTAATCATTCAACCTCCTCCCTGCAACGGGTGACAATCCCAACCAATCATTTAAGTGTAGAGCAATGTTTTAAATTAAATAATGTCTACATTTCCTTGCTGAAACAGAATCAGGTATCTTCATTATGAACTTTCTATCTGATGGAGATATTTTATAGCTAATTTAACAATCAGAAAGAAGCTTTCTTAAGCCTCGTTCAGATGTGATACAGTAGACTGTTTCTTCACTTTTCTGTATCTTATAACACACAGCTCAGTGAAAATGAGTAGGACCTTTGTTGCGCCAGTTGCCATTCGTTTACAATTTGTGTTTATATACCGGTAGATGTTTCAGTTTACCAAATCATATCTGAACAATCCTGAATGATCAAAATTTACTCTTGATTGATAGCTCATTTATGTCCAAAGATGTGGTCATAGCGAAGGGGTTTATTAATATGAATTTGTCTTTTTCTTCAGGGATGGTAATGCCAAAGGAGATGTGAATCTTGAAGGTGGAGCTGACTACCGGTCCATGGCAGGAACATTGTGCTTCAAACATGAGGAGAAGAGCAAGACCATTGAGATACCAGTTAATAAGGAATCAGTGGTAAGAAACGCCCCCCCCTATGCATTGTTCGAAAATCTGAAGGAGACTAGGATTGAGTTTTGTGTGGCTACTAAGATAAACAAGGTTAATGCTTCTTGTGTTCTTAATGACTTATAGACAGCCACCAATTTGGAGTTGTCCAGAAGTCTTTAAGGCTGTATGTTTTAAGTTCAGAGTTCGGCCCATTATGCACATACCAACTTTATACAGAATTACTTGTGTTGCTAACTGGACAAGAGATGGGGCTATTTCCAAAACAGAATTTATGTAGAAGTTTGATATTGCTGACATGAGTATTTGTTAATTTGGATAATTATGAAACTTGTTTAATTTCTCTTTGTCCTTCTCTGTTTAGGGTTTGAAGAACTTTGTGATTGTTCTAAGGAATCCAAGCATTGGCGCCAAGCTTGGAGAACACAGTGCAGCTGTAGCCAACTTAAGACAAGGTCAGTTTATATCCAACATGCTTACAGTTTACATTTCTTCTGCTGAGCACCAGATGGGTGCTAACTCATTTATTTTAAACAGAGTTAAATAACATTAATAATATTAGCCCTCAGCAGACAATAGAACAAAGAGATTTTTTTTGTAAATACTTTTTTTGTCTGAATATATCTCGAAATAATTGGGAAAGCATTCGATTAAATTCATAGGTCACACATACAAATTTATGAAAATAGTCTATGAAGTATGAATTTTAAGGGGGAACTTGTAATATATTGTATCAAACCATTGACTTTTTCAAGCTTCAGTCAACCAGTGGATCATTGCCACAGTCCACTTCTATCATATGCACAGTATCCATACAAACTGTAACTATCTGGCAATCCAAGGTTTTTGATCCGTGCTGAATAAAGGGTTAAACTGTGATCCAAAGTTTGAAAAGTTGAGCCTTAGATACTTGTAGCCGGAATATGTATTTGTGATAATAACTCATTGAAGGGCTGATATCATATTTTTGGCCTAAGTTCCTTTGAAGCTATATGACTTGAAAGACCATTAGTGTTCCTGGTTCAGACTTTGTTAGAAACCAATACATGGAATGTGTAAGATAGGCTGTGGGCTATGATTCTAGGAGCCTCATTCTTTAAGTTTTCTGTACAAGGGTATGTCTTTGACTTCATTTTTCTTGTATCTACTGCAGATGACATCGGTGAGAGGGTCGCCCAGATTCTTGAAGATGAGGAGGATGCAGAAACATGGTTCGGACAGATCAAAAAGTGAGTGGCATACTTCTGTTAGGACTATGCATTCCAGATGTCCTTTATTTATGTTCCATGATTCTGTTCTAATGATGATGGTGAGGAGGAATCTGATGATGATGGTGATCATGATGATGGCGGTAATGATAATGTTACTTGGGATGTCGATGATGATGAGGAGAACAATGGTGATGATGATGGTAATGATGATGATTATGAGGATGGTGATGTTGGTAGTGATGATGATGGTGAAGATGGTGGCGATGCTGATGAAGATGATGATTATGAATACCATGACACTGTTGATGCTGATGACCTTTGCCCTATTTCTCAATAGTGCCATGACCCTAGGAGGTGACATCGATGATGACGGTAAGGAGGTCCCGCCCTCTAAGATGGATTGTATCATGCACTTCATCACCTTCTTCTGGAAAGTCATCTTTGCCATTGTACCGCCAAAGTAAGTTAATTCCTTACAGCATCAATAGAAAAAAAAAAAAAAACAAACAAACAAATAGTGAGTGGTCTGTAATAAGATATATTTCATGTGTATACTATGCTGCTGTGATGCCTGTGCATGCCCTTGACCTACAAATTTACACCTAATAGGAGTGTGATGTGCTTATTGACTTTTCTCTAAAATACTCAGAATGTACTGTTTCAATGTAGATCATATACAATACAACTTTACAAGACGGCAACCGTGGGATTACAACCGACACCATTACAAATATATTTATTGTATCTTTAATGACCTGAGTTTAGTTTGTTTTTATATTTGGACATGTTTTTAGTAAATTAATGAGATTTACTGATTTTTTTTAAATACCATGACTTAATATATTTCATAAATCTTATTATTTTACAACACAACTTTGAATGGTGGCAGCGGTGGGATGTGAACTCATGCCATCAAAATAACTCTGATTGTATTTATGATTTGAGCCTATTTTGTGGACATAATGTTGACATGTTCAGAGTGATTGAATATGATTTTTCATTCCTATTACACAGGAATTATTTTGGAGGCTGGCCTGCATTCCTCGGATCTCTAGTGTTCATATTTGCTCTCACAGCTGTGGTGGAACAGGTACAAATTGATCATTTTTGATAATAAAAAAATAATCCCTTCCTCTTCTCTATGTTTCTATTTCCATCTGTGACACTTTTCTTCTTGATTACCAATAAATTTTTCTTAAGAAATACCAAATAATCTTTCCCCTAATTACATGTTTATTTTTCTTTTTATAAAGTGTAAATAGAAATTTGAATTCAAGGTATTTGCTTCAGACCTTGTCAGTATATAACTGGAGAAGAATTTACTGCTGATAATGATGGTGCAGCACAAATATTTGCATTGTAGTGAAAATATTATGTTATGCATTTAAATATTGAAGCAGAAAGTTACTTGCACTTAAATTTGCAATATTTAGGGGGATTGAGATAGTGAATGGAGAATACATAAGTTTCTTTTACCAGTTTATGTCTTTGTAATATATAAAATATTGTATTAATATACCAAATGAGGATAAAAATACTGTATTTTGTTCTCTCACTTTTATGATATTAAAATAACCTATGTCTTTATAGAAAAGATTCATGTTTTTACGAGTAAGATATCAACTTGCTATACTTTGTTGCCAGATTGCTACTTTGCTGAGCTGTGTTGCATTAATAGAGCCTAGTGTAGCGGGTATTACAATCATAGCCCTTGGGACCAGCGTACCAGACACGTTTGCAAGCCGAACAGCCGCCATTCAGGACCAACATGCTGACGCTGCCATTGGCAATATCACAGGTAAAGGCCAATAATACCCAAGTTTCCCAAAGAATCCCTCAAAGAATATACCACAATAATGTATGGATCAGTTAAATTCATGCATGAAGCACATCTTTTCTAACTTGCTGCATTCATATTGACCTGAATGTGTTGAGTGTTGATATTATTTTGCCATATACTACAAAGAATATAGGAATTTGTATGATCCCTGAGTCCTAGGATTGAAATTTGCAGTGATCTTTAGCTTTTGACTTAAAGGGTTTTCTAATTTACCACACTTTTATGTCTAGGAATGACTTATAATATGTAACCATTTGGAACACATGAATCTGATTGAACCTTGAATCCTGTGCTTCTTGGCAAAGTAGAGTGTAGATCACCAGGGCTCCATAACACAAAGGTTTGCAATCAATCACTAAATGGCAATGGCAATCACGATCATCGTTGCATGTACATATTGTTCAAAAGGTTGACCATCAACCAATCAGAATTATTTCAAATTTGCAATTGATTGTAAACCTTTGTGTTACGGGGCCTGGACCAAGTCACATGGACTTGTTAGCATCATGGTGTCAGTCTGTTCACATTGTACATTGTCTCTGTTCTCTTGTCCCACTACAGGTAGTAACAGTGTGAATGTGTTCCTTGGCCTTGGTCTACCATGGATCATCAAGGTGATGTATCTATATGTCAACACAGACACACCATACTATGTGGGAACAGATAACCTTGATCTGGCTGTCATCCTTTTCACAGGAGTTGGTACATGCTGTATATGCATCATAATAGGGAGAAGATATGTAAGTATACCAGTCTTTTAATGTACATTATCTAGGAAACAATATGTATTGCCTGTAGATGAAGGAAACTATTACTGGTTTTATTTCTAGGGTAATTGTTTATAGATTGTGAATGTAGAATGAGAGTTCCTATCATTTGTGACTAGATCATCATGTTCTTTTTCTAAGAAAGAAAAGGAAAATGTCATGGAGTCATTTTTAGAAAACCCACCTTGATACGATAGGAATGAGAAATGGGTTTCATATGTAATATATAATCCTGTATTGGGTCTGTGGTATTGAGCAATGACATGATTTTACTGCACGTACCATGACAGTTATAATACTTCCTATTTTAAAGAACATTCTGTTATTTATCATTATTTGTTGGCAATTGTTTCATTTTTTGTTGTCCATTTAGATTGTTGGAGGTGAGTTGGGAGGCAAGAAGGTGACTAAGTATCTGACTGGATTGTTCCTCTGCCTTCTATGGGTTGTATACGTTGTTGTTGCATCACTCAGGTCGTACAAGGTCATCTAGAAAGGTCATCCAAGAAATGCTACAAAGAGGACATTACAAACAATTGTTGCATAAAAGACTGGAATTGGGTGAAAATAATCAAATCATTGATGGACATTTGCCAGAAGACCATTCAACAACAAGCTTGATTATTGAAGAAGCTGAAGGATGAAAGCATATTGCAAATGTAGTAGGAGTTGCTTGGAAGATAATGAAACTGACACTTAAGCTGACAAGGGATGATGTCCAAGACAGACCTGTTCATTTGCTAGGCAAACTGACCATCAAAGCTACAACGGAATATCAAGTGATGTAATTCCCTTCTAATAATGAAATCAGAATCAAAACAGATTGGAGATAGCATTCCATGGCCAATAGTTGATGAAGTCAGCATGGATGCTACCCCTGCTCTTGGATTTTCTCAAACTCATCCTATGAATACCCTTTTGTCTTGTTGATCATTTAACATCTGCGCTACTGTGAAGCAATCAAAATTAGTGTAACTGGACAAAGAAGATTGTAATTGCCAAACTAATTTGCTTTGAACATTCAAATGTTATGCAAAAATAAAATGAGATTTTGAGATGTAGTTTTATTAATAGCCTGCTGGCAATCGATAAATTTTAAGCATATCTGTAGTATGAAATCGTCAATGTGTGCTGTTGCAGTTTTATTTTTCCTGATAATTAATTCTTTCGTGTGAATATTTTTGCTATCTTTTCTGAAACATTCCATTTTTAAGTGTATAAATTGTAATTTATCTGTGAAGGTCGCTTCGAAATGATACAAAATATGGTGTTAGTTAATGTTGAAATATTATGGCCAGAGTCATTGAGGGTAGAATAAGATGTTACATTCCAAATGAGATATTACAGATACATTTTAGTGGAACAAACCTTTGCATTTGAAATCCATTTATTTATTTGAATAAATAATGTATTTAAGAAATTGACTTTTATTTACTTTACAGAGAATATATAGAGAATTAAAAGATAGGCAATGTAACTGTATTTGAGTGTTTTCATATTTTTCCTACCCTCATAATACACAAAGCCATAAACCTTTTAATATTTGTTTTAAATTCATATATCAAGAGTGATATACTGTGAAGTGAAAACAAATAAAGGGAATGATGCGTGTCTACTTACAAGTTATGAAAAAGATAACAAGTTAATGACACAGGTTTTTTTAATACTTTATAGAAGGTTGTATGCCATGGTAATTTAATACATGTATGTTGATTGCTGAAGACATTTCAATGAAAGATATCAAAAAATGTAACGATATGTAAATATAAATGTATTACACTATATCTGCCTTAATTATTGAATGAATCACATAGTCTTCTAGAAAGCAATGTTTAAAAGCTGGTAGTTTAATTAAGTCTATTGCATTCTTATGAAATATATTTCCTGGGTTATTTTTCTAATAATTTTTCTTTATTTGGAAGCTATAGAAATTGAATAGCAGCAGTTGTTATTGTGCATGTAGCTTTATAAAATTGTTTATCAACCTCAATATTTGAATGAGCAAGTTTGTATTAAGGATATGTGCGGTTCTTGTAATGAAAACAAATTGATGCTATTGTAAGCCAAAATGGGTAGAATAACATTAACATATAACATTGTGTATTGTATCTCATTTAAAATTATCAAAAATTTGAAGAAAAAAAATATCTATTCATCTTTGGTTTTATTCAACACAATAGTAAATCTTTCAAAAAGCATATATTTGGATGTATCCAACCAATCTTAAATTTGTTCATAAAGGATTTGTCAAAATGGATAGAAAATAGTTCCACAATTTATTATTTGAGTTTATTTTCACTGCCAAACCTGAGTTTTATGAAATGTTAGCACAAATATATTGGCTCTGATTCTCAATGCTATACAATGAGGAGTCCTTTTTGATGTGAGTATGTAAAGTTTTCAAATAATTGGAACATGTAGAGAGTGATATTTAATATATCATAAATTGTAAATGTAGTCCTGCTCTCCAATAAGTGAGGACCTTTGCAGATAAACGTGTCTTTATTATAAAAATGTCAAAATTTCAGAGTTGTTATATTATTATTCTCTCTCATCTATGCATCAAACTTGAATGTTGTCAGATATATTTATTGAATATGCCCAGCATATGTGTGCAAATTAAGCACATTCTTACTCTGTATACGATCTAACCAAAGTTTGTGAGTACATGTCCAGTTGGTAGTACTTGATATGTATGAAGCAAATCTATCGCTTGCTTTGCCTAGTTTTAATAATCTTTTAGTAGTCATTTGTATATATTTTCTACATTTCTCTTGTATATAGTTAAGCATGTCTTGAAGTGATGTAAATTGTATAAATATATTCTATTGCATGATGCCTAGGAAGTGAGTGCACGGGGTTTCCCCTAACATGCCATGTATGTGGATCATGATAATGACTAAGTCTTCATATATATACGGTTAGTCTTTCAAACAAACATAAACAAAGGAGAAGAAGAAGAGAAGTAATGTTTCATGTTGCTGAATTGCGGACAGTTGCAATCTTAACATTATACTTGTATTATGACAATTTTAATCTTTTATTGCATTGTACTTCATTGGAAGGATTAATTATTCTTTTAATAACACTAATCTTTCTCTCTATGTACTAGTATTGTGAATCATGATTGGAATTAAGCTGTTGAGAGAAGAGGTCAAGGGTTAATGCTGATCTGCTGGGACATGAAGCGTTGCCAATTTGGGATCCATAAATGTTAGGATCAACCTTTCAGAGAAATTGCTGAACAGGAAAGATTATTTCCCTAGTGATATAAGTATCCTACAAAAGGCTGCCATTGTTGCATGTATGCAAATGAAAATATTTAAAAGAAATGTAACTTATTTTTAAAGGCTATTCAGTGATTGGTTTTCAAAAAAGGAATTGGATTTGGTTTAGACCCAATCTATGCCACCTTAAAGATCATAAGGTTTCAAGTGCAGTTTGCTTTAAAAGTTTGACTAGAAAATGAAACAGTTATTGAAATACAATGTTAACTTTTAAAAAACTGGTGGACATTTTGTATAAGAGGAAAACTATTAAAAAATCTGCATTCAAAATTATAAATTTTTTGGCAACATGTAATATTGTGAAAAAGGTATGATGGTATCTTTAAAGATAATGGCAGTGTAATCAGCAAGGAAGTATAGGAATAGAGGTTATGTCTTCAAGACATTTGAAAAGCGCATGTGAGACAGTCTTAAAAGTCAGGTATAAGTTCCCATATTGGACATTAATGTTTTGTTTTTGTGTTGTGTGTGTGATTCTTAATATAACATTAACAGTTGGATTTTAGTTTTGTATGCCTCTGTGTATTACATAGTCAAGCAATCTGCTTGATTCTATTGTCCAGAAGATAGTACTTACCATTATGTAGAGGTATTGTGGTCCAGAGGATAAGTATCCAAACTGTGAACCACAAGGTATGGGGTTTGAATTCCTGCCACAACACTAACGTCCTTTGGCAAGACGTTAATCTATATTTGTCACACTCTACCCAGGTAAGGCAAATGGGTACCTGGTAGGATTATTCCTTGAAATGCACTGTGCGCTGATAATGGCTGCCGGAGCTAAAGCAAGGGTAATAATTTCCAAAGCTCTTTGGAAGCGCATAGGGATGTTTTATTGTAATGTGTTATGCGCTATACAAGAACAGATTATCATTATTTGTGTAAATAGTACATAATAGTACATTGGCATGTAACAGGTGCATACAGTGCATATTATGCAATCTCAGTTTCTATTCTTTGTACACCCAAAACAAAACTAAAGTTCCAGAAGATTAGTACCGTAAAAATGGATGAATAAGAAAATTCTTGGTGAATAAGAACAAACTTTGGAAAATATTTTTGATGTAATTTTTTTGTTGTTGGAATATATGATTCAGACCCTATTGTATATTTTATTATGAATAGGGCCTTAATGGTTCTTTGGGGATAAAATTACGTCAACAAATGTTCTCATCATTTTGTTCTGTTCAAAATGGTAGTCTAAATGGGATACCCCAGACATGGTTTATCAATTGCTATGTAGGTTGTGTATTTAAATGAAAAGACACATCAATTCTTTTTCTTTACCATCTTTCAAATACCGGTAGTGTTTGTATCAGCAAAACTGTGTTAAACATTTTTGTGTTTTGGTCTCTCAGAGTAGTGCAAAATGTAATCATATTTTAGGATAATGCTAAATATATTACTCATTGCGGATGTAGTATCGAAAATAATATCGCTAGTGATATTCGTTTGTCTCGCAATGTGGTCAATAAGGAATCTAAAAGATCTCAATGTTTCGTGCGCCGCTGCAACACTTCGTCAGGTGATAAAAACTAATGTAAGCAAGGGTGTTTTATACTCTACGGGAGGACCGGCGCGACGGTCAATAATTCGATCTATTGTTCCAATTATCGATCGAATTGTTGACCGTCGTGCCGGTCCTCCTGTTAGAGTATAAAACACCCTTGCTTACATTACGTTTTTATCACCTGACGAAGTGTTGCAGCGGCGCACGAAACGTCGAGATCTTTTAGATTCCTTATTGACCACATTGCGAGACAAACGAATATCACTAGCGATATATTTTAGAATGTTTGCTGATTTTAAGATTTTCTTTAAAAAAAAGAAAACAATGCAAATCTTTTACAAAACTTCATTTTTACTCTTCACAACAACATATATGTTTCTGTAACTGTTTTGTTTCAGCTTTATGTACAAGGTTTTGTGCTTGCAAGTTGCACCATTGTAAAGGGGCAGCGTTATACAACAAACATCAACTTTTGAGGTATAGGTACTACTGTTGTCATTTAGGACAAGAAGGATATGAAGGCAAAATGACTGTGTTTACTGGTTCAACAGCTATGTCCTTCTGAACTAAGTTGTGAAATTTGGGATGTAGAAGCAGTGACTGTGATACTTTGAAGAGATTCAAACATATTTCCCTTTTGTGGGTAGTATTATGCAAGGTTTTACTTCACCAAGTTGACATTTGGGTAAAATAGAATCTTGAATTCTATGTAAATTTTACAAAGATAAATTTGTTCACGCAAGTGGGAGTTGTTCCTCTTCTCAGAATGTTATCAGTCACAGAAAGTATGAACAGTTTAATGTTTAAGAAACTGATAGTGGCCATAACCTGCACTAAAGCATGTGTTTAATACTAAGACCAGCATCACTGGTATTCAGTTGTTGATTTTAATAATACCCAACATCCACCCACATCCTGGTTTTGTTTTAATCTTACTTTATTTTAAGAAAAAAATGCTTTGATTATTCCTTATTAATTGCTAATGATCATTACAAACCTTACGATTCCAGTTCAGTTATTGTTATACTACTCAATGCATGAATCTCTTCACAACTATTAAGCTTTTCTTGAAAGGCGTGGTTACACAATGGCAAGAGGAGGATATGATGATGTAGGAAATCTGTTCTATACCACACCAAGATAGATAAAACAAGTTAGGGTTCCCTCTAGCAACAGTTTGGCACTTCATACTTCATGGTAGCAGAGTTATTGGTGTATGCAACATACTTCACCTCCCTGCCTAATGTGTTCACTATGTTGATAATTGAATTTAGGATGACATGCCTATGCCTGGGTAATTACATTTAAAATATAATCAATAGATGTTGCAACACCAGAAGTGTTTTTCAACAATTTGTTTTAAAGTGAAAAGAATGTCTCAAAGCCATTCATTAATGTGCACATCACAGGATTTAAGAACATTGCCATGCAGTGCAATCACATTTTTCAAACCCACATTTGTATAATTGAACACTCTGTTACTATTTTGTACACTGCCTAATTAGGTCAAACTATTGCTAGAACATATACGGGCCAGAATTAAGAGAGGTGTACTGGAAAGAGAGAGAGAGAGAAAGATTATATTTCATATCACTGGTTCTGTATCGGTGACTGTAGTTTTTCTTTGTATAATTTGATTTTTCTTTTGTGTTTTGCTCAGGAGGGTTTCAGCATGGGCAATAAATTTCTACTATGCTCTAACTAAAAGAATGACATGTTCAGATGGTGTTTTCATTTGTTTTTGTGATCAATGCCTTGTCTTTTTAGCCCTTTAAGTAAATATGGAAGATATTATGATGAATGAACGGATCAAAGATGGATGAAAGAGGGAGAAAGAGATAGAGAGAGAGAGAGAGAGAGAGGGAGTAAGAGAGAGAGAGAGAGAGAGAGAGAGAGGGGAGTAAGAGAATATGAGAGAGAGAGAGAGTGAAGAGAAGAAAAACAGACAAATGTAAATAGAGAGGGGAAGGGGAAGGGGAAATGAAAAAGACATGACATGAAGACAACAAAAGTCATAAAAAGAAAAAAGAAACTATGGACTAAGTGCATGTATTTTACTCTGAATTTCTCAATAACTACATTGGTACAGGGCATAATTTAATTTCTATGCTTCATTTTTATTCAATGAATTATAGGCAAAATAGACACACGCAATACCGAGAGGCCACACCTTACCCTCACTGCCTTTGGCACTAATAGTCCAACATTCACAGCATTCAAGGGTTTACTTTATTATAAATTGTTTGCTTTTAATACATGTCTCTACCACCTTTTTGGCAAACATGTACATGTCTTTATACAGCTTTAAGCTTATGAAAACAATACACAAAAGCATGTCATTGTATGTTTCTACCAATCCAAATTCTAAAAAGAAAACATCAGTATCTAGATGGTCAATTAAAAACAAAATAACAAATTCACTTTCTTTTCAGTTACTCCTGTTAAAAATGGAATAAAACAGTACAGCATCAAAACTTTTGAATTCAAACTGACAAGAACCCACACATATTTTGGGAATGTAATATTACTACTAATATCATCATTAGTACATGCAGGTATTAAAGTGACACAATTTTCTGCAATTATTAGAGCAAGACAATTTTGGCTGATCAAATATTCATTAATTATCTATTTCAGTAAAATCAAATTATTATTGCAAATTGAAAACAGCTATGAAATGTCCAAACTGAATACCACTTACCTAAAAAATTGCCACTCTACCATGGGGAAGTTCACAAAATATATATCAAAAAAATTCCAAGAAATTGAAGAAACAGAAACTACTACTAATTACAATGAATTTTCCTTCAGCCTTGTTTTATCTTCTTATCAAATGAAATACACATACACCAGACATATCCAAAGATTTTTTTTTACCTGTGACAGTTTTGATCTCTATATGGATTAGACACCTCTCCTCAGATTAGGACTGACAACCTGCAGTTAGCTGCCACAGATTTCTGATTGCCAGAAGATGCCATTTTAGTGATTGCTGTGCTGTAAACGTCAGACAAATGCCTTTGTTTTTCACTGTCTCTCTTTATCTTGTTTGGTATTCTTTATATTGATATCTTTTTGTACATATCATATAAACATAAACTGAAGAGCTATTGTATAAGTAAATTGATTTTGGCAGTACAATGTACAATTAGCATCTAAGGTATGTTTAATTTTCAATCTTAAACTTCAAAAGCTGTTCTTAAAGATGATTAGAAAGTAGAAACCTAAAAATATCTGTCATTTTGGTATATTCTTATCCCTATTAATATTTCCAACCATTACATTCTGATGCAGGTATTGCGGTCTGCAAAGATTTATTTAGAATAAATCTAATATACATTTAGCATCAGCAATCAAATTCTATATTAGACATCTTAAGAATTTTTTTTTTTAAATAAGCTTGTATACAAAATAAACATTAATTTCTATGTCCATGAAGAAAAAAAACCCCTAATTTTATGTAGGTGCACACATGAAATAAAATGAAATATCATCATTAACATTATAACTTATTCAAAGGCTTGAGGAAATCAATCACTTGATGGAAAAACATTACGATTCCAAAATGTAGAAAACAACTGGTGAATAGAGGCCAATTTGTCTCACTTTGACGGAAAACTTCATATCATTAAACATTCATACCTTTATCATTAGATTTTCCTCAAACCATTTGATATGGTTATCTACTTTATCTGCTTTATTCTCATAAATAAAGTTAGTTTGAAGCTGGAGAATATGAAGTGTCCCTTTACAATGTGAATTTTACACCTCAAAGTCTATCAAACAAGATTTATTATAATTCATGAATAATAGGTTTTAATGATGAACAAGATGCTTCTGAATTGTCTTAAGTGGCAGTGTGACAGGGTAAAACTTTGGTTATAATGGTAAGAATATTTTTCATGGCACAACTGTAGCTGAGTAATGGACCACCAAACATATACACATCTATGCTGATAATGATAATAATAATAACAAATGTCTGTTACATAGCACTTTACCAGTTACAACATCACCGACCAAAGCACTTCTAGAATTATTATGATTAAATAATTATACAGTACACCAAATCCCTGCTTGCACTTGAACTATTGCTTCCTGGAATTTGGATTTCTAAAATTTGGACAAATGGACTGGTTCTATGAAGGTCAGGGGTCATATTCTGGAAATTATTTTATCTTTTATTTTAAGGAAATTGTATGTTAGGGAAAATGTTGTTGTTGTCATAAAAAAACTGAAATTGCAGGGAATTGGACTGATGTCTCTTTTATCTTACAACAGCCAACTTCGGCGGACATTAACAAATGACTTGTCCTAATTTTGATTTGTTTTGACAATTAACTTTGTTTTTACTATTAAACATAAAAGATAAAATCATATTCAGAATACCACCCCGGTTCCTTACACAGGGTGCTACAAATCACTTTTCCAATATTCCCAGGTAACCTAGTATTAGCAGATACCGGTAGGCATCTGAATTCACTAATAACTTGACATGATTGGAAGAAAAGAACACATTTACTGGTGTCACATTCTCTAGAATTTGGAAAACCATCTACCAACAACATTGATTAACACACATTGATGTGCTACATATACCTATACCTTCATGTTTTAAGTTTCTCAATAAAAGAAAATAGTTCAGATTTAAGTTGGGGCAAGTCAATTGGTGGTTCACAGAAGTAAGTTTATCATTCACTTGCTCCATTGTAGCACCCTGCATTTAATCATCTATCCAGAGTAGTAAAAATAGTGAAATTCAGAATGTGTAAGCTTAATTTTATTCAGGAAAATAGGCAAATTCCAAACTTATCCATCATCAAAAACATCCCTTAGCTGGAGTATTTCTGGGCTATGGCCAAGAAATCATCCACATCCTCGGTAGAGCCCATGATAACTGGACATCGCTGATGAATGGCCGTAGGCTGGATGTCCAGAATGTTCTCCTTACCAGTAATGGCCTTCCCTCCGGCCTTCTCAATGACGTAGGCCATTGGGTTGCACTCATACAGAAGCCTCAGCTGTGGAAGAAATGGATAACCATGTTCTTTATTGTCAGAAGGAGCCAATGGTTAGGGAAGCCTACATAATACTGATGTCTGGCTACAGGCAATTACTATTGTTATGAAGTTCACAAGACCATGCATAAAAATTAAATTAACTGTATGGAAATGATGTAAAAATAGAATAAGACAATTTCTTTGCAATATCTGTGCTATGATTTAAAGAATTTTTAAAATCATTTGCACAAACCTTTCTTCAATATCCTGGATTTATTTCATAGTACATGTAATGTCACTGATCAACACAGTCCAGCTTTGGAAAATACATGTTTTGCTCATGAGATAATCAAGAAGAATCAAGATGAACTCTAATTCCTGATGACTCTTACAGACAATGGTAAGGATACCATAAAATAGTCACCACAACACCTTTCTGAGGCACTAAACACCTTGCTAAGAACAACATGTATCACCCAGAGACAAAGTCTGAAAACTCACTGGTTAAGCTGCAAAAACACCAACATACAATCTTAAAACCTCACTAATATATTTCTTCAACCATACTATCATCATTCCTATATGATTTTTGTTTTTTTAGCTTTCTCTTGGGGCTCTTCTTGTGAGCAGGGTACCTGAAGATACCTCCATACTTGAGTGTCCTGTGGATATTTGCTACCTTTTGAAGAACATATCTCACCCACAGGCAATTTAAGGAAGCCCCTCTAAAGTGTTGGGAGCCCCCAAAATTTGATGGCAAAATTTCACTTAAATTGTATCATAATTTGAAAGAGGATGTCATTTAAGACACATATCTGCAAGGATTTTCAAAACAAAGGTGTTTGAAGTCGAATATTGATGAAAGAATACAAAATTTATGTTTTCTGCGTACAACAGAAAACCCAAATTATGTATTCTTTTATCAATATTTGTCTTCAAACACTTTTTTGGGGGGAAATCTTTTGCAGAAGTGTGTCTTATATGACATCCTCTTTCACATTATGATACAATTTAAGTGAAATTTTGCCATCAAATTTTTGGCAAATTTGGGGCTCCCAACACTTTAAGAGGGGCTTTAAAGGTACTATGTCCCATTTGCAGGCCACAAAAATGAAAAGGTTAAAGTCCAACGGCATTTGAAAGAACAATACTAATTTAGAACTTCCATAAAAAAAAGTGGGCTTGAGAATGTCTTTAAGTGGGAAAATAACGACTATTAGTTGTTGAATCGACTTAGGAGCTATAGAGCCAGTAAGTAATAGTCTGATTTTTCAGACCATTGTACCGAATGGTCGTACGTTTTATGCTGCGCAAAGATTCAATCAGTTTAATTTTGGCCATTACAAGAAGTGGGTTATTGATGTAGAAAAATGCTCATGTACCCTTTTCAGCTCATTTTATGTATGTTATTACCAAAGATCGATGAATAAAAGCCAGTCAGTCACTCAATAGTGTCTGACAGTGAAGTCTAGCAAGTAAACGGGTTTCCTTGCACAATTTGAATATTAGGACACTGCTAACATTTAAATTTCACAGATAGGACATACATGACATATTCATAATTCCTGCAAAGTTCTACAGAAATAAAAAGAGATCTAACATAAAATTAAAAAACTACCCTACTATAGCTCTTTTCAACCATTCAGTATTAGAGTTGATTGTTTTTACCTTTCCCTTGGGGCTCTTCTTGTGAGCTGGGTACATGAAGATACCTCCATACTTGAGTGTCCTGTGCATGTCAGCTACCATAGAGCCAATGTATCGAGCACCGTATGGGGCCTTACCATCCTATATGATGAAAAAACAAAACAAATATTTTAGCTGGTTATGAAAATTGAATCTGGCATCATGATTTTTGCCAGTTTGGAACACTTACGATGATCATAAAAAGCATGGGGACTCACATATACCACACAAAGCTCACAAAAACATGGGTTACAAGTATGTATGCAAAATTTCAGAATGGTTTGGTTCCTCCATTTCCAATTTCGAAAGGTTAGTTACTAAAAGAAACAGGCATAACAAAATTCTCAAGAGAACATTGCTTGGATTTTCGACATGTGGAATCCTCATCATCACCATAAACAAAAGTGTATCTATATCCCTCTATTCTCTTGTTTTCCTTAAAAATGTAATATTACAATGTTACAGTCAAGATATTTCTGAACACATTAAAATAAACTTCTGAACCTCATATGTCCTACAGATCCTTTTATTTGTTTTTCAACAAAGTAGTATTTTCGTATTTCACATATCCATTCAAAAAATGTATAGTGTGTGTGTGTTTAATTGAATAGTCCCATTAATTTCTAATGTTTCACTGCATTTTAAACTGAAAATGACCATTCTTAAGGAGTAAAAGGGGAGAATTTTAGGGATAAAATAGAGGCTCACCTCAGGAAACTTCTTGCTCTTGACATATTCTGCGATGCTCTCATCCCAGTGCATGGCGTATCCTTCATTGATACTGAAGATCTTTCCTCTTGGTTTGATCTTCATGTCTCGGTCTGTCAGTACAAACTCACCAATCGCCTGCAGATGGTACAAATGGATGATTAGGATTGATTTGCCACTTCATGTCTTTTCTTTTTAGTATGTTAACTCAAGATAATGACAAATTTCTACCCCCGCCCTTCAAATGAAAAGAATAGACTGGGTAGGCTTAACTTGTGTAAACATGTAGCTGATCACGCTGGATTAAAGCTGGATTGAAGCTTTCCTTAGGCTTACTCGTCATAGCAACAAGTAATGTATGCAGACTAGATTCCAAGTATTTCTTCCATTAATAAAATGTTAATGGAATAACTCGTCACTAGGTCCCCGGTAAGGAAACATCTATAAATATGAATATGTTAGTAAACTGTCTATAAAAGATGACAGAGACAAAAATGCTATTGTGTATGTCCATCATGTGATGTTCCTGAATCAATCAATCAGGCTTAAATCAATTCTTACAGGATCTAACTGGAAACCATCAACGCCGTTGCCTGTACTTAGTACAACCATGGTGGCGCTACCATAGAGGGCGTAACCAGCGGCAACCATTTGTCGGCCAGGCTGAAGATAATCCTGCTCTGTCACAGCGCCCTCGCTCTTCTGTTATGATGAAAAATTGTGTAAACATAGAAATAAATGAAATAATCATGTAGAAAACAGCATGATCATAAAATAAAACATAAAATTTGTGCACATACAGCAAAATCATGTGTCAATTGTTATAAATGTTATAAACGTGTACATAATAGTACAGTATACTACAGAAGTCTAAATAATGAAATAATGTATGCTAACATTAGGCTCCCCATAAAAAGTAAAAACATATTCAATTATTATCACACGTTCCCATCATGCTACAATCTTTTAAATACAAACAAGACAGATTGTGCAAATGACATTATGGATTTGACACATTTTGTCTCAAGTAAAAAGACTGCTGAGATTGCTTGAATCATACAGTCATAAACAATCTTTTAGTATCCTTAAACTTTGGTTTCTTTTCAAATAGAAGCCTAGGACCTTATCACACCATACAATATAATCTATTGAAATGAGATTCTCAACCTTTGACCTTAAAGATGACTTTGGTTTCCCTTTGGATCAAAATCCTAGGCCAATAACAAAAAAGTCACAGTCATTTTTCCCCATAGGGAGTGAGTTATGGCCTTATGTTGGTTTCCACATTTTCCTGTTTTTAAATTTTACATGCTAAATTGAATTTCCATCTTATACCGGTAGTCCAGGGAGCAAGTTATTCACAAACAAGTTACACATGTACATACTAGACAACATTCAGCATTGTGCTTCAGTGGAGAATTTGAGTTATGGTATTTCTGAAGAGTATTGAAACTTTAAAGTCTGTATAATTTGCTTTTTATAAATAAATTGAAAGAATGGAGTATTTACCCGTGTTGCACATTTGAAACAAATGAGATGTATATAGGAACAGTAAATGGGTTTTAAATGTACAGAGTAGATGATAAAACTATCATAATGCAAGAAAATCAACCTTGATAAATATGCTGCCTAAATGTATATGGAGTACCACATTTGATACAGTCTTGAAACAATATGGGTTCTTCTTATGTCAAAAATACACTGTAAAATCCTTAATTGATAGATGAAAAAAAAAAATCACCACATGTTCACATTTTAGTGTGCCCATAATCTACAATAAAGTGATACTTAACCTACTCCGAGTCTTTGAGGCTTTTATGAAATTGATGAAGTGTAAAAAATTTTGGTTTGAGCTTTGAAGATAACAGTTGACAAAGGAATTGAAGTCAGGGTTATGTCAACAACAAAAAAGAAAGAAATAATAGAACAAATATGATGGTTTCATATATGCAAATCTACATGGATCATGCAGAGGCCCCAACATGATATATGTAAGGAAGAAAAGAGAGACCAACCTTCTTCCAGATGCCAAAGATGGAGCCAATGGAGACCAGACAATCAATATTTGACGAGCCGTCTAAAGGATCAAAGGCTAACACGTACTTCCCCTGCTTCTCCGTCTCGACCTCAATCATGTTCTCGTTCTCTTCAGAGATGAGGGCGCATGTCGTGTAAGAGCTCTTGAGTGCATTGATGAAGAGGTCATTGGAGATCACGTCAAGTTTCTTCTGCTCATCTCCGGTTGTGTTAACGGAGCCCTGGATACCATACCTGTTTTAATAAATCACGACAATACTTTGCATTACAAAGAAAAGGGCATAGGAAAAATCAATCAAAAACTCATACCGGTCAAACAAAATACATAATTGACATGACACAAACTTGTAATTACTCCATAGCTACAGCTATATGTATGCTAGCTGAGCATGCAACCTCCTTTGCTACAAGATTATCAAAAACATTCAAAGTTTTCTACTAAAGTAATGGAACAACCTGGTTAAAATGTAAAAACTATAACCAAACCTGGTTTGATTACAATGCATTCCTCCATTCATGAACTTCGAGGAGTCAGTGTCCATGAATTTATTCCATTCTTCATTCATCATTTTATTCATTCTATATACACAAAAGAGGCCATGACTTTGAGACAAGCTATTTTATGTAAAATTTACACATGTTGTACAATCATACATTTTCCACCACTGCTCATCCACCGTAAAAGAGAAGCTCTACTTGTCCCTTGTCGGTCCACACCTTGACTATACTTTAGCAGAGTGGGTCCCCTACACAAACTAGAATATTTCATCCATTGAAAAAATTCAACGTCAGGCTGCACATTTAATTACTCACACCTATATGTGGGATACCAGTATAACCAAACTTCTTAATCAACTTGAATGGGACTCCCTCAAAGACCGCAGAGAAGCTCACCGTCTTACCTAGCTGCTTCTCTAAAAAGATCAATGGTCAACTTGACATCGACTTCCAATCCATAACCAACCCCAAACCTGACCGACGAAGATATTGACACTCACACCAGTTTTGCATTTCAAGCGCCAATTCGGGTGTATAACGCATCTCATTTTTTCCTAGGATCACCAAAAATGGAACAGCCTTTAGTTTAAGTTTAACAGTCTACCATCATCGACCAAACCATATCATAAGTTAACCAGTTCTCAATCATTTAAATCTGCTGTCCTTTTACTTTTAGAACTTTCTGGTTCTGGTTCTGGATTTGTACTCCGACAAAGCGGGATCCGCATCGCGTCAGAGGGCTGACCTGGAGGTTGACCGGGTGGAGTTATTTCCGCTTGGTGTTGTTTGTGAAAAAGTCGCAGAGCCTTGTCTTAAAAATATCTATGTTGGGGGCGTCTAGGATGTAATGAGGTAGGTCGTTCCAATATTTAACAGTCCATGGGAAGAAGCTATTTGAGTAAATTGTTGAATTGGTTCTAGGTCTCTGGAAGGATGCTGCGTGTGTGCGTCTAAGTTGGCAAGATGGTCTGGTTAAGTAGGGGTTCCAGTCAACGTCTACGAGGTTTGCGTTGATTTTGTACATCATGTTGAGTCGGACAATCTTTCTTCTGGTCTCGAGGTCAGTCCACTTTCCGCTTTTACGATCTACCTAATCGTCCACCCTCCACCACCTCTAGTTAAAACTTCATTATGAAGTGTTTAGGAGGATAACGAACCAAGAACTATACAGACATTATTAGAACAATACTCACAGACGTGAAATACCCGCTTTTCTTACTGCTGATGAAATAGCTTTGATGGCAGTCAGCAATGAATTCAGCAGTGTTGTGAGCTCGCCAGTTGCTTCGGGAAAACGTCTTTGTTCAGCTAGAACGAAACTTGTCAAAGTAACAAAATCAGTCTGTACTCCTTGGGTGGACATTTCGACCAAGATCGTATTAAAACTCCGACTTCAATCAGAAATAAACAGATATGAGATGGACATTAAATCGAGATTCCCACACATGCAAGTTTGTGTTCTTGCTATATCGCTTGCATGAATGTCGGGTGAAGGACAATTGATGCTAATCGCACGTAGCTCTTTTGCTTTTGCAAAAGAGGGCTCGCCTCGCTAAACCAATCAACGTCGAGTATTTGGACACACCCCCAGGGGCGCGCGGTATTTTGTGTTTTGGGCGACCTCCTTATTATTAATTCATTGTTCTTGAGGCAATATGAAAATTATTCATTTTTAAAAACGGGGTCGAGAAGAAACGAAAAGAAAAGAAAAGTGACCTAGGGTTTTCAAGAAAAACTTATTAGATTTGTTTTGACTGAAACAAAACCCAGAGTATTACCTTGTATGAATGTGATATGTAGACAAGTTAAATGAATGTTTCAAACTGAGGACCAATCGAACAAAATATACCAAAATGTAATAACTGGCCACCAAATTCAAGAACACAAAATCTTTTTACAAAATTCAGCCACAAATAGAAAGTGTATTCATTTCTGAACAGAAACACACTCGAATGGCTATAATATCAAATGAAAATATCAAACTTTCTGTTGTATTTTCTTTGGAGAAAGTTGAGTCAATTAATGCCTATCTATCTATATGTCTGTGTACTATGTAAGTACTTGTACATATTTTGGCACATTTCTATTTTCTATGACAAGTTCTATGATATAGTTGTACCTGATAAGCCTCAGAAAAAATATACTTTTGAAATTGTCTATTTGGAGCCACTCGCAGACTATACGGGCTATACCACAGGAATTAAGCCCTCTGGCTCTAAACATACAAAATAAGAAGTCATCATCAGCATTCACACAACGCTATACACAATAATCATACTCACAAATGTAGGCTTTAATGGTCGCACTTCCCCTTTTACACAACAAGGGGATATCTTTTTATTTCATCTCGTTGAGATGTGGAGAAATTTGTTACAAAATGCTCACTGTAGGCTAGGGGTCATGAATAATAATTCATAAAGTAGAAATCTGACACGATGGGAAAGTTAGCAGAAAGTTCTTGAAAATTCAGACATGATAAACAATGGAAATGAACAATATTTTTTACAGAAATCATCAAAGTATGATTTCAAATACAAACTTTAATACTTCTGTTGGAGACTTCTTTATAGTGAATTTAGCATCATTCAAGTTACATGGTATTCTCGAATATGGGACAATAACATTAACAATTCTACAAGAAATGCTGACAATGGTAGGTTACACATATATTTCTGAATGATACAATGAAAATGCATTAAAGGAAATTGTCACATTCACTCTTAAAGTTAGAACAAGGTAAATATATAGTTCAAAATATTGAAGTTAATTAATTATGACGTATCGGATATAATGTCTGTGGCATTTCAATAGGCATCTACACGATTGTTAATCAAAATTCATTAATCATATATCATTTTGAATCTTGTCACCTCACATGTTATCAAACAAATATTTTTGTCAGGATGCATTTGAAATGAAACTGCAAAGAAACAAGGGGGGGTGTTGATACCTTGAACAGACATGTAGGAGACTTGCTGCAGCCTGTCTGAACACAAATGCCTCAAAACATAGGCATGAACCATATTTGCCATTTAAACCATTGGTGGCACAACAGGCACAAATGAATACTCATCTTGCAAAGGAATATCTCCTAAATTCAGTCATTTTAGGATTTTTTTTCCACATGGCAGTAGTTTGTGTCATCACAAGTCATGATATATCAGGCTACAGCCCACAAGACCAACAGCCAATAGACCGACAGCGTTGAGACCAAAGATTTCAGTCTTACAGTTCTTCTGAGGCGTTATCAGATGATTCACAAGTCCAACAGTCTTATAGACTATCATATCAGTCTGAAAGGCCTTCTGACAGCTGTTCTGAGGGTTCTGAGGGTTCTGAGGGTTCTGAGGGTTCCGAGGGTCTCGTGGACAATGGTCTAATAAGATGTCTCAAAGATAGTTATATCACATAAAACACTTAAAGAGAAGAAATTATCATATTTCATGTTCAATAATCCCCTTCTGTGTTACTATGACTGCAAAACAATAATCCAAAAGATATTTCAAGAGTCGAATTTGGGATCTTCAATTCTTCATAAAACACCTGTTTCATTGGTAAATTCTTCTTTGGGAACAACTTTGACAATGTACAATCCTGTTTCTACTTCAGCACACAACAAATAGCAATGTCTCATTGAAATATAAAGCATATCAGTCATGTGCTTCAGCCAGACTTTGCTGCCCATTTGGAATGCCCGTGGGGGGGGGGGGATATATAAATCTTCTGCTTTTAACTAACAGCAGTAGTGTCTCTTGTTATAGTGACGTTTTTGCATTATATTTTGATCCATAATGCTAGGAATTACACATTACACATGAGTAGAGAGAACAAAATATTACAGAAAATTTTGAGTCTATTTTCAATGCAGTACATCCCTTCTCGAACAAGATCGATTTCATTGTAACTAATCATTAAAGTCTCTAAATTGGCAATGCAGTGTAAATCATAATATCACTATTTTTGTGTACAAATTTGCATTTTATGGTTATATTCTACAAATTTCTTTTACATTGGTTATTTAATAATTATTTCTTTTTTTTATGAAGGAGTGGGAAATGATAACGGTTGCCAATTTAACGAGGGAAAACTGATTTAATTTAGAAAATACATCATCCTTCAATGTTTTAAAGGTCCTACCTCTGTTTATAATACACTGTATTATAGGTAGGTAATATATATATACAGATTAATATAAAGATCAAGCATGGATAACATACAGCAGTCTTGGCATAGCTATATCAATATGTACACTATAAACACAGTTTTTGAAACGCATGGCTGATTTTAACAACATAAATGCTGATCCATTATCCCAATATTCGTATTTGTACATTCCCTTAATTTCCATCCTGTTCAATGTTAAAACAAATTGGAAAGTTTGACCACACATTTTTTTAACACAGGAAATCTTCAAATTAGGATAATCAAACTCAGTTTATATTTTCTAATTCATATACATATGTAAAATCAACAACAAGATTCTTTAAGCAAGATGTTTAATCTCCATATTTTGCCCAACATCAGAAAGGAAAAATAAATAACTGACAGGAGTAAGTGGAGAAAAAAAACAGCGCATTCAGCAAAACAAGATGGACAATAATATTATCAATCAGTTAATTCATCAGGTATTCAAATAAAATCAATTTGAACAATAATATATAAATAAACTGAATTAAACAAATGATAATTATTCAAAAATATATATGTTCGTTTCATTAAAAGGCCATCATTATATCATGTTCATACACTTAATAAATGATTGTAATTATGACCTCTAAAAAAGAAGATAGATTTCATTATTTTTATCATAAAATAATGTTGATAATAAATATAAATATTTTCTTTCTTGAAGTTATGAGTTTTAGAGTGTTAAATTGTAGCTCCTGGATATTGACCTGAGGTTTTAATAAAAACAAAATATAATATTCTCAAAGTGGCTTATACCTTCAGGCATAAACGTGGTTTTTGCAATGAATTCATAAACGTGAGAGCTCAAGTTCTGTATTTTTGTGAAATTGTTTGTAATCATTATCTTATTGTAAAACCCTTTTTATTAAAAAAAAAATCAATTAATGCTACATAATTGATGTTCACCTTGGAATCTATAGAAAAAAGTAGTATTTCAAATGATAGAAAAGCACCTCTTTCACAGCTAACACAATCTTGTCTAGTCATCTACAAATTTAAATGAAAAGTTGACACAAAGGTTGATTGCCTCCATTTCTTGAATCCGTGAGTAATTATTATTTTGACCTTTTCTGTGTCCATAATCATACATCTTTTAAAACTTACATGCAACTACAGGCATAAATTCATACGCTTTACAACTTGGTGTAACTATGGTGACTATATTTCTAAATAACATATGCAATAATGATCTGTACTGAAATTATGAATATGAAGCAGTATATTTTACAGCATGTTTTTAAGTAGCACCTTCCATTTACCTCTCTCGATTGAATTTTGCTTCACAACGCAAGAAGAAACATTGACTTTTGAAAATTTATGAATATTCAAGATGTAACATCAACCCCCTTTCCACAGGATGATATACATACTGTTTGCTGAGAGCAAGTAGGGCATTACATATGTATGATATATGTAAAAACAACATCCTCCGGGCTCTTAATATCAGATGGGGGTGTTTCACAAAGACTAAGATCGATTTAAGTTGGACTTGAACTATAACAGGCCATTCATGCCACTGGTTGCCCTCACCATTGGTCTCTCAAGGGACGTCACAAATCTACAGAATTCACATATTTTGATACTTTATTATTGCAGGCAAAAAAACATTATCTAAAGATCATAATTTTAAAAGTTTTTTTCCCTCTAATTTTACATCTGGTTCAAGACTTTTTAAGGGCATAAATCGCCTGCCATAGTTCAAGTCCAACTTAAGTTGATCTTAGTCTTTGTGAAACACCCCCATGGTATACCTGCCTCTAGTAGGTACTGAAAGGTCACTTAAATCACCTTGATCCATGATTAAATGTGAAAACGATCTGAACATTTGATAAAACATTTGTGCAAACCGATTTGTGCAAACTAGCTAGTATTTCAGATGAAAGCATACAGTTTATTAAAAGCTTATTTTTTTCTCCACTAAGTTTCGCTATACAGGTGTAATCTCATTATAACATAGTTCTCTAAAAGTACCGGTATGTTGTTTTTAGGGAAACCCTGTTATATCAGGGCTACAAAACAACAGAATACAAAGAAATAAGATCAGAATGTTATTATGTTATAGCGAGAGTTTGTTATATCAGTGTTATTTATAACAAGGTTCCACTGTATAGGGAATTTACACAATAGGAATACAAAGATCAGGGCCCGTTTCATAAAACTTGTTATCAATAACAAGTTATGATAATTGTTATAAGCTACTAAAATCCTTGCAATTGAGTTAGCTGTGAGCAGATTTGCATAGATCTGTGGCAGCTGTTATTGATAACGAGTTTGATGAAACAGGGCCCAGCACTGACATCTGTTAAGTTCCATAGCATCTTTAAAGTACAATAAAAAGGGCAAAGTTCTCAAGTTTTTCTATTATCAACAAGTTTGGTCTTTCAACAAACAACAACAAGAAAAATAAATAATCAATAAAAAATAACACCACTAAAGAGTGAAAGAAACAAGGGAATGTGAGAGCTAATGCAGATTTCTATTGTCAGTGGACAATTATCCAATTGTTTTTTGGGGTTTTTTTTTTTCTAGATTTTGTCAACGTTAAAATATGCTTGGATACAACTCTAGATCATCATCATATAAGAGAATATTTTGTTTCTAATTCATATTACTAATTCTGATGCGATTCATCATATTGTCTGTTTGGAGCCAGAAGGGTGTTAACTCATATCCTTTAATACAGAGTCAACATCCTTCTGGCTCTGAACAGACAATATCTCAATATCATACCAGGAAATATCTTTATTTTATTCCATTTTCTTTCAAAAGTTCAACTTAGAATTCAATTTTATTTAATTCCAATAAAAGCATATACACATACAAATCAGAAATACAGCAGAGATGCATATCATTATACATAGAATCAGGGGTACCATATAAGACCAAGGTGGTCTTGTCAAGATAGTCCCCTTATGAAATAAAGTAGAAAGTGCTTGAATGCAAGAGGGGAGTATAAAGTTAAGATTGTCAAAACACTTCAAATTTCAAATCTCTTTTACATGGATGATCCCCCAAAAACGTTGAGATTGATTTCTAAGTGTATCCTGTATTCCGGTCATAACTCTTCCTTGTATCTTTGGTTTCATTATTTACATTAAGTTCTGCAATCCATTCAAAAGAAAACATAGAATGCCATGATCAATATCAACATTCTACCTGACATTTCCTTTCTTTAAAAAAATCAACCAACTTTGTTTGAAACTGTTTGGGTAAATTCATAGGCATGATTTAGCTTTCCATATGAAATAATAATAAAAACCTAGTCAAAAGTTATATTATTCTCTACACCATCCCTATGTGTAAAAATCAACAATCCTTTGGGATGCAATTTCCAGCACACCACAATGACATACATCCAGAAATTTCCTTTCGACCATTAAGTTCTTCTACTGCAGCATATGCGTGACACATACAATTTCCCTTTGCTATCTTGCACCGACACATTTTGTTAGTCTGTTTCTAAACTGCAAGACTGTGGAATTCTAGACTAGCTACTAATCTAGCTATGGATATGTGTTTTGAAAAAGATATGCAAAGTGGCAGTGATACAAGACAAGTATTTTTCATATGCATACGGTCACAAAGGTTCATGCATTCTGTATATATATATATATGTATGTATATATAAAACATGTTTGCGCTGTACATTACATTGTCATTCACAATCAAATAGAGATTATTTACAGGTTTAAATGGACGGCCCATGGTAACTCATGGTACAGTAATAGAGAAGTATGCTCTGACAACGTAAGTTTAAGCCCACCGCACATTACATGATCTGACTGCGATATGATTTTTTGAAGGAAATGAAATATCATTAGAAATGAAACTGTCAACATGCAAGTCTTTTTCACGGGTTCCCAACGTCAATATGACAGATGGGTCCAGTGTAGCTCATCTTGGGAAATCTTGCGACCAGGCAAACCTGATTAAGATTTGCAGTCTACAGTACGTTTTCTCTGACTAGAAGACCCTGACCCTTGATACACAGCAATCATTCATGTCATGTAACCATAACAAACCATAAACACCAAGGTTTTACATGTTAACAATTTCCTATCTAATGATATTCCTACTTTTCCAAAATCAAACTGTTGTTGGATAGTATAATGTGGGGTGGGTTTTACACAAAATGGAGAAATAATATGAATCTGTGATGGGAGGACAAAGTTTACCGGTATACAGAATTGCATGCATGTACATAAGGTTACTTGGGGGGACAGTGTGATTAGGTTGTGGGTTTTCTTTAATGGTATTCATTCACAATCAACTATGGAAAAGAATTTTAAAATATTAAAGAACTTGTAAACAAGGATCACACATTCCACAGAAATGGCTTTGTGTTTCAAAGAAGATGATCACAGAACAAGTTCTAAAATAGGTTGAATTGAGGGAAAGTATAAGTTTTATTTCTTCCTCTCCTTAAAAATGTATATTTTTTACAAAATAAGTTTGGCAAAGAAAAGAAAATTCACATTCTTCTGTTGTTTTTGTACATGTGTGTCAAATAAAAAAATAAGGGAACAGCTTTCTGTTTTATCTAATAATCAAAGTGGAGAAATTGGCAATTAGGTATATAAAAAATACAGGTATTTTGCTCATCGACAAAGAGGATACAAGGAAAAGGATATGAAACAGATACAGAAGTAGATATACAAAACAGGGAATACTTTGTACAAATGAATGCAAAAATGATATTTTACCAACGATTTACCACTGTGCAAATAGCAATGAGGAGGTGGGCAAATCTCAATTGTGTGATTACATGTAAAAAATGTACAGACATCTTTAAAAATACAAGTATGATCCGATGTACAAATGTAATACTGAATGTGTGTCATTATCACTCAATATTGTTTCATTTTAGTGTTTTACAAATAAGCACACAAAGCAGCTTTTTAAATACATAGAATGTGGTTTGCAAGCTTGAAATATCTAAACTTCATTGGCTCAGCTAGTACAAACAAATCTCCTTTGTAAAAATATTTAAAAAGAAGAAAAAAATTAATGTAGAAACAGGCATAAGCAGGATTGGTTCTTGAAAAGTCCTGAAAAGGACAAGCAAAAGTATTTTGGGAGCAGTAAAACAGAGGCTGCAGCAGAAATTTCTCATTGTTGGACAACATAATAACAATTTCTCCTGAACATGATTTTAATGAAACTGAATGAGATTTTAGATGAAATGTAACTATTTTTTAAAACCCTGCAAATGTTTTAATGTCTACCAACTAGTGTTGAATGCATAGTTATTTTAAGTCAAAAGAATGATGTTCAAACTTACGCTCATTGCAATACAAAACTGGCTTGAAGGGAGAATTGAATTTTGCCAATTTGCAGTCATTGAAAACTTAATAAAAATCTCATATTTTATCAAAAGAGGTTGAAGTTAAATTTTAACAATCCAATTAGCAAAACAACTTACAGATCATTTCAGAAAATTTGGGAAGACTAGCCTTTTAATATCTTAAGCCAAAATAATAAGTTGCAAATTACATTAAACATTGCGTACCATTGAACCTCCAGTACATGCATCCATCATCTTCTCATGTTTCAGAACCTGAGCAGTGCTTCAAATTTTCTTTAAAAATGCTACTTGTTGTAAAAAAAAATTGCAAAAATGCTGCCTTTGCTAAATTTGTGAAGATAAAAATCAGTGCAAAAAATATAAATCATCCACCTTTCAGAGATCATCCTGATGTAAATACACTACAATATTTGAGTCTGATTTCAGTTAATTTGTTCGTTAAGGGCTGATCACACCTCACCAATAACGATAACAATAACTACAAAGATAAATCGTTCCCAAATCACTCCTATCTTGTTTATGCGTAAAAGGCATTGAAACGGTTGTTGTAGGTCAGACCTTATCAGTGGTGAGCGATGAGCGATTTAGCTCTCGAAAGGCTCCAAAATTGCTCTGGTAAATTGAAAAAGCTCTGGTAAAAAAACATTAAAATGCTTTAATACTACTGTGAGAAAATCATATACAACACCAAATTCTTAAAGACCTCCTGCGAACAGACATGTATTTTTACACTGGACCTCCACGATTCATGCTAATGAGCCTCCATCATGGATTTTATTGTCTCGTTGGAATATCTCAATGACGATACCTGAGAGACAGTAAGTTTACTCCTTCAATGTGTGATGTCAGTTCAGAGGAGATGGTGTGGGCAGTGTCTCATGTGCTTTATGACAGAATTCACAGAACCCCAATGATTATATCGTTAAGGTGTGACCACTTTTAATATCATCATTATCATTGTCATTAAAAATGCATACGGTTTATTATGTTAACGGTGAGGTATGTATGTCAAGCCCTTTATGCTTTCCAGATTAGCCCATTTGTAAATGATAGGAAAGTTGCTTAGTGATCACAGAAATAGGGAAACTTTCTACAATTCCTCATTCCTTTAATTCTTTAGCTTAGAATTCATCCCTCTATAGTGAATAATGAAATTGACTGTAGATCATCAGTGCTCTGCAAGAAGGCCGTAAGACCTATGTATTGTTGATGGCAGTGACAACCTTTTTTGTGGGTAGCCAATGAAATTCACTCTAATTTTTGAATTAGTCATCACGGCAGAACCACTTTTTATATCAATATTAATTTTGCATGTCCTGTGTCAAATTTTGAGTGTATTTGCATCAAGCCTAAATCAAACAAACGTACAAAAATAAATCTCTTTTCTCTGAAGTTAAATAAGTGCATGCCATTAACAGAAGCAAATAAATAAACATTAGGACTGCTAAAGCATCAGTAAAACTTTCTTTGAGCACTCCATGGTATAACCAGAAGACATTAGCCGTACTTGGCAGTAGTACGCATGTGTCACAGCTTCTGGCCACTTTATATTTACATTTTAATACAAAATGGTTTAAATTCATGTACAAATATTTACAAAATACACTAGAATTTTACATTAAAAATTGCGCGTGAATGTGGCTATGTTATACAGCACGAAATCTAGACAATACAAACATATACAATTCTGCAGCTTCTGTTTCCCAGCAAGGTACCACATATTGTATGTTGAGAGTCAAAAGGACTTTAAACCTGTACAAAATTATATGAGACAATTAAGACAATGACCTTCGAACTCTAAACAGGCAATATAAACTACAGGTCAAAAGTTGAGATGGTGACCTTTCTTGACCTGATGATGCACCAGGTCGACACGTGATTGCATGGTAGTTACAATGTAGGAACATATTCCTGCAGCCTCCTCACAGTACTTTTGTCCAAGGAACACAGGTCAAAGTCAAAGGTCGTGTCTGTGACCTTGAATGACCCTGTCTCCCCAATAAGGTCAACGACCTGCTGCAATTTGTCTCTGTCTGTGAGTTTCATCAGTCTTTTGTGCAGGTCGACTAGCTCATACAAATAATCGATGTTACTGTTTTGAGATGATTTCTGTTTACTTTCAACATTCTTGGGTTTCTTTTCAACTTTGGAACCTTTCTTGCTTGTTGTGCCCGACTTCTTGTTCGAGCCATAGCTTGACTTTGAAACGGGCTTTGGCTTCTCAATTTCTGGGAGGGCGAGCTGTGCCGACTATTACTACTAAGGTTGCTGTCACGGACATGGAGCGATGTCTTCCGGGAGGTGGAGCACTGTTCTGGAATGGTCTCTCCATGTCATGATCATCATCATCGTCATTGTCCTCGTATTCCAAGTCCTGCATAAGCATCCCCAGGGTGCCTGTACCACCACCCCTTCCTGGGAGGGTCAATGACGAAACTGATACTGGAACTTGGACTCGGAGCGTCATTCTCTGCCTCTTCCGTACTGAGCTCGGCATCAAATGGAGGCAGTTCTTTTGGTTCTTTCTTGGGTTCCTTTGTCTGCTTGGCTTTAGACTTGGTCTTTGATTTTGTGATCTCTGGTGTAAACAGGCCCTGATCCGGTGCAGGTGTACTCTTACTGCTGTTGGAGCTGCTTGTATTCTTTTTTACTTTACTTGTCTTTTCTTTACTTTTGCTCCCCTTTTCTGAAGCCGATGACTTCTCTTTCTCGCTTGATGGATTTTTTTCTGATTTTATCTTTGATGTTTTTGTATCATGAGATGTTTCATCTTTGTTCTTATCCTCCTTGGTTGAAGTGCTCTGCTTCCTTTTCTTGGCAGGTGTGGAGGACATCGGGGAGGCCTCCGCAGCTGACCTTTTGGCAGTTTGTTTGCTGCTTTCTTTGGCCTTTCCACTTGATTTAGAGTCTTTGCTATCCTTGCTGGATGACTTGCTCTCGCTAGTGGACTTAATGTCTTTAGAACTCACTTTCTGACTGGGCTTAGATTCCTTGGGACTGGGTTTGGGTTCTTTTGGACTCGGCTTTGGCTCTCGAGGACTTGCTTTGTGCTCTTTAGAGACTGACTTGGACTCCTTTGTTGAAGACTTGGGCTCCTTAGTTGAAGTCTTGGACTCCTTTGTTGAAGTCTTGGAATCCTTCGAGGTGGTCTTGCTATCTTTTGTGCTAGTCTTTGGCTTGCTGGGTTCCTTAGGTTCCTTCGTCTTTGGGGTGCTTGCTTTCCCACTCTCCTTCATAGAGTAAAACAAGAATAAGAAACAAACAAACTAACAAATAGCAATTTTAAACCCCAAAACATAGGGTACAAAATATGCAGCTAAAACTCAATAAAGGTTCAAATCTAATATATTTTGAGGTTATTTGATACAAAATGAATTACTCTATCAAAACACAAGGAAAATTATTGTGTCTTCAATTTGCTTATGTTTCTTCCAATTCCAAGTATTTACGGATAGACTTAATCATAATTACACTACCTTCATATTTAGTTAAAAAAATAAATATTGTCTTGAAAAAGTGTGCTGATAATACTCTCATCGCAATGCTTTTAAATAATTCATGTTCAATGATGATCATTGGAGCATTAACATCTTGTACCAAGATCAACAAACCTTTCTGTCAGGACAGTGATTTGTAATGATATATATCATTAATTGGAGCAACTAATGTATTAAAAAAAACACTCAAAAATTGAACTGGGTAACCAAAATGTTTATCACACAATCATATCTTATATGTATCTTGGGTTTAGACTTCCAAATTCTTTTGTTCTTCTTGAAATCTTGAAATCAGAGTGGTTTGACAAACCTTGCTTGGTATCGTTGATGCTGATGAAGGGGTGGATGAGGAGGAGGACATACTCTTGGGTTTCTTAGAGCCTTGGTGAGCTGCGGAGGCTGCAGCACCCGACTGGGGTTTCCCCTTGGTGAAAGCTGAAGGGTCGGTGGCGGGCGTGGCTGCAGGGGCGCTTGGCTTACCCCCTGTAGCATTAAGCTTGGTGGTAGTAGCAGGAATATCTAGGTCCATTGGCATAACTCCTACCTGGTATTCAAAACATAACATTGATGACAACATTCAATTAAGAGTAAGTAATACAGGATATTTTCAATTCATACAGAGATTTTTAAATTGTTCTATTCATCATGATAAGCATTTGTTCTTGTGTGCCAAATTTTTTTTGGGGGGTAGAGGGAATTAACTTTAAATGCTTTGATCCTTGCGACTCTCTTGATATTATGTCTACATGTTCCCCCATTTTACCTATTTTGTTAGAGTGCATCACCTACTCCTGACTATTTGTCATTACAATACAGTCCATTATTTCCATGGTTTGAATACAGTTATTCAAGTTGTCTATACTCACAACTCAATCTACATGTATTTCAAAGTGGCATTACTTAAATGGTCTTGAAATTTCGATATCATATTGAAATTTTCATTGAATATTTATTTCTTAAGTTAATATCCTGAACAATCCATGAACTCCCTGAGATTTGGACAAGACCCTAGGAAAACTGTTCTTTAGAAGAAAAAAAAATGTTTTAAGCCCGTTAACATCCGAGGTGTTGTATAAAACAAATAGTGAATGGTCTTTATTCGTGCAATATGGAACAAGATTTTTGCATTCTGTGAAAAATGAGACGCTCTATTCAACTCGGCTGCGCCTCGTTGGATAGAGAGTCTCTTATCTTTCACCTTGTGCAAAATCTTGTACCATTGCACTCATGGCCATTCACTATTTGTATAATAATGCATATTCTGCATGTATTCATTGATCTTTATGTATCTGATATTCCCTTACCCCTCCTGCCTTGAGCAGCTTGCGCCTGAAGTCCTCTGTTGGATTCCTAAAGGTCAGTTTCTCACATCGGATATGATTGACTGGGGGCTGACCACTCACATGAAGGAAGAGGTCATAGAGAAAGCGAACTTTCTTGGGTTCCTCCTTGTTCCTAAAATAGACATCAATGGCTATCTCAAAACCGGCATAGCCAGCTTGAGAAACTTCAAAAGGTGGGTCCTTTACAACTGGGGGTTGGAATGGGAGAAGACATAAAATGAAATAAATAAATGGTAGCTATGTCATTGATACAGTGAGTGTAAAAAGATGGCTTTTAACTTTCATCTACTGAACTATCACATCTTCTGATAAAACTTCTACATTTCAAAAGAATATGTCAGCATTCTAATTCAGAAAAATAGTGTTTTGATTTACATAAATTTTGATGTAAAATATATATATTTTGGGGCAAAGCAAAGAAATGTTGACAAATACCATGTCTCGTGAAGATAGATATCATGAAACAGTGTTTTTATGTCTTCAAATTTGTAAAGTGGTTGGCACTGTAAGGGAATACAGGATTTCATTACAACGTTTATGTTACAACTTGCAAACAGATAACTACCTCTCTTAGGCTTTGGAAAGCTCTCATGAAGTTGGAACACGACTCTGTCGACAAAGTGCTCTATGCAGCTTCCCTCTGGTCCTCTGACAAACATTGTCCAGTCATGGGTGAATCCCTCTGCTGTTGGTTTAGTCCTTATTGTGGCCCGATGGCCCAACTCCAGCTTCACCTGTACACACTGAAGAAAACAGGAAAGATATTCATTTTAATGAACTGAAGTGCAATTTAAATAACCAATACAGACAGAGTTTGAAGATACGTCCATTCTCAAACCATATGCATTTACTGAACTCACAATCGTCACTGTTTGGTAACTTGTATATATTTTTTTAACACTGACCAAGGGATGGCATCTCAAAGCACTTTATATCAAGTGAAAAAGGCATTGTATGATTTGTATCAATTGCAACTATGATTATCACTAAATGGAAATGACTGTTGAAGAAGAAGAAGAAGAAGAAGAAGAAGAAGAAGAAGAAGAAGAAGAAGAAGAAGAAGAAGAAGAAGAAGAAGAAGAAGAAGAAGAAGAAGAAGAAGAAGAAGAAGAAGAAGAAGAAGAAGAAGAAGAAGAAGAAGAAGAAGAAGAAGAAGAAGATGAAGAAAAAAAAAAGAAGAAAAAAAGAAAAAAGAAGAAAAAAGAAAAAAGAAGAAAGAAGAAAAAAGAGAAGAAGAAAAAGACGAAGTAGAAAGCACAAAAAACACAAACAAAATTAGCAGAAGTAGCATTTTTAACTCATACAAATAATCCCCGGAAAAATATCAGCTGCTTGTTGACTACAAACTAAAGTTTTCAATTATATTTGGCCTTTATAAGTAATGTCTAAGAACTGTACTCTATTGACTTAACATGAAATCAATTAATTATAATAACAAGAAGTGCAACAAAGCTATGAAACAGCATAACTATTACAGTAGAGTATCAACTTTGCCTATTTTGTATGTATTTTGACATGAATTAGGCAAGAACATACCACATTTACATGCTTTGTTAGGCTTTTATTACATACACTAAATAGTAGAAATATAATTGTGCTTAGAAATTTGAAATACAAATTGAAAAGATGCAATTTCAAAAAGTTCTATCAAATCAATGGATGAAAATGATAAGTGCACTTTTTATATATTCACAAAATGAATCCCAAGACATCCTTCTATTATCACTCTCAATCTCACAGTCTCGATTCAATCTTAAGTTTCAATGAATCTCACCCTATTCAGCATCATATCTGACATGTCTGAAAGCTTTACATTAAACTTAGAGTTAGAGTCTAGTTCAATTTTAATTTTAATTTTTAAAGTCATTTCACATGTTCAATTATGAATGATCTATCTAGTTACTGACCGTTGCTACGTGATTAATATTCAATATAGTCTATAGATATCTTGGCATTATCATGAAACACATAGCAAGTCATCACTCCACAAGCTTTCAATCATCTGCATTGCATCGCATCTCTGTCATGTCAAGACTCACTCAATTCACTCTTGTAGTCTTGACTTGTGGACAATGGCAGCATTTTGTATTTAATCATGTTGTAGATCTAGGGACATCATTATTCTCAAATAATTCTCCACATTTGTCCAAAGTAATATTTGAAAATAAGTTTATAATTCTACAAACTTACTCAGTAAGGGGTAGCTTATTTAGGTTATAGTTTATATCTTAAATCCAACGCTGTGGCTTGTGCAAAGCAAAGTCGAGTTGATTACCGGATGAATGACATCTCATTGTTTCCTACGTGTGGGACTGCACATTATCTGTTTACAAATTTTACAACAAATATATCATCGAATTTGTGACAATAAAAGACACCTTATGATGTTTAAAATTTGTTATGACTTTTGAAACACATAGAAAATCACGATTACTTACCTGAGTGGTCATCGTGACCACTTATTATCCCCTTTTTACTCTAATAAAATGGGAATTCCTAATGAATTTTGGAAAAACCTCAGAAATTCGCTGCGCCCATCTCTTCCAATGAAAAGTGGGCACGCGAAATGTTGCGACAGTACAGTACTAACTATATACTGTATGCATATTATATTTTGTGTTGAGAAATTTGCCGTATGAAGTACATGTACATGTACGCTATTCCGAAATTCAATTGTCTATTCATAAAACAATGAAAAAAGGGGGAATGAAGGGATGAAAACAATGAGAATGCACAAATAGCATTTCAATGGACATATCCCTGCCTAAAAAACGTAAAAATAAATAAATGAAGAAAAAAATGATGAAGATGATGATGATGATAATAATAATGATGATGATTATAATAATAATAATGATGATGATGATGATAATAATAATAATAATAATAATAATAATAATAATAATAATAATAATAATAATAATAATAATAATAATAATAATACTACTACTACTACTACTAATAATAATAATAATAATGATAACAATAATAATAATAATAATAATAATAATAATAATAATAAAAAAATATTAATAATAATAATAATAATAACAACAACAACAATAATAATAATAATAATAATAATAATAATTATAATAATAATTATAATAATAATAATAATAATAATAATAACAATGATACTACTACTACTACTACTACTCCTCCTACTACTTCTAATAATAATAATAACAATACATAGTACAGGGGCAAAGAAATTGGATTGTAACATTTGGAGAATGGCAGAATATACTGGCAGTGAATAACGGAACAACTTGTACTTATCATTCAATTGAGTTAATTCAAAGTATTAGTTAGATTATTATTATATAGGGGGTCTATTCTTAATCAAAGATATGAACAAAAACAAAAAAATCCCCACCGCATACATCTGTACGCTAATGAGTAAACATTCGATGTTTATTTGATCGAGCAAACGAATATGATTCATATCGATGAGAATATACCCAATTACGGTTGACAAAATAATTATCCTACTTTTTACGAATTGTGACAATTTCTTTGAAAAGAAAAAACACTTTTCTTACCCGATTAAAAAACTCCAACAGCAACAACAACAACAAAAAACATTAAAAAAAGACAAAACAACAACCACAAACAAACAAACAAAGACGCAGCTCGGCCCTATCAGAGAATAACAAATCAGCCAAAAGGGCCCTTTTAGTAGTTTATAAAGCCCCTACTAGAGAAAGTTTCAGAACCTTGACAGGGCCTGCGAGATTTCAGCCTGATAAAAGAAACCACTAGGAAAGTGTGAAGAGAGCTATAGCCAGCCGGATTAAAAAAACGTGTTGCGAGAATATTACTGCCCCCACCCTCCCCGCTCTTTTAAAAGCCATGAACTTCCATTGACTTTATCATCAAATAAATGCCGTCATTGGAAAGAGGAAAAGTCACTCTTTTAAATTTTGAAAACAACAACAATAACATCAAAAGAAAGAAACAAACAAAGTAAAGAGCAAACGAATGAAAATTAACAAACTAAACGAACAAGTAGGCCTTAAACAAACAAATAAAACAAAAAAGCGACACAAACATACGGATTCAACAAAAAGGGGCCCAAAACACACGATCCGAAAATCTTTAATTTACGTAGTTTGAGCATTTGATTTACGTGTCCCCAAATTCTTGTTTATGATTTTTAATAAAAATAATTCTAATCACAGAGCTTAAAGTATAATCATTTTTGTAAATATCATATAGCACTATTTGAAATGTTCATTTTCTTACCCGACGCTTGGAAATTTGTTCCTGAAGCACCCCCGCAACTTATCAACCCAGATGACACCTCTTATCATCCATGACCCTTTGCTACTGCTAAAGGAGTTCGAGAGCCACCCCATGCCAGTGGCGGATCCAGGGAGGGCCCGGGGCCCGGGCCCCTCAAAAAAAACAGGTAAAACACCCTTTTTTGAAAAAATAGAAGATGGGCCCCCTCCCCTGGTGCCCAAGGGGTGGTGGTGGAAATAAAGTAAGCCTGCCCGTAGGGCAAAAAAATTTTCGGGTGCCAAAAAAAATTGTGCTCACTACCCCTGAGCAAAAACTCGGCCGGCACGATTTTCAAATTTTCGCACGAAGTGGGCCCCTTTTTAGGCCCCCTCCCTTGCCGCCGGCTGGATCCGCCCCTGCCCCATGCACCCCTACATCCAATGCTGGAAGGATTTTCATATTTGTTTCCAGACCTATAGGGTTCATGGCAGGGCACCTGCTTCAACCCCAAACGCATCAGTTAGGATATCACCCCTGCAGGCCCTGCATGCTGCACCTCCCCATCAATAATGATTTCCATTTTTATTTTTATAAAGAAAACGAAAATATGCTATAGCATTGAAAAATCCCCTGACTCGAGTCGATACCTTCTCATTTTATCAAGATACCTATCAGTCACATCCGAAATCCATGACCTAACTCCTTAGAGAACTCATTTCGCTGCAGGACAAGATTAGGTATATCTAGTTTATCATACACTTGTTGCCAATATTATACTATACGTAAATAGACAAAAAAATCCTCCGTATTTTAGGGGCTAAAGGGCAAGTCCACTCCAAAAATAACTTACTTTCAATAGAACCAGAAAAATCAGACAAACCAATCAAATAAAGTTTGAGCAAAATCGGATAACTAATAAGAAAGTTATGAATTTTGGAAAAAGTATGTAAAACTATGGAACAATGAGAATCACAGCATAAATAAATATTGCCAAGATGGTTATCAGTTTGTGACGTCATGTCCTCACAACTTATCAATTGTTTTATATAGTTTAATCCCATTAATTTCCCTTTTTATCCCCCAAAACTTGATTATCACATGCCTTTGCCCAGGTTATTTGATTTGTATCATATTGCGTGCATGACATTTCCCAAAAACCTTTTGAACAATTGATACTATTTTCTGAATATTGTATTTCATAATTATTGATTTTTATATAAATAGTTTATCAAAATTCAATTTTTCATGATTTAACTGGACAAAAATTACTCTTTATTTGTGCATCCACACAAAAACATATTACTAACAATCTAACTTGGATGCTGGTGTGAAGAAATAAGATTCTTAGGGTGAAAATAGGAAATTTATATTATCAATATAAAGAAAATAATTAGTGGATAGTGAGGACCATACGTCACAGACTCATGAGTGAGTTGCCAATTTGTGTAGTGAATTTCAAAGTTTTTCATGTCATTCAAAATTCATAACTTTCTTATTAGTTATCCGATTTTGCTCAAACTTTTTTTGATTGGTTTGTCTGATTTTTCTGGTTCTATTGAAAGTAAGTTATTTTTGGAGTGGACTTGGGCTTAATTTCCTTTCAGTATATAGACATTTTGATACAAGAGACATAGAAAGATGATACACAGACAGGTGGAGAAAGAGATATGAATGCATAGATAGATAGATTGATAGATAGATAGATTTATTGGTAGATAGAGATATTATATAGAGAAAGAGAGGCCGGGAGAAAGCGAGAGAAAGAGAGAGAGAGAGAGAGAGAGAACGAGAGAGATGGAGAGAGAGAGAGAACGAGAGAGATGAGAGAGAGAGAGAGAGAGAGATGAGGGGAACTTGAGGAACCGATATCACAAGCGCAATATAGACATACCCCAACCCCTAAGTAAGAGAAAGAAACTGCGCCTTAAACATAACACTACTGGAATAAGAAAGGGGAAAGATATAATGAACACAGCAAATTGTTATAAACTTTGATTTTCAGAGATTTTTATTGTGCTATCCTATTCAACAGCAGAGCCATCTATACTGTACAAGTATCCTCGCACGCCCTCTAGTTTGGACATCTCATGGAACGTCTGCTTCTAAATTTCAAGTCTTATTCTTGCACTCGTTCAATAGCAGGGGGCGGATCCAGGATGTTATTTACAAAGGGAGAGTAAGCCAAGTTCCCCCAGATTCTGACAAGCAACGCTTGACTCCTTGCCCAATCTTATAAAGAGGTAAAACCAATTTTGATGGGGTTTTAAACACAATCTCATCATGAAAGAATGAAAAGACCTTTAATTTTGGGGGAAATTAAATAAAAAGTTGCTCTTAATCACTTTAAATTAGGGGCACATGTTATGAAGGATGGAAAAAGGGGCACTTATCAGAAGGAAAAAGTATATTTATTAGAAAAGAAAAGGGGCACGTGTCAAAGTAATAAGGGCAATTATTAGAGGTGAAAATGGGCACTTCGCACCTGGCTAAAAGGAACACTCACCAGAGATGAAAAAAGGGCACTCATGAGAATGAAAAAGGGGCATTTATTATAAAGGAAAGAGTAATTTGTCGAAGACAAAGGAAAAGGGGCACTTATCAGAAGAAAATAGGGCACTTATTAGAAAGTAAAACGGCACCTCTCAGATTTGAAAAGGGACACCTATCAGATTTTAGTAGTTTAATTTATATGAGGTGAAAAGGGGCACTTATGAGAAGGCGAAGGGGCTCTTGTAAAAAAAGAAAAGGGGCACTTATCACAAGGAAAAGGGATCGACACTTATAAGAAGGTGGAGGCGCACTTCTTACAAAGGGAGGGGCACTTAAAAAAAAGCCCCTTAGATTTGAATAGGGGCAATTATCAGAGGTAATGGGGCACCTATTAGAAAGAAAAAGGGGCACTCATCTGAAGTAAAAGGGGGCACTTTTCCTATGTAAGGGGCACTTTTTGTGTACTTGAAAAGGTGTTGGGGGCTGGGGACTGTGCCTTCTGCCCCCCTCTTACTGTGAGCATGCATGCACGCCTCTGTTGAACGTCACCTCTGAACTTCAATGTCTAAAAACTGTGATTCAGTTACCAAGGCACACTGGTGGATTTAGAGGGGGCGCATCTGACCCCAAATGTAATAGGGTGTGTATAATTATATATATATATATATATATATCATATCTCTATGGTATATATACATAATGGTAGCGTACGAAGGTGCTAGGCTGGTAAGGGCTGGCGGCCTCATGAATAAACATGACTATATGACGTCACGAACGTTATCGCACTTACTCGTCCGCGCCACGCCTACTCCAGATCCTAGAGGGGGTGCTAGGCTGAATGGAGAGGGTGCTAGGCTGGATGTAGTAGTACAAGTTTAAATGAAATCATGCTCGGAGATAGATGGAGTTAATTAATGTATATTTCTATGGCTCAATGGAGGGGGTGCTAGGCTGGATGGAAGGGGTGCTAGGCTGGATGTAGTTAGTGCACGTTTTAAATGAAATCATATGCTTCTTAATTGGCCCCCTTCTTTTTATATTATATATTAATGATTTTTATCTTTCGTCTGATGTACTTTCTTTCATATCTATCATATCTTTCATATTCTTTGCAGATGATTCAAGTGTATTTTTTCTCATAAAAACCCTGAAGTTTTATTAGATACAATTAATATTGAATTAAAGAAAGTTATTTTGTGGATTCATGCAAATAAGTTGTCCTTGAATCTTCAAAAGACAAACTATATGTTTTTTAGTAACTCCCTAAAGGATGTACCTGGAAATGTACTTTTTGATGATGTTAATGTTGCGAGAGTAACTTCCACCAAGTTTCTTGGGCTACATATTGATGAGAAGCTGTCATTGTACTAATATTTGTAAAGTCGTGTCTAGAAATACTGGTGTAATTTATGAATTAAGTTCTTTTGTCCCACAAGAAATTTTGCTTATTTTGTATTCTACTTTAATTTTGCCTTATCTCAATTATGGAGTGCTGGCATGGGGAAGTCATTGAAAACACAATTAGATAAGATTTGTGTTGCCCAAAAGAGGGTGGTTAGAGTTGTTTTTAATGCGAGCTATCGTGCTCATACTAATGTTTTGTTCTACAGTAATAAGCTATTGAAGGTTGAAGACATTTACTTTATACAGTTAGGCGCAATTATGTATGGTTTTGAAAATGGTACTCTCCCAAATGCGTTAGTACAAATATTTCGAAAGAACAATCAAATTCATAGCTATAATACAAGGCAGGCAACTGCACTTCATATTCCACGTGTAAGAACTGCTTTTGCTCTGAAGACGCTGGCTTGTACTGGTCCCAAGTTTTGGAACTCACTTCCTATCAATGTAACTAGATCTGTCAGTGTCTTTGTTTTTAAAGTCAAATTGAAATTACATTTATTGAGTAACTATGTCGAGAATTAACGTAAAAATTATATCACCAGAAATGATATTAAGTAATAATTTATTAATTGTTATTGATAACGTGCATTATCTTTTGTTTTTGTTATGTTTGATTATTCAATATAAATGTCAGCATTTCACATCTCTCTCTCCCCCTCTCTTCTATTTTTCTTTTTCTTTACACCAAATACCATTTTCCTCTATATACATATAACTTCCTTCTTTCTCTGTTTTCTCTGTTTTGTTGTTTTTCTCGTTCCAGTTTGCTTTTTCCTCTCGATCCTTTTGTATATATTTTCATCCTCTCCTTTTCAAATTTCAAGCTATCCCTTTTGTAAATATTTCCCCATATTTAATCATGTGTAGTTTTGATAACTTTGAAACATTTTAAAAGTGAAACATTGATGGATTATGTTATATGGGGACCTTGCTCTTACAAGCCCAGCTTTTCTAAGGTCTCCACTTTCTTTCATTAGGATTATATATCGACTTAAAATTGCACTTAAATTGTTTTTCTTATGCTGTTTTTTGTTCTATTATTATATGTAAAAATGTTGTGAAAGAAAGAAATGAAATGAACCTTGAACCTTGAACCTTGAACCTTGAACCTAGATGGAGTTGATATTTTTAAGGTTCAATGGAGGGTGCTAGGCTGGATGGAGGGTGCTAGGCTGGATGTAGTTAATACAAGTTTAAATGAAATCATGCTCGGAGATAGATGGAGTTAATATTTCTAAGGCTCAATGGAGAGGGTGCTTGGCTGGATGGAGGGTGCTAGGCTGCATGGATGTAGTTAGTGCACGTTTAAATGAAATCATATGCTAGGAGATAGATGGACTTAATATTTCTAAGGCTCAATGGAGGGGTGCTAGGCTGGATGGAGGGTGCTAGGCTGGATGTAGTAGTACAAGTTTAAATGAAATCATGCTCGGAGATAGATGGAGTTAGTTAATGTATATTTCTATTTCTTGTACTAACTACATCCAGCCTAGCACCCTCCATCCAGCCTAGCACCCCCTCCACTGAGCCTTAGAAATATCAACTCCATGCATCTATCTCTGATTTCATTTAAACTTGCACTAACTACATCCAGCCTAGCACCCCCTCCATCCAGCCTAGCACCCTTACATTGAGCCTTAGAAATATTAACTCCATCTATCTCCTAGCATATGATTTCATTTAAACTTGCACTAACTACATCCAGCCTAGCACCCTCCATCCAGCCTAGCACCCTTACATTGAGCCTTAGAAATATTAACTCCATCTATCTCCTAGCATATGATTTCATTTAAACTTGCACTAACTACATCCAGCCTAGCACCCTCTCCATTCAGCCTAGCACCCTCAAGCTAGGATCTGGAGTAGGCGTGGCGCGGACGAGCAAGTGCGATGACGTTCGTGACGTCATATAGTCATGTTTATTCATGAGGCCGCCAGCCCTTACCAGCCTAGCACCTTCGTACGCTACCATACATAATCAAAGACGTACACGCCCACATAAGAATGAACCCAACCGTTTCCTTTTTTGTAAATACCGAAATGGCAACTGAAAAAGAGATTATCTTTCCTCTCCGTTCCTTTACCCCTGCCCCCTCCACCCTCCCTCCCTACTCTTTTACGATGGGTCTATCTTGGATCCACCCTGGCATGGAACTTGTAATTCAACACTCGAACCAAATACATTATGTCTTGAGTAAAGTCTAACCGTTTCCAGCGAAAATACGGAAGTAACCGTAATTATTTTTTCCAATCCTACGATTTGTTGATGTACACAGAGACTGAACATATTGCGTATAATAATTATACAAAGCCGCACCCCTAGGGGTTCGGAGTAATACGCCGAATATCAATACGGCACCAGGAATTTTCTCTCACCAGCCCGGCTAGCGGTACTACCTGCATGAATTGCTGGAGGAGGATCAGAACAAAAGTGTAAGGTTTCAACATTGAAGTCTGTCCCAAGGCTAGGTGAGAATCGCAAATTATTCCTGTCATTGATATTTTGGAAACCGCTAATTGCCATCAGTTTGAACGAAGTTTAGAAATATAATTTCAAATAGTCATCGACTCAACATGTCGAAAATATCGCCCACAGGCCACACTCAGGTCAGGGCGCGGGCGATGGATGTCCAAGGCCGAGGTTTATATTGCCTACATGTACATGGAGTTCGATCTATCAAACAAATCATTGACATTCTAATTAATATATTTCCTAACTCGACCACAGGCATAGATGAAAGAGTTCACGAGGGTGTGCATACTTAAAGAGTGTTTTTCTATTTTATGATGTAGCAATTAATGCAAAGATAGATTTTACTGAATCACTGAATCATGAATGATTGATTATCATGTTTGTTAAATCAAAATCACAGATTTTACTGTCTTTTTGTCGGATTTGTGCAACAAGTACTTGTGGTATATGTACGCATGTGTGTCATTAATAATGTGATAGCGTGTGCCATGTAGTAGCGTTGTCAAAAAAAAAAAGAGTTTGATATATTTAAGTATTTTCTTACTGATTTTTCCCTTTTCATAAATTTAGTTGAAACTAAGTAAATGACCATGTGATTATGTGAAGTGCACCCTTTAAAACCAAGTGCCCTGCAAGATCTGTATGCCATCAAACTAAGTCTGTGTGTAGTCTACTTTAGTTCAGAATGACAATTACCTTAGAACCAGTTTGCATAAGATTAAGAAGGAGAGGAAGAAGAAGAAAAGAGGACGAAGAGGAAGGAGAAGAAGAAGATGAAGGAAGAAGAATCCTATTTTAGTAATTACGTTATTTAATATACACAAGACTATATCAATGTTATAACTTCCGGAGCCTATAACCTACAATCATTGCTTTCTCTTTAGGCTCCATTACATTTCTCCCTCTATTTAACTTAGTCTTATGTATTATTCTCTTTGTTTGTATACAACAGCAAAACAGAACAAATGTAACATGCCAAATGTAATAATGTATTATACAACTAGACCGAAAGCTTCAGTCTCTGATATCGACGGTTGTTCCGCTGAGATTGCATCTGGCTCCTCTGACCGCCTCTATGGGGAATGTCAACAAATGTCAGTTTTATTAAAGAATGACCCATACCAGACGGCCATTTCTGTCTATTATACAACATGTGAAATATGAAAATAAACTGAAACTGAAACTGAATTTGTAACAAGGCACTTAACATTGTACATTACGAAAATTGTCTATTTGAAGACTAGTGTTTTTGTGTAATTGGCTCCTAGCAGTCAAAATATTTGACAGAGTTTTCAGCCAATGTCTTTGTTCCAAAGACAATAGGTGACTTGTAATCCCCTCTAATCTGTTATCTTTCTTTTGACATGGTGTTAGTATTATGGAACAAATCCAAGATTACCCTGACTATCTGACTATATAATCGTATCTGACTATCTGTAATCTTAGAAGTTGTATTGACATGGTTGTGTACACAAATAGACACTATCATCTTTATTATTTTTGAGAAACTGAGATGGAAAGTGCAGTGTTGTTGAAAAAAATACACTGTATTCTTAAAGTTGGGCTCCACAATTTTTTTTTTGCACAGCTGCACAGGGGGTCTTGATTAAAATTGCTAATGTACTCTGTTTGCGTAAGCCTTAGCCTCCCCTATTATAATTCTTTTTCTTCTTTTTTTTTTTGGGGGTCTGAAGTTCAAATACTAGGCCCATGTATTGAAGACCCCTGTTAGTTTCAAGTCCTACTTGAAGTGTATTAAACTGTGGAGTGGACCAAACAGTATAATGGAGTTGTTCATACATATGTTCATGTACAGGATACCCCCCCTCCCCCCCCCCAAAAAAAAAATCACACCAGTTTTGCAAGTACATGCCCATTTAACACAAGACAAGGGTTACTTCATGTCTTCCTGAATTCGACTGACTGATTTACCTTAGATACAAGGTTATCTTAAATAACCATATACAAACATGAATCTATAAATGAGGTATCATATTATTGAAATTTAATCCCACCAAATAATATGTCCTATCTCATGCTTTTCCATAAGTGCATGATATAGAACCTTAGTATCTTAAAGGTACTATGTCTCATTTGCAGGCCAAAAAAATGAAAGGTTAAATTCCAACGGCAAATGAAAGACAATACTAATTTAGAACTTCCCTAAAAAAAGGGTGGCTTGAAAATGTCTTTAAGTGGAAAAATAACGACTATTAGTTGTCGAATCGACTTAGGAGCTATAGAGCCAGTAAGTAATAGTCTGATTTTTCAGACCATTGTACCGAATGGTCGTACGTTTTTGCTGCGCAAAGATTCAATCAGTTTAATTTTGGCCATTACAAGAAGTGGGTTATTGATGTAGACAAATGCTCATGTACCCTTTACAGCTCATTTTATGTATGTTATTACCAAAGATGAAAAAGCCAGTCAGTCACTCAATAGTGTCTGACAGTGAAGTCTAGCAAGTAAACGGGTTTCCTTGCATAATTTGAATATTAGGACACTGCTAACGTTTAAATTTCACAGATAGGACATACATGACATATTCATAATTCCTGCAAAGTTCTACAGAATTTGATGTAGGCTGCAAATGGGACATAGTATCTTTAAAACAAACATTTTCCAAGAAATAAAAGCAAAACTAAAACCTTTAAATTATAAATGGGGATACATAATGAGAATATAAATGAAAATTACATTTAAAAAAAATGTCTGTGTTGATATATATACAATGTATGTAGAGTAGTATTTTTCAGTGTGGAAGAAGCCCTTTTCACTGTGCAATACTCATCTCTCTGAATGGTTGAATTGAGATATATTGAGGTGCCTGTAAGCGTAAACACATGCTTGTAGGCCTATCTGGAAAGGCTTCAGTATTACTTCTTGAGTTAGGTTGTTCACATTCATTAGAACACAAGACAAGAGCAGCTGGAAAGACAGGGAAAAGGGGAATGACACATATCTCTCTAGCTTAAAGAGGTAGTCTCTTTAATCCATGCTTACAGTGTATATTAAAGAAAAAAAAAACATAATAGTGGCTCCCACACTATTTTTCCTTATTTCTAATATATTTTAAGTTCTACCATTTGTTTTTCCTGAGGTTGCGCATTGTGCAGATCTAATACACTTATTCTTCTTCATTTTCACTTTCAGTTTGGGTACTTCCTGATGATATTTAAATGCTTGTTATATTAATCTAAACATTATAATGATTTATATATGATGTGCTATTTTCTATAATTTGAAAATACTATTTAGTTGTTAAAAGTGCTCTGTGAAGAGAGTAAAACAGAAAGAAAGCAGAGAGAGGGTGTGATAGAGAGAAAGAGAGAGAGAGAGAGAGAGAGAGAGAGAAAGACAGACAGAAAGAAAGAGACAGAGAGACAGAGAAAGAGAGAGAGAAAAAAAAAGAAAAAAGAGAGAAAGAGAAAGAAGGAAGGAAGACAGAAAGGAAGAAAGAACTAAAGAAATAATTGAGATGAGTCCTCCTTTAACCTGTAGAAACCATTTAGAGTTGGACCCCACCCAGTGCTGTAGATAGAGAAATCAGTTGACTCGTAGTAAGCTGATGTTATGAGTCATTAATGGGAACTCCCACACGACAACTACATACATACATGTACAACAACAATCATTTCCATAACAAAAGTTTTCCAGTGAAGTGACCCTTAACGAGACCTTGATTTTTTTCAAGAGATACATGTAGGAAGCGGGATACCCTCTCATACATGTAGTATCTTTTCCACTCTCATACAGCATACAATTTTCTAATTCAGAATATGTCTTGATAGTCTGCAGTTTTTGAAGTTTTTCTAACTTTGGCTTCTTGTTCTTCAAAAGTTTGCAAGTAGACGTCTCTGGTACGGTATTATATGAATGCATTCACTTGCAGTAAATCCATCCTTGCTGTCTGTGAACTTGTGAATAAATTGAAATACTGTGGCTTTAAACCCAACATTCACCACAAAAATTCTCTGATTCATACTTATAATTTTCCTCACGGTAATCTGGAAAAGTTGGACTCTGGACCACAACCTCTCTCACATATTCTTTCCATATTTACACAGGATCGAGGTGGGGATCAAAGGCAACCCTTACCATAGTGAGTGGGTCTGAAGTTCATTCTATCACTCTCTTTTGTTGATAGCACACCCTTGTTATTTTTTACCTTTACATAATACACATAGACATTGATGGTCTGTAATGATACCAATATTTTTATATGTTACCAACCAGGAAGAAGGTATACTTATAATTGTGACTGCATTGCTTAGCACCCGGCCTTTATGGACTACACAGTACATTGAGTAGTGATTGAGGTTATTGAGCCATTGTGCTGGCCTTCGTCAGCTTGGGTAGTAGTTTGTAACTAATCTCTAAATCAGGGGGGTATAGAACAGGATATAATGTTGTCATGGGCCAGTAGGTAGTCGTGTATACTTTGCCTGTAATCACGGAGAGAGAGCACTCAATTGGATGTAAAGTCTGCAAGCAGGAAGTGGATCTTGTAACTTTTGTGTGTAAATTTTGTGTGTACAGTACTCTGCAAAGGAGTTGCTAGTGGCTAGTGAAAGTGATTATTGTACTTTGAGGTGATTCAATTTGTATTATTATTGTACCAGTCTGGATATACAAATTCCTCCATTGGCCAACACTGTTTCCTTTTCCAACAATATTTGAAGGTATGTGGATATGTCTACAACATTAGAAAATATAAGGGGGTTGAATAGTTTTGAAGCGGACAACCCTAAGCCTATTGTATGGTGTGCATTGTCTGGATGTCTAGCTGGATTGTATGCCCTGTCAGTTTCAGGTTGAGTTGTATTGTATGTTTTGGTTATGAATGCATGACCTGCAATATTTAGTATGTTTGTGTATGTAATGTACAATAATTTTTTTTCAACATGTATTTTGTTCATTCATAGATGAGGTGTCATAAATATACACTTTTAAAATGTTGATAATGATATTCTAACAAATGAGATAAATTAGCAATAGCAGTATTATTTGTGTTGATAGGTTTAATACAGTGAATGTAAGGCCTGTTTAGGCTGCAACGTACAGTTATTTAAAAAAGAAGAAGTTAAATTTGCTATTTTGCAGGGACACTCACCAACAACATTGTTGCAATCTTGTTCTCTTGAATATCTGCTACCATAGATATCCTTTTAACTTAATTTGGTTCTGAGTTATCATTTTCTTGATGATCTTGTTTTTATTTGTGTTTGATTTAAATGTGCATTTCATTATTTTACTCTTGTTCTTTTCTAGGTTGAAGTGAGCACATTGTTACTCCGGGAGTACAGCTCTCACTTCCAGATCATTGTATTCTGAAGAATGGCAGACTGACAATGAGAGAAACAAGTTGATAAGAACCTTGGAATATATTTTAGACAGGAATACTTTCATCATATACAGGACGTTAAAGTGACCAAGATGGTAAGAAATTTTAAAACAGTGTACTATTTGTTATATCTCATTTATGAAATTAGACATACAAACTATGTGATTCCAGTGTTTATTTACAGTTTTCATCCACTTTTCAACCTACTGAGTACTGATTTCCATTATTTTGGGTTTCCAGAAACATTATTTGATTGAAACCATGTCAGAACTAGGTACATGTACGGTACATCTATAGATGTCATACACAATGTACATGTACAATGTACATGTTTTACATGTGGGGCTAGAAATCGAGATTAAATGTCCCTTACTTCAAAAGAACTGCAAGACCAAAATACTATTGGCTTGATAGCATGGACATACAGTTACAGTGTATGTACAGTTATACTGAAACAAGAGTAGGTATTCTCATTTTGTCTTCCGAGAAATTATGTGAATGTACTTTTGCTAAAATCCACCACAAGTTTTTTTGCGTAGGTGGTATGAATCACAAACACAGGGAACACATATCTGATATCTCAATCAAATTGGTCCTCCTGTAAAACTTTTGTTTAACTTATGTTAACCACAGAAATATGGTGTATGGATACAGGCCTGTCGTCTGCTGTCAGGGGAAGTTGATTTGGATGGCTCTCTTAATTTGGAGATTATCGCACAGTTCTCTTACTAATCACTGGAATTAGTGCCAAATATAGCCATCAAATACCCTAACCCATGGGGGACACATATACTGAAGCTACCATGAATCATTTTGATAGAACTGATGTGACAGTCATGTAGGCAATTCACTCTGTATTGTGTGGGTTTAGGAATGTGCATTTTGATAATGGATTGTGAGAATGTAACTTAAAAAACCTGTGTAGGCCTTCATATTAATATTCACATACAGACATTTTTACAGAAACACATTTAGGGGTAATTGTGGAAGTTTTCACTTGTAATATTTTAGCATCAACTGGCATGATGTGTTGTTGTAGATATCAATTGAGGTGGGGGGGGGGGCATAAAATTCTATGACTTTTTAAATCATTTTTGCTTGAGGTAGCCCCAATTTTGGGATACTATAACAGATCAAAATATGCTTGATTGTCTCATGTAATTATCAGATAAGTAGTTGGACCTTTTCAACTATGAAATAAAAACTGATATAAATTGACTCTGAAAACAAACCTATGTTATAACAATGAAATGCATGATAAGCAGTATCAGAGCTTTTTGTTTTAATGCACATAGAACTGTGATCAATGTAGTTTTGGGAATATTAATGATTAGAAATAACTTTTGATAAATGTTTTCTTTGCTCCAGGCCTACCACTGGCAGAGTCAGGGTCGCAAGACCAGTGGTGTGGAAGACATGGTTCTCCTCAGCAAGATTCAAGAGGGCGCTATAGTGGAAAATCTGAAAAACGCTTCATGGATGACTTGATCTATGTATCCTTTCTGTTAATAGTTTAAATACTTCTAATGTAGTCTTATTTAGGTTTGATGGTTTGTTTTACCTGACGACCTGGTTTTACCTGGTTACGAAATCACTGCTCTACCACTGAGCCATCGCATCTCCTTAACCATTTACCCAGGGTAGCCAGTAGCCACTTCAGTACCATTACTGATCGTGATGTGGGCCCTGCAATTATTATTACCCTAGCATTGCCAGGTACCCATCTAATACACCTGGGTGGAGAGGGACAAATGTGGGTAAAACACCTTGTCCAAGGGTATGAGCACTGAGCAAGGATTGAACCTGAGGCCTCTCTTCTTCTTCTTCATCCAGTGTAAGTGCTGCTTCAAGGTGATGAAGATTTAACGCACTGATTGTGTGTGTATATGTGGAGACTTTCACATATCCTGCTATTCCATATTTTAACTTTTTGTTCTTGTTGCATGTGCAGGTGCATATATATATGTGTAAGTAAAAACATTCTTGGTTTTGTTGACATTACATCTGCATCCCACTCAAGAAGACCTTGAAGGCATCGAGAGAGGGGTATTGGGCTGAGTCCTGTGGGAGGTTGTTCCAGTCCTTGCAGGTTCTTGGGAAGAAGGAAGAAGCATAGGCTGACTACTGCAGCAGAATGTCCTAAAACGAGAGCCAATCTACATGTACCATGGTGCTCCCACAAATCAGTTTGTTATTAAGATGTTACATTGTAAGATTAGGATGTACATTTAATGCTTGTAATGCTAATGCTAATGCTAGTAATATAATGGGCGACCATGTCGTCCATATAACACTTTCCCTATCACTAATTACACTTGTCCAGCTTCCAGAAATTTGGGGAAGTAGGATTTACTCTGCCTGCCTATGGCACACTTTGGCTATTTTATGTAGGCTTGTGCATTGTATTTGTCTAAATTGTCAGTATGAGCCTACATAAAACATTTACTTTAATCACTTGATACCTGGAATGTATACCCTTTCTTATGACAGAAAACAAGGAAGTGAGGAAAATACAGAATTTGTTGTATATATGCCGTTGACATATATTTGCTATCTTCCTCTTCAGAAAGGTGAAAAGATGGCTTCCATTAGAAGTAAAGAGAAGTTCTTTCTTCCAAGCAATCACAATCTTTTATAGCACACTGACCAGTGCATTTATCTCTTTATGATGTTTTTTTGATAGAATATATAATACTATGATACCTCATTCACACCAGCATACCAAGTCCAAACCGATTCTAGACCGAGTGTAGACCAACCGATTCTTGGCCATTAATGGGGCAATCTGACATCGGTCATATTGGTGTGACTAATGTTGTCCTATCATAGAAGGGAAACTATTTTAAGGAAATTATTTCTATAAAACTGCATATAGACCAACAAATTGAATATATAGATCGTTGATTATCTGTTTTGGTGTGTGGATTTCAGTACATTTTTTAAAGCAGGGGGGTCCACAAACAACAATTCAAACATGTAAATTTGGAACATGGAAGGAGTATTAACATAAGTTTGCAAACTTGTGAAGCACAAACTCCCTTGTGGCCAGGCTCCAGGGCTTGCTTATTGAGAGTTCTAAGGTTCTTAATGTAGGTACACTGTGGTGCAATCCCTTGTGGCCGGGCTCCAGGGCTTGCTTATTGAGAGTTCTAAGGTTCTTAATGTAGGTACACAGTGGTGCAATCCCTTGTGGGCGGGCTCCAGGGCTTGCTTATTGAGAGTTCTAAGGTTCTTACTGTAGGTACACTGTGGTGCAATCCCTTGTGGCTGGGCTTCAGGGCTTGCTTATTGAGAGTTCTAAGGTTCTTACTGTAGGTACACTGTGGTGCAATCCCTTGTGGCCGGGCTCCAGGGCTTGCTTATTGAGAGTTTTAAAGTTTTTACTGTAGGTACACTGTGGTGCAATCCCTTGTGGGCGGGCTCCAGGGCTTGCTTATATAGAGTTCTAAGGTTCTTACTGTAGGTACACTGTGGTGCAATCCCTTGTGGCCGGGCTCCAGGGCTTGCTTATTGAGAGTTCTAAGGTTCTTACTGTAGGTACACTGTGGTGCAATCCCTTGTGGCCGGGCTCCAGGGCTTGCTTATTGAGAGTTCTAAGGTTCTTACTGTAGGTACACTGTGGTGCAATCCCTTGTGGCTGGGCTTCAGGGCTTGCTTATTGAGAGTTCTAAGGTTTTTAGGTACACTGTGGTGCAATCTAATCCATATTTTGAAGCATTTTTCAAACACATGCTATGACAAATATTTCATATATAATTGTAGTTGAGAATGAATATAATCTGCTGAGCATGATGATTTTCAAACCTGTACAGTCAAAATTCAAACTTGTACCTGATTTTTAAAGCTGTACAAAAAAAATATGTTAAATAAATAAATTATGTTACATAAATATTGATTGTATTAAACCCATTGTTGATAAAATTATTATTTCTTGTAAAGAACAATACAAATGTATATATTCAATTAAGAAAGTAGATGAAAATGATGATGATGATGATGATGATAATGATAAGTGTTCTTTATTTTTATTTGAGTTATATGTACAAAGAATATTACATCTTCTAACCTTTGAAGGACGTGGGCATATTATTTTGAGGAAGTTTAGAGGAAATCGTGTGAAGGGAAGGTAAATAGTAATCGTGTTATAAAAACAAAGAGTGTTGAACTAATACAAGGCCTTTACAACATGTAGGCATGGTGCCATGTACTTTTACAATCATTGCCAACAAACAGCAACAGCTGTGTTTATGCCGTTTGACTTACCTTACATACATTACATACATTACTTACATTAGTGATGACAGTTGAAACGGAAATGATAGTTATTTAAAAGACCTTCACTACTTTTACATCGTGAAAGATGGATTTTCCATTTCCCTTTGATGATGTATAGAGGCACTTTATTGTAGGTAAAGTCATCTCCTCTAGGGCCTGATAAGGATGCCTACACCTACATGTAGGGGCCGTTTATCTCACCTCTTCTGGCCTAGAATCAGCATTTTCAAACGTGTTTCAGGCAAATTTTCATGGTCATAAACGCAAGCCTGTTTTCAAACGTCTTTAGATATGGGTATATTGAAACGCCAAAAAAAGTGCATTTTGAATTACAGTAAGTTATTTTGAATGTGAGAATGAGCCAGAATTAAGTTTCTGAGAAATGATAAATGCAAAGCTGTTTTGAAACACACATATAGATCGGACCTTCCCAGGCTAATTTCCGGTTTGTAGAAATAGCGTGCGCCATGTGCTGTGTCATGTTGTTGTACAAGCATGCCTGTTCATTGCACTGTTCATTGTTTACGTATTATGCGATTACGTGCTTTAATTATTTTATTGTCATCGCGTGCACATGCTAAAAAAAAAGCATGCCCTAGTTGACCTCCGAGGAACTTTCTGCTTCCGAGGTCAAACGGTGCAAAGCAGTTGTGTAGAGACAAGGCTTTTATTTCGAATTGTAACGAGTTGATAAACGCGACATCCCGCAAATCACGTTCGTATAGTGGGGTTTGATATGTATGTAACTATATAAACGCTGTTTCAGAGCGACAAAAGATGATAAACGCACCAGTAGTTGTCTCATGGGCATTGTTTCACGAAACCATTGTTAGTACAAGTTTGCCAACATCTTATTGAAAGGCTTGTAATAAAATGAACAAACATTTCAATGGGATGTTGGTGAGCTTGTACTTGGGACTGGTTTGTGAAACAATGGCATGAAAGATATATGTGGAAATGATGTATGTTGGTCTTGTTGGATATGGGTGCTTCCAACATGTCTACCAATTTTAATGCAAATGGGTTCAGCATGGATTTTTCTCAGATCCAGTACTTTTTGTACATAAACTTTAGGAGACCCATATTACACAGTTCTTGCACATTAGCCATTACTTTGTCAATTTTCTTCTTTTTGGTGTAAATTATCAGTCACACTGTGTTAAACAGTATACATGTAGCGCTAATGAGGCAATATCAATTCTTTCACTCAACAAAAAAATTCAAAGTCAATTAAAACAGTATTTTGATATAAACTAGGCAACATATATTACATGTATGTAGACATAAAATCATAAATCTAAAGTGCTAATTGCAAAGGCTGTTAAACCCATGAGTCAAATATTGCATATTTTTCTTATCCAATCTTCTTAGTTTTGTACTCTTTATTAAATTCAAATTTAATTCATCTAAGTATAATGGAAGTGTCTTATATCCCTTCCCTCATATGGTTCTTTACACAATATTCATTTTCTTGTGCACATCAACAATAAGATGTTTCTTCCTCGTACATGTATGTATAGATCGCTTTTCCATGTGATATTGCAAACATTGATATCGAGAAGAAACCACTGCATGCACTGGGCAAAGTGCAATATCAATGTGTACCATCTTTTTATCCACGTAAAGACTATTATATACAATGATATCTCAGAGTATAACTGAAGTGAATGTCACTGTAAACATAGCACCAATAGAAAGTGTATGTGATGTAAAAACGAGATAGGCCCGCAGCAGGAAGTGGAAGTCGCCGAAATAGGAGCTCGGTGGGACTATCATTATCACTAGGCCAGCTTCCTGGATATAAACTCTCTAACCTGCAGCTCACCAGGTGAACAGTTGAGTCTAATTTTATCAACAATCATCAGGATTTGAAGTCCAAACCTTTAAAAGAACACCTACAGTTCTATGTGAAAATAGAAAATTGGCCACCATTTACGTCTTTCGCGATTGGTGATTATATATAGGAAGAGGTCAATTACCTATAATTGATTTCATTTTATACATAAACTGAGAATATAATGATTTTGATTGATCACTGTTTTTCATAAATATATCAAATGTTCTGTTGCCTGTTCAAAATAACATTTAACTTCTCAGGTACATTATGATCTATGTTCCCAAAATCTTTATAGCATACTATAATAAACTAATAGTAGAGTTGGAGATTAAGCTCCATGAAACCAATACTGTCAACTTCATGTACCTGTATCCTGTATTGAAGTATTGAAGTACATGTAGTAATCACAAGTACAAGGAGTGTATAATTTACTGTGCAAGTCATTGTCAAGTGCATGAATATAAATGATGTATTTCGATTAATTGTTTCTGTCTGTCTGTCTGTTGCCAATTTGAATCCTTAACCCTACTGCCTCCAGACATACATCGGCCCTGTGCTGATATCCATCAATCCATTCAAACAGATGCCGTACTTTACAGACAAGGAGGTTGATATGTACCAAGGAGCTGTAAGTTCTATTCAACATAATATTTTGTTAAACAACATAAATCATTGTATGCAGTTTGAGATTGGTGCATGGGCTAGTCCGAGCTACATGTATTTTGTCGTAACTGTTACTGACCACATTTAAAGTTTGAAGTATATTTGATGATTCTATTAATTTCCAAGCCCAACTAGATCTTGGATCAGGCCAACTATCAAGTAAAACAATACTTCTGGGACCCGTTTCACAAAACTTGTCATTAGTGACAAATGACAGTTTTTGTTGTAAACTAGTGAAATCCTTGCTTCTGATTGGTTATCAGCAGATTTGTCATTGATTTTTGTCATTTATCATTGAAAAAAGGTTTTGTGAAACGGGTTTACAAGTTTATGCTCAGAATATCACAATATGATGTACTTGGTTTCATGCAGGATACCAAATGACCAATACACCATGTACTGGCCTTGGGCTTGCCCTATCTAGTAGTTGTAACACACATTACTCATAGACCCCCAGGCCTAGTCTGCTGGCACAGACTCTAATTTGACACTTTACCACAATTCCTAAAGCCTTGAGCAGAGCCTAGCTCTGTCAGTCTCTGACTGTCCAAAGCAACTTAAGTACAGAGCCTAGACGCAGTGTGCTGTCAGCGCAGTCTCACAGTGATGCACAGTGACTGACAAAGGTCTGTGCTTGCAGACTACCCCAGTCCAAATTATCGCAGGCACTGTCTGCAGTTGAATAAGTTGTAGGCTTCAGTTGTTAAAGAAAAGAAAAATAAATAAAATGAGAAAAAGCATGCTCCATATTAGGAATATAATGGCCAATGCATACTGCATCTCTTACTAACATAAATCAAGACATTTAGCATTTTGAGCAAAATTGATGTCTTTTTGCCACTTATATTTTGTGAAATTCAATAAAAATCTAATTTTTAATAACTGTTCTGAATACATACTTTTAACATAACATAATATTTGGTATTTTCATTGATATCACGTATTATGTAGAAAATTCAAAATTAACTTTATTTTAAATGTACATGTATTCAATTGATATAAAAATATGGAAAACAGTTCTGTGAAATTGACAGCAAGTAAAGAAAGCAGAAACAAATGAACAAGGTTATTGTGATCATTATATTTCTATTATACCAATAAACCTTTTGAAAACAGAGGAAAAAGATGGGAAACAAAAGATATACCTTTATGTCCTGAAACTGAAATTGATAACAAGTAAAGAAAGCAGAAACAAATGAACAAGGTTATTGTGATCATTATATTTCTATTATACCAATAAACCTTTTGAAAACAGAGGAAAAAGATGGGAAACAACAGATATACCTTTACAATGACTTTAGCAAATATCATGTCCTGAAACTGAAACAAAATTATGTTGTTAATTTATCAATTGTTAACTAAAGGAGTCCCCGATACTCTATGATGTAAAATTTTGACATGCTTGAAAAATGGCAAATGCATTATTATTATCTCGACAGTATCCAAGACAACCAATGTTTGCTAAAAAGGTTAATGTGAATTCATGCCAAAACTCACTCTTTGTGAATTTCTGTGGTGCAGCCACCAATTTGACATCAATTCTTGTGGTTTTAGTATCCATTTACAGGTGGGAAATACTGAAGAAAAGAGAATGATGAGTTCATAATATAGTATTTGAGTAGCACACTGTCTATTAAAAGGCTATTGTGTGGTTAGGATGTGATACTAAATACCTTTTTTTGGAGACAGACAGTTTTTATTCAACAGGTTTTTATGTGGTATAAAGGGAATAATTGTAACCATGCCAAAACTGTTCTCTTAATCATTTAGTATTATTGTTATTGTTTTAGTTTCTGCTATCTTGTCAAGCCAATTTACCAAAACAATTCATCAATGGAATAATACATCCAAGGAAAATAGAATAGATCGCTTAGCCTACTGTATGTCTTGAGAAGAGACATTAAAGGGTAAAGTCTGTCTCGTTATTCAAGTCTTATAGAACACCAAAGTCTGAATTGAATCAATTGAACATCAAGATAATAACAAAAATGAAAGTTGCTCAGGAGAATCCTAGCAGACGAGTGACATGTACATGTAGTCCATTTTCAATGAGGAAATGTCTTTTTATGAATTAATACATCCTTTTAAATATTCATCCCCAGAAATGAAAGTAGGATGTTTGTTTTCTTCAATGTGATATCCAAATGTGTGTATAGTACATTAAACATTTAAAAGTAAGGTTTGTTCAGATATGGTGTGGTAAACTGCCGCAAAAAAATAATAAAAAAATCCACATTGATTTTGTGTGTAAATGAATAGCAACTGTGCGCAACAAAGGACTTGCACGTACATGTATTCACTGAGCTCTGTGTAATATACAGAAGTGTGAAGCATTTTACACTAAACATCATCATTTAAAAAAAGTGGCGGTTTTGCCGTGTCATATCTGAACGAGCCTTAAGGATTCTTATTTTTTCTTCTTCATTTTACACAGGCCATATATGAGAACCCCCCTCATGTGTATGCCCTTACAGATGACATGTACAGAAACATGTTGATAGAATACGAGAATCAATGTGTAATCATCAGGTAAATATGTCATGCACTGTTTTCACAAGAAATTCCTCATGTATTTTATGTTTATTATTATATTTTACAAGAAATACATCTGTATCATTTTCATTTGAATCTCAATGGTTTGTCAATCTCACATCTTGCACGTATGAACTATACTCTGTCTTGAGTCCTTTCCCTTATTTCTGTACATGTACTTTTTTGATTTCTAGTTTCTTCTCCTCCTCTCCATGTCTTACTGTCTTTCTATCCTGTTTTCCCTTGTTCTCCTTTTCCGTCGCCATCTGTGCTTCTTCCTTCTTGTTCGTGCTCTCTCCCGCTATCTTTTTTCTGTTTTGTTTGTCTGTCTGTCTGTGTCCATCTTTCTCTTTCTCTTTCTCTTTCTCTGTCATTCATACTTTCTCCCTCTGGCTTTCTCTGTTTCTTTCTCTACCCCTTTCTGTCTCTCTGTATCTCCATCTATGCTTGTCTGTCTCTCTGCCTTTCTCTCCCTTCTCCCTCTTGCTAATTTTCTCTCCCAATGTTTTGCTTTTCATTTTCTTTGGGTCTGTCTGACTCTGCTTCTCTTTTTTTCTCTTGTCATCTATCTTGATGATGCTCCACTGGAAATTTGCATAACTGTACATTTCTGATCCTTTGATGGCATTGCTGTCACTGCTTGGAAAAATATTCTTTCCCTCAACGTCAAAGATATACCTGTTTTGAATGTAAATCTATCCCCATTTTAGTGTTTTTTTCCGTGGAATCTCATCTCAATTTACCTACTGTTGCTGGTAGCGATATGATACCTTTAAGGACATGATATGAACAATTTCTAGGCTTGAAATTAACAAAGGTACATGTAGCACTACAGGATGCATGTATTGCAAAGCTTTCTATTTTTCACCTTGATACCCCTCTGGAGGTTTTATCGTTATCAATTTTAGATAAGCATTCGTCATAGATATTTTGTGTTGACTAGACTTAAGCAAGGTACCTTGAGCTGCCTTTTAAAAACACTCTATTGAAAGTTTTTTTGTGAAATTATGGAAAAATCCCATTCCATTGATTGACCACAAAGATAAGGAAGTGAGTTTATTTCAGTTCAAGATTACAAGATACAAAGGAATAAGGTTTCATGGAATTTATACATGATCATTGATTAATCTTGCAAGAAATTGAAGAGTTGAGGGTTTTTCCAAAACCTAAGTTGATAATAAACATAGTAAGAAATGAAGAAATGAAAAGAAGTGAAAATGAAACACTGATAGATCACAAAGGTCATATTCAAAGTCTTCATTTTTTTTATTTTGGTACAGAAAGAGGAAATAGAATGAATTAATTCACTGCCAGTGTTTATGAATTATACATGCATGGATGTGAGAATGCAAGTTCACTTTTATGTTACAATAAACTAGTACTGCTGCTTGAGATCTCAATGATCCTTTTAAGATTATGACCAGAAATATTAAAACAAAAATTGAATAAGGGTTTAGAAATATTCTGTTGTCATTTAAATAAGTAAGCCTCAACACGATTAAAAGAAAATCCTAAGAAGTTATGAAGGTATCCTGCCATAAGATTGTTGTATGATGATTGTAAAATACTTTCAAAAATTCAATCAAAGTTACTTAACTTTTGGATTTCAAATGCAAATCATAGTTGTTGGAGGGTGGTGGTGGTGGGGGGCTGGTTGAGGGAAGGGATGTTATCAAAAAGAAAGAGACAGGTGGGAGAGATAAAAATGAATAAAGATAAGGAAGTTCCATGCTCATATTTTTATGTAGTAGATGGGCCCTTAAGTCTGCTTGCTATGGATATACTTTTAATAAATTTTATGATAAAGTTGTATAGACTAGACACAAGAGAAAAGGGGGGGGGGGTGGTTGTCTGGTCTTATAAAAGCCAGGCTATTTAGAAGTTAGATGAATGGAAAGAACAAGGAATAGATAACAGAATCTGCAGCATAGCAACCAGCGTTATATGTCTTTCACATGCAAATACTGCAGTTTGCCTATTTCCAAGCATTGCACCTTTAGCAGCCCTTTTGTAGCCCTTTTGTAAAACTTTTACGATCTCTGTCACACCTAGGTATGGATTTAAACTGGTTGCCTGGCAACTACTGTCAATTAAGATAGTTCAGTGTAGTTTCAGATATGTATACCGGTACCTTATAGTTGTAATGAGTTTACTTGGAATAAATATTGATAAAGAGCCTCTGTCATAATTATAGAAGACATTTGTACTGTTATTTTGATATATTTGATTCAATTGAATTGAATTGAATTAAGTCAATATAGTTTATAATGTGATATTCATACAAGTAGCATAATGTGTACTATGGATTAAAGGGGGACTCTTTCATTATATTGGGGGTATTAAAGTGTAATAGACAGCATGATACAAAATACTGTATCTGAAAAGAAAGTTAAATATGTAGATAATCATCCTTTGCTCATGATAAAGACTTTAGAATGAAGGTTTTGACTTCATTTCCCCAGATAGCCAGTTTTATGTCACTTTTGATATGTTAATTTATGTCACAAAAGGATAAGTGTAGCCTTTCAAGTGGTAATATGTTCATTTAGCCTTTACATGTATATGTAGAAACGTGTACCTATAAAAAGTTATTTTGTGTAAATATTTTAAAACTACTTTTAGAGTGCATGGACAATATTGAAGTTAGTTGCCTTCATTATCTTAGATGTTGACTCAGTGCAATATGTGAATACAATTCAGCTTTAATATTAACTTTTGATCATAATACCATACATGTTTGACAACCATCAGCATCATTCACTCCCCCTCTCTCTCTCTCTCTTCTCTCTCCCACCTCACTCTTTCCCCTCTCTCTTACCCTTCTCTCCCTCTCTCACCAGTTTCTCCCTTTCTGTCTAGACCTTGTTTCAACAGTGATTGCCATATTAGTTAATTTGTAATTGATACTTGTGTATTAAGATTAGAAGTCTATTAATATGTGTGTGGTATTAATGATTGAAATATGGCATGGCTCAACACTATCAGGTGTCTGAGACCCAAAATCTAGGTCTGGACCCCCCAAATTTCAGAATTTCTACACTAAAAAATTCAGCCCGGACCCTAAACAAAACAAAAAATTGAATGAATACTTTGTACACAAAGCCACCTATGGCCTTTATGAGATCCACGTACATGTATGTCTTGTGCAAACGTTGGCATGCCAAATTGTCAACTACATTTTAATTGGGTCAATAAATTTTCAATGGAGCAAATCTGTGACTAATTTAATTAATGATTCATGAAATTAGGTTTGTTGTAAACAAGCCACAATAGGAATACAGATGTCTGGCACTACTTCTGATGCTAAGCTTACTCTCATACATTGTATCATCGATATTATGAACCAACGAATCCGTACAGTATGTACATGTACATGATGGATTCGTTCGTTCATAATGACGCAGACGATTTTAATGTAATGCCATTTTATGCAGTAAATTGCATTTTATCTAATGCAATAAAATACAAATAAGTAGGGATGTAGAAACCATAAGATTTAATTTGAAAGGCAGCCATATCATCTCATGTAAATCAGTTATTCATATGAAATTATAAATCCCCTGTTACATATTTTCATGTCGTCTTGAATGATATTAATTCATAACCATCCTTTAAGTGTGCATAAAAGTAGTGATATAAGTTAGCTTTAATAGCAAAATGTATTGGCACGACAAGACCTGTCCGTAATGCAGAAGGCGTAATACTTGAGTTGGTTGTTTTTAGTCAATTCAACATTGTAATCTGACATATATCTGCATGATATTCGACGGCTCTCTAGGTATTACTAAGCCTAATCTGGGTAGAAGCTTCATGTCTTAATGATACAGATCTACATGTCCCTGTATCCCATGGAATGAATGATTTTCAACAATTAGGGATTTCCCTAAGCTACCTAAGGAGTATGAACTACTTTAATATACAATATACCGGTATATATGATTGACTGGTACAAGATTATCATGGCATTTCTGCCATTACACTTGTCTGGTTACAAGGCACATTCCTTACGTAAATAGCTTTTATTCATTTAAAAATGAATATCCCAAACTAACTGAAATGTTTGTTAATCTCCTGTCTAGTGGAGAGAGTGGAGCTGGAAAGACCGTCGCAGCCAAGTATATCATGGCGTATATCGCCAAGGTGTCCGGGGGAGGTAGTACTGTTCAGCACGTCAAAGAAGTCATTATCCAATCAAATCCGCTCTTAGAAGCCTTCGTAACGCGAAGACAGTGAGGAACAACAACTCAAGTAGATTTGTGAGTATTGACTTTTTCTTTTACAACAGACCCTTAAATTGAAAATTCTGTAATTGTATGTACATGTAAGGTATTTATTATTAGCTAAGATGTTATCTATTAAAAAACAGAAGGGCATTTATTTTATGTAAAAGGATGAGAGTTAATGTCAATATGGCTCTTAGTGATGATATGTTTTTGTTGAAGTGTCCCTTACACCATTATTTCTTCTTGATCTGTACTCTTCCTTCTTAACATGAAAGAAAAAAAGGTTTTTTAGAGCCATTGTCATGAGTCTTTTGAATCTTGTTTTCATGATCATGTGACCATTGTACATGTATGGTGTTGAAAAAATAGCTTTTAAAAATGAGCCCTATTCCTTTCCCCAAAGAAAATGAGCTCTATTCCCCACTTCTGTCATCATTACGTATAAATTTATGTTCTCAATTCATGATGATTTATGCAAATGATATTAGCTAATTACCAAAGAAAGCTCTGACTTGGGTCTCACTTAACTGTAAAGCTTGTTTAGTCTGCCTTGACGTGGCATAAGTTATCCATTAATTTATTGGATTCAGTAAGTGGTTTCATGTACACTTATTTTTTTATCTTGCTGAATATATCAATAGCTAATATTACAGTAATAAGAATTAGTTTTGGATATTACAAAGAATATCAAAGCAGTTTTTATGAAACGAAAGTTCTGACAGAATCAAGAGATTATAATTAAATTTGATACAGAGTGAAAGTGATACATCATTAACATATATTGCTACATTTTCTAGATTAATTGCATATGTTCAAGACTGTGATTCCCAGACTCTATAATTATGCAAAATGCAAGGTATCCAGTGAAACCAAAATGACATTTATTGATAGCATTGAAAAAATGATCTGAACTATTATGTGTCAACATATACATGTAATTTACTTGTGAATTATGTAAAGCACTTCACATAAATATAGCTGTGAAGAGGGTGTAATGATGCAATAAAAATAATATGAATGGTGATAGAGAGACAACAATATAATGTAATTTGTGTAAAGCTAGAATGTATCCAATGAACCTTTAAAAAAAACTTGTATCGGTTTTCTATGGGATAATGGATAAGAAATATGACAAAAAATAAAGATTGACGAAATATGGCGCACACGGAACCCAAGTTTGTCTACTCACAGGCCGCTTTTATGTGACTCGAGAGTGTATTTACAGCAGCAATTTTTGAAGCTCATATTTTTAATATAATATTACGACATGGAACTATTCACATACAAAACAAAATGTTTTTTGGTGATAGGTACACATTAATATATCATATCCTTTTGTAGATAACAAGACAACAGTATGCTGTGTAGTTCATTGTTACATCATATTATTTATTTTTCACTGACTCGTATTTTATCTTTGACATTAAATAGAGCCAATATTAGAATGGAAAAGCGAAATCTTGAATCTTAAAATAAATGTAATGCTGTACTTTAAACTTTATGAAGATGGACTTGGGCCTATAAATACATCACATCAATCAGATATTTTGGATTTTAAAAGTGGAATAATTGATAACCACCATACTGTATTGATACCACATGACTAACATGAGCACACTACATTGTAGCTCATTATCAGGAATAAGATTGTCATTTTAAAATAATCTCTTTGATCTCTAGGGAAATTATGTTGAGCTCCAATTAACCAGAGCTGGAACACCTGATGGAATACATGATATCTAACAGATTCTCAATATCGTTTACTGTCTTTGAACTCCTATGGAAGCACTTAAAGATCAGCTCACCAGAGCTGGAGCCATTAGATTATCACTATCTTAAAGCCCCACCACACTAGTTTGGCCAGGAGGGATTAGACCTCCCTGCATGGTCACTGACAGGTGGTTATCTCATCAAATAAGCTCTTAATTAACATAAGAAAAAGAGGATCATGGGGGACAAATGGTCACCAATTAGGCATTGTTTGCTATATGGAGGGCGCAAGTAGCTATAAGTAGTGCAGTGGGGCTTTAATAGTGATAATTATTACTATTTTTATCTTTATCTCCATGAAAATTACAAAGAGTTTGAATTCACCAGAGCTTGATAGAGCCAAGGTACAGATGGAACTCCATCAAGCCATTCATTTGATGGAGCCATGATGCAGTATCTAATAGATTCTCACTATCTTAAACAATGTATTTGAACTCCAGGGGAAGTGTGTAGAGATCCAGTTCACTAGGTCTGGTACCATTGATGAGGGCATGGTATCTATAACAAGATTCTCACTATCTAATTTACTCTTTCTTTATATCCAGGGGAAGTATGTAGAGATCCAGTTCACCAGAGCAGGAGCCCCTGATGGAGGGAAGATAACCAACTTCTTGCTGGAGAAGTCCAGAGTGGTCAGTCAAAACACTGATGAAAGGAACTTTCACATCTTCTATCAGCTCCTATGTGGCGCCAACCATCAACAAAAAGGTGAGATCAGTATGGATTTTACGAGTGCTCCAACATTTGCTCAGGTAACGATTGCTCTGGGCTTTATTTCATCAAAGATATAAGGTTTAGGATCATGGGGGGCAAGTTGCTGCATAAAAAGTTGCCGTGGACGAGTGGATATGTCACCGGACTGTGAATCACAAGGTCCGCGGTTCAAGTCCCACCGGCACTAATGTCCTTTGGCAAGACATTGATCTACATTTGCCACTCTCCACCCAGGTGTTAAATGGGTACCCGGTAGGATGCGAAAGTTAATGTGGGTTGATTAGCAAGTGGCGCTTGTAAATGGCGACTGGCTGGAATGCTCCCCAGGGAGTGGAGAATGTGCACACATTGTGTGCGAGTAAGCATGGATCCGATGACCGGGGTAATAATATATATCTGTAAAGCGCATTGAGAGGGCCTGCGGTCCTGAAATGCGCTATATAAGGACGAACTATTATTATTATTATTATTATCTCACTTTCCCGATAATACCCTTGCCATTTATAAACGCTTGTGAACTGAAGTTATAGACCGGGTTTCCCTTATTTTCAAAAGATTCCAAACAAGCTTGCTTCATAGACTTGTTCACCATGAAGCGTGACTAAGAAAAGTCAATGAGATTGCCATTGCATACAGGTAGTGATAATGGAACACAAGTATTGCTACGTAGATGACCAATAGTTCTCCTTAGAACTATAAGCTAAGAAAGATAACCAACAGTCTTTTTCAAGACTAACAACATTCCTTTTCAGGACTACACACACTCAAGAAAGATTACCGAGAGTCCTTTTTTCAGGACTCCTCAATCCTCCCCCTCTCTCACATGGTGCAACCGCAAACCTATTGTATATATGACCAATGTTTACCTATTGCTTAGAATAAGTTCCAATTTAATCCTATTACGTTACTTAATATACACAAGACTATATCAATGTTATAACTTCCGGAGCCTATGACCTACAAGCATCGCTTTCTCTTTTAGGCTCCCATCATATTTCTCCCTTTATTATCCCCTCGCCGACGAAGTCGGAGGGGATATAGTAACGCTGCCGTCCATCCTTCTGTCCTTCTGTTCGTAACAAATCTGGTTTCTGTTCGATAATTTTAGTAATATTTGACTGATTTTAATGAAATTTGATATGAAGGTACATGGTATCAAAATACAGCCTAAGTTCGATTTTGGAGTATGAAGGTCAAAGGTCATAGCTCATTAAATATGCAAAAATACCTAATTATATATGCAAAAATGTGGTTTTCATTCAACAATGTATTAAAGTAATGTTGTTGAGTATGTACGTCAAAGGTTACATAGCTCATTGAATATGCAAAAATGGCTAAATATAGGCCATTTGTACCCGGCGAGGGGATGTATTATGTATTATTCTCTTCATTTGTATATTTAAAAAAATGTAACATGCCAAATGTAACAATGTATTGTACAACATGTGAAATATGAAATAAACTGAAACTGAAACTGAACTTTATTATACTCTTTGTATGTATGAATAGCATATGCTCTGGTATTTAATGATATAACATTGTTAAAACTTTCCCATTTATCCTCTGAATAGCAAGATTGCATAGAAATTTCACTCTCAGCGGAAGTCATTATTTGATAAATTATATGCATGATGGTAGCAGTTTCTACTGATTGAAATAAATCACTACAACAAGACCCACCCCACTGCACAAATATTCATTTCCTAAGAAGTTTCATATCAATAAAAGCAGGATCTGAAATATATGTGTGTTATATGTAAGCAAAGGGTAGCAGTACGTTCTAACTTTCTATTGCTTTCTTGTGCTTAAATGAAAAACAACTTCACTTTACTATAATGCAACCCCATTTTTTAAATGAAATGATTAGTTATCTATTTCCTTCTTTTATGGTTTAGATGACATTGCATGTACAAATGCATATATACATGTACTACAGCTATTTGGTTTTGTGTAGATTACTTTCCTTCTTGATTCCCAATAAATAGTGTACTGTTCTCACGTTCTATTTGCTGTAAAGCATGCTTCAAACAAACATGAACTGCAACCAGCTCAATTTAAAATGAACCAATATTCCAGTATTTTTTTTTTGTTGGGGGATGTGTGATCCCCTTATAATCTTAAAAAATCTCAAACAAGTCAAGTAAGTTAAGAGAAAAATTTGCTGGACAACTTTTATGATTTTCTGCTTTTAGAATAAAGAGCATTTTATAGAGAGTAATAGATTATGTGAACAAGGTTGATATGGAATCTTAAAGCTAAGAGCTCAGTCGAAAGGGGGGGGGGTGGGTGGGGGAGGGGGAGGTACATGTAGTATGCTTTAACACAATACATATATATGTTCGTAAGGTTGATGTGATGCAATAATAATAATAATAATAGTTCGTTCTTTTATAGCGCATTTCAGGACCGCAGGCCCTCTCAAAGCGCTTTACAATGTACAATGTTTACATAATTACTGGAAACATTCATCAAAAAGGTGAGTTTTCAGCGCTCTCTTAAAAACTTCAACATCAGTCATGGATCGTAGCGACACTGGGAGAGCGTTCCAAAGTTTTGCAATGTTTCTCTTTCATACCACTTTGTGAGAAGATTGGTCTATTTCTTTATCTCTTTATTTTATTCATTACCTAAGCCGTCTTTTCATATTCAGATTTGTTATGACTGAGTCAGCTATCCGGTAACACATTATCTATCTATCGCACCACAACAAAACTCAGCATTTCCATGTACATTCAGTTTCGGGGCGGGTGGAAATAGATGAAGGAAATAAACTTATCTTTGTTGTAAGGAAAGTGAAATTAATTTACATTTTTTTCCTTGCATGTTTGCAATATGAGACATTCTTAAAAGATCAAAGTAATTCAAATGAGAAGGGGAAGTGGTTCACTTTCATTTGAAGGCTAAATACACTTGTATCTTTTGCAATGGCTTTTACATGTAGCTTTTTAAATCATTTTGCTATTGTTCTTCCTCTTTTTCCCTTTTGATTAACAAAAATATTCATCTTCGAGATGCACATTTTTTTTCTTCATTCAGCCATTCTTTCCTTCTACCGTTGATAATTGTCAGTTATTTCTCTTCGGCTGTTTGAGTATTTTCCCAAGTTTTTCATGATATTTTTGTCATTTTTGACATCTTCAGTCCTGCTTTTTTCTATATACGGTATACAAAGTAGCATAGGTGGGCACAATTATTGATTTAACACCTGCCTAAATAATGATGAATAGATTAGGAAGGTATTGTCAATGAATTTGTTTTAAATGGTTCAGTTTTCAGGGCAGCGTATAATATACAAGAGATATTTTTCTCAGAAATTTCTTTGATAATATAGAGTGTCTGTATGCGTACAAATTGTATTTGTATAGTATCAACACTTCCAAAAAGGTTCTGTTACATGTATCACGTCTCTGTATCTTTAAATGGTGAATTTTTTGCAATATCTATTTAAACATACAGTGTATTAACAAATGATCATACAGAACAAGCAAATGTCATTTTTCACTGAACTACTTTTAGAAGTAGACCTTGCTTTACTCTTCCAATTCGCAGACTTTTTACTCTTTTCATTATCTCTTCTTCTCTGTATTGAATTTTTTTCTGTTTTCCTTTAGAAAAACTTATGATATTTCTGTTTTCTTTCTATTTTTTTTAATAGAGAATCTTGGTCTGACGACACCAGACTACTACTTCTACCTTAACCAGAGTGGATCATACAAAGTGGATGGGTTAGACGATGTTAAAGAATACAAAGATACTCTGGTATATATTTAGAACACTTGATTATGATCATATGATCATGCATGATGTTGATAATGATGATAATTGACTAAGTGTCAATGATTTGAGTGAATCATATTAGTATCCTAAATCTTTAAAAGGTGGATGGCTTACGTTGTGTTTGTACATGAGTAAAATAACGTTCTGGAATATTGGAATGGGATTGACACGTTTTTATCTATTTACATGTTTTATTTGAAGGTATCTCATGATTGCAAGAGATTATTCAAGTTTGTTAAACATCATCAAAGGACATATTTGTAATATCATAAGAGATTGCCAATAAGTTGAAGGAGAAAACAGATGTTAGGAATTTGGCACTGTTATGAAGAGCTGTAACTTGTGCTTCAGCTGTTTTGCAAGAACAATTAATCATCTTCTTAATTGAAATAGTACATGCCCACTCACCTTCCCCTTCAGTCCTTGAAATAGACGCGCATAGTACCTGTCATTTCATATCCAGGATACACACTTAAGTGATACTAATGAAAGTGAAGAGTCGATGAATAATAATGACGATGATATCGTTTGGCTTTTCATTTTATGTGGTATGAGACTGAATTGTCATTGACTTTATAACCACACAGTCTCATATTCTTTCCAGCATTGGTCACTATTTAATACATTTTCTCAGATCTGACCATTATCCAAGTATGTATGCCTCATTTTAGATTGATGAGACGAGTCCAAGTGTGCATTTGAAGAGGGAACAACAACTCTCTACATTGGGCAATTCCCAGTCTACATAATTATACATAAGTGAAATCATGTGTCTCAAATGACATGTATATGTACAAAAGAAACTGCATATAGTATACACGTACCTTTAACATAGTATACCTACATGTATTTGTACAAGTATGTATGCCAGAACAAACATTACTATTTTCTTAAATCCTGGTTTGGCATGGTTATATAGTGATATCTATTTTTCCTCAAAGTTTTCTCATTTACTGTGAAACCTGATATAACATGTACATCACATGGGTAGGATACAGTTGTAAGTGCACGCACCTCCTGTATTTGAAATTGCCCCTTTGACAGTTGGCAGGAGTATGTCACTGTATTGTGGTAGTGATAAACTAAACACAATTGTTCTGACTAAATTGGAAAATTTAATCCTTTGATCTTTGATTTTTGGCAGTGACTTTAAAAGTTCCCTTTGATATGTGAGTATGGATTTATGCTCACGTAGGTATTCCTGAATTGCATATGAATCATGCCGTTTGAGATAAAAATAGTCACAAAATAGTGACATAAAAAGTGGGGGGTATAAGAGGCAGTTTAGAATTCCGTATATTTTCTAATGACAATTATAGTAAAAATGAAATGAAAATTTCTTGAAATTATTGAAAGACAAATGATCCTGAACATTTAATAATAGTGACTATTGCAATGTAGTAGTTTATGGATTATGAGGATGAACATGAACTATTTGGTGTCTGTAAATGCCTACAGATCCTTCAGTAATATGTTGCAGATCCAGAGTAAATGTATGGATTTAATAAATTTCAGATTTTAGTACAGATTGATGATATCAGTCTACAGGAAAAATTGTTTAGGTCTCTGACTTAATGCATAAATTATCTCTCTGAAAGGGAGATGGTCGCCAGTTTCCATGTGCAGAAGGCCATAATTCGCTGACATCAGACTTGGTGGAAATACCATTAATGGGTGTACAGGTCTTGCACACAGCAAACCTGTAGTCCCCTAAAAAAATACCCCCTAGTCACTCAGAAAGTCTTCAGGTACAGGAGGCTAATCCTGGTGATTGAACTCACCTGTTATTGGTTAAACACTCAAATGGTGTTGAACTCCCCATGAAAGCCCATACTATGTATCTTTAAACCTACATTTTGTACATCAGTCCAGATGCAGAAGTTTGTATTTTTGTATTTTTTTTTTCTTCTTTCAGAATGCCATGTCTGTGATTGGAATATCCGAAGATGATCAAGAGAATGTTCTCTCCTGCGTGGCTGGCATACTCCATCTTGGAAACATTGTGTTTGTAGAGAAGGATAACTATGCTGTGATACATGATGATGAGTGTAAGTAAAGTATTGAGATGTAGAACAAATCCAATTGTTGAAGTGTACCGTAATTAACGTTGTATAAACCGCCCTCGTGTATAAACCGCACCCCTCTTTTTCACCCTTTAGAAGAATTTTTTTTAATTTTTTAAATCATTGATTTTACCGGCTTTTACGACACAAAGTAAGCCGACGAAAAGAAAGAAATGAATGAAGAAAATGATTGCCGACACCACCATGGCAGCATTTGAGGAACAACATAAGAGACAGATCGAGGGAGAGAGAGAGGGGACAAAAGGCATGCCGACGGAAAGCAAGAAATGAATGAAGAAAATAATTGCCGATACCACCAGCGTTTGAGAAAAACAGAGACATCGCGGGAGAGAAGCGAAAACAATCGCTGATATTTAATAATTAGGCTTTTAATTTTATAACAAAAAATAAGCCGACGGAAAGAAATAAAATATGAAAACTAAAAGTAAGATTCAAAGTTATCACTGATACAAATTAGTACGGCACATCGCGCCAGGAAACAAAGACGTCTTGTGATAAACAAAAATCACAATCTAAAAGCAGTAACGACTAACGACTAGCATGCGCCAGCCCAACAAGAATTTTATTCGGCTGTGAAATAGCCTGCTATTGATTGTATTACCGTAGCTTGATCAATCGAGCGGACGCCGGCGGAGGTAGACGGCCATGTTGTTTTTATTGTTATTGGGAGATTAACTCAACACAAAAGGTTGGTGAGTCTTAGCAATGTTTAACATGAAACAATGAGATCTCGGACAAAACATAGGGAACCTTTTGACTGGGATAGCGTCAGTCTATGTCTAGTACACGTTGTCTCTTTTGTCCTTCTCTCCAGTTGGTTACGGATTAAGAGGAGATCGGACTTGTCTAGGCACGCCCGACGGCTAGGGGTGGCTACGGTGTGCGATGGGCTGCCAAATACCCGCTCTAGAAAGCGTGGCTTCTCGGCCAGAATGTGCCGTCATTCCACTGATATTTCTCATTAAATTTAGTTTACTTATTAAATAATAATAATAATAACACCGGTGGAATAAGTAAAATAACATTAGAATAGACGGACTTCACACAATTTGCACTAGATCTAGAGTCTATGACTATGATTAGTCTACGTTACACAAAAAAAATCGTAAGAATGACCTAGGCTCACATCAATACGAATCATTGAATTAATAATAGTATTTAAAAATTATACAACATAATCCCCCTTTTCGAGAAGTCTCTGAATAAAATGGTATTTATAAATCATCAAATCTATCTCTTTAAATTAAAAAAACATTTTCCCCTTTATTTTTTTAAGAAAGGAGGTTGATTCATGATTATAATTTTATTCAATTATTGAAAGAGCTCTGAAGACGAGACTATGTATCATGTAACCGTACGAAATACACTCGAAATCCCAACGCCCACCACCCGACATTTATTAAGAATCGACAAACATCTCTCTTCAGGATAGTTAAAATCATCAATCAACCAGAAATATTACAATAATAATAGTTCACAAAATAAAATATTGCATATTTGTAGGTTGATGACAAGTATTTATATACAAAATCTCGCTAGAAAGACGAACAATTTTTTCCATCGTCACGTCATTTTCTTCATACCACTACACATATTATTACACATGGGGCAACGCACATTCTTATCCACCGCACGTACGTCAACACTCCAACACAATTATGATCGACTCGGTAGTGACAGAGCACAATTATGGGCCCCAAATTTCACATTTCGCATCATAGGAATTACATGAAAATTATCAGATCAAGATTAAAATATAACATTCACATTAGATATATTTTTTCTGATCTTAGAACTTCCAATGGATGATTTGAAAAGCGTTGAAAACGAGTGTCACTTTCAGGACGATGGTTTCTAACTAAACCAGGAACTTCAGAATATTTGTTGCACATCATGCATTTTGAACATCATATTTTCCTCTACATAAAAATATGACGTAGTAAGGAATTTCCTGCGATAACCAATGAAAAATCTGCATTTCAGGGGACATCCCCCCATCCTCTCCTAAGCGCGCGAGCACTCTCTGTGACACAATTTGACCGCTGCTGAACGCGGAGATTGTAACATACCTGGAATTTTCAGCATGATGCATGTCTGTATGGGTGTATAAACCGCACCCCGACTTTTGATGTTTACCGACGGTAAAAAAAGTGCGGTTAATACACCGTTAATTACGGAAATAAAATAAACAGAAAATTGTTAAATGAAAATATGCACCAAGAAATGCAGAATTCATTAGATCGATGTTGGGTAATATTTCGTGGATACATGTGCCGGTGAATTTCCTGAGATATGAACTTTGACTTAGGGGGCAGAGCCTAATCTTGTTCGTCCAATACACGTACATCAAGATATAAACAATATGGTCAGTGCTACAGCTATTTGAATGTTGAACACTCAAAATTGTCTGTTCTTGTACATGTACATTCTCCCTCTAGGTGCAATCAGGGTTCATTTTATATTTATTGTAAATATTTTCATCTTTCTTGGTTAACAGTTCTTGATTTCCCATCCTACCTACTTGGACTGGACAAGGAAGCACTACGTAAGAAGCTGATTAGCCGTCGTATGGACAGTAAATGGGGTGGCAAGGCAGAGCATATAGAGGTCACTCTCAACACGGAACAAGCAGCTCATACCAGAGATGCTCTAGCTAAGGCTGTCCATTCCAGACTCTTTGACTTCCTCGTCAATGTGAGTATGACCTTTGATCTCACATCATGTTTAGAAAGAAAGGGAGATGCATTTACTTTTCGTTATTGTATCTTTGCCATGAAGTAGGGCTAGTTTATTATTGCTACATGGAACTGAAGCTAACATTATTAATGGTTTTGCTCAATGGAATGACAGGTTAATTCTTCAACAACTCTCTTAAAGTTTATAAGTAATGGTTTATGTCATTGACTCTGTGCAACAACATTTTTAAAGTACCATGATCTTTTATGATATGATATGCAAAGTATGGTTTGAATTTTATTAATATATTCCTCTCTCTACTACATTTAACACAACAAACCATTGTACCAGTGTATTCAGATTTATTGATGTTTCTTTCCTAAACCTCTGCTGATGAACTATTTAAATCACCAGTTATGTATGATAGCACTAGCATACTTGAGTTGTTGCTATGTCATGCAAGAATCAAGGAAAATTTTGAGTCATGAAGAGCACCATTATGAGAGAAAAACATGTTTGAATACATTTGGAGACAACTTTTAGATATTTAGAAAAAAAAATGGTTTAGAAGCTGGCAAAGCTTATGGAGTGTAGAACTATTAGAGTCCATGGGTAAAAAATGTATGAGGCCAAGTGCTTGTATGCTTGACCTTGACCCTGTACTAGTATTGTTCCATATAGGTTTCCATGGTGACTGATTATTGACTCCTTTTTTGTTTACTCCTTTATTTCCCTGTCAATCTCAGTCCATCAATAGTGCCATGCAGAAGCAGAAAGAAGAGATTACAATAGGAGTTCTGGATATCTATGGCTTTGAGATCTTTCAACAGAATGGCTTTGAACAGTTCTGCATCAACTTTGTGAACGAGAAGCTCCAGCAGATCTTTATAGAGCTCACACTCAAAGCTGAGCAGGTGAGACAAACATGATCACAGATAGTTTTTGAAAAAAAAAGCAATACAAGGATACCCTACATGTATTAATGCGCACGAACATCATGCTCAAAGTATGCACATGTAATGTGTTGATGTTTTGTTCACATTTCAATAGGTGATGCCAATGCACAAGCCATTTAATATGACTCATGTTTATTTATTGAGTTGTTTTGTGATTGTGGGAAGGAAACTTTATGGAATGCAATATGAAACGTTTCATCTGATCAGGGCCCGTATTCAATTCAATACTTAAGTACAAAATTTAAGCTTTTTACTTAGTATTTGGCTTAGATAAAATACTTAGCCAATTTTGGTATTCAATTCAAACTTTTGGCTAAGTATTTTACCCTAAATTTAAGACAGCTCCCTACCAGACTTAAGCCAATTATTTGGAGGCCTTGATTGGCAGGCATATGGTTTTCTTACGCAGTATTATAACCTGCGCACAATTATATTAGTGCGCATTTATTGCGACGTTAATTGCGCATTACTTTTGATTGACCGTGTGATGTCACAATGCTTATCAGAAAGTATTTTACTTAGATTTTGTCTAAGGTAAGTAAAAGTCTAAAATGCGATTTGAATACGAGATAAGTAAACTTCTTAGCTTAGCCATTTACTTAGTAAATTTCTTACTTATTCTGAGTATTGAATTGAATACCGGCCCAGGTGTCTATAAACTACACGTACCCTATAAAAAGAGTTTGATGGGGCTCTACAAGTTGTTTCTAGTTTAATATTGGCTGTTTGCTTTATGAAGGCCTGTTTATTGCTGCAAGAATTCACAATAATACAGTAGTTTGATTAAGACACTGTAAATTAGAAATAACAAACAATACATTTGTTTATGTAATGTAATTCAGAAAAAAGTGAAAGAAGGAACAAAGAGAGGGAAGGGAGAAGAGCACTTCATCGTGAGAAATAATGTCATCCTAACAGATATTATTTTTTCTAATTTGATTTCAGGAAGAGTACGTTGCAGAAGGTATCAAGTGGAAGCAGATAGATTACTTCAACAACAAGATTGTGTGTGATCTCATTGAGAGCAAGGTGTGGTTTAGAGATACATCATAATTTTCATACTTTTATTAGCCTCAAGTTATTGTAAAGTTATGAAAAAGGTTATGAGTTGAGTTCAGTTCAGGCATTGCGAACGGGAGCTTGGTGGATCCTGTATGGAATGAAAGAATTCATTGTTAAAATGGTGAAGTTATCTCATACTATTCCAGAACATACTTGTAAATTTAAGAAATTTAATCAGAGGGGAAAAAATGGAAATATGAGGGAACATCTCTTACATTGTATTAATTGTGAATAACTTGTTGTAGCACTAATTTGAATTGAAAGATTTATAGCCAAACAAAGTGGATGAATTAACTCATTATTGGTTGTGGTTTACCGATAGAATAAAGGTTGGATTCCCACAGTAGACTTTGTCATACATACAGAGTACATGTATGACATACTCCAAACAATGCAGCATTCCAAGATTTCAATCCATGGTAAAGAAAGTGTTAAACAATAATAACAAGTGTGAAAACAAACTAGATATGCATGATGACAGGTAATAGCAAATGATGACTGTTTATAGAATTTACTTACCGGGTAATGATACTTTGGATAAACTTTTATATTCATGATTCATTTATTGACTTCAATCTTTCATCTTCCAACCCAAGGTACCTCCTGGGGTCATGTGCATCCTCGATGACGTGTGTGCGACCATGCATGCCGTGAGCGAGGGCGCCGATGAAAAGCTTCTACAGAAGATGAACAGTGCCGTTGGAACGCATCAGCACTATGGGGTCTTGAGTGGAGGATTCATTGTACATCACTATGCTGGCCAGGTCAGCCCACATACCCCACATTCATCCCTGTATTTTCGCTTCATGCTGTTGCTGCATATCAGTGACATCTAATTATCAGTACATGTATAGTCCACAACTACAACAGCAACAAAAACAAACAACAAAAACAGAACAAAAGATGCAATATCACTTGTTTGATTTAGCTCCTTCAGATTCTGTTGTTTTGAGGATTAAAGTTGATTTTGATTTTGGGTAATGGAATTTAAAGTCAAGAGAAACCAACTTTAATTATTACCAAATTGTTTAGTTTTCAGTAGATTCTTTGTGTGGACCAGCAAAACAAAAACCTGCAGGGAAATAGCATCACTGAAAACTGACCTGAGACTACTCATTAATATATGTGCTTGATTTCCTTATCACATCTTTCCTTGCTCATTACTCGGCTATTGTACGTTATCTACCAAAAATTAATTGTTTGAAATATTGAACATTCCTTTGTAATTTGGGTTTAAATAGGTGAAATATTTTCCAGCATCTTCAGAACTTGAGATGACTTTTAACTTTTATTTGGGTCCAAGCCATGCAACCAAGACACTTATTTTAATATTAGGTTACTGAATTTATTTCTTGTTCGTCATTTACAGTGGATTGCAGGTACTATCTGTACAGAAAAAATATAAAATGAAACAAATGTATAATGTGATATTATCAAGTTGCCATTATCAAAGACCACAGATACAAGACTTGTAATAGTGCTCAATTTCATTGAAAAGAAATGATTATTATTGTTATCATTAAGTATTTGGCGTCGCCTGTGCCTGGGAGGGGGAAAAGCGAACTGAATCACTGTAACCCTCCGGTCTCTCCTCCTGGTATAACTGATAGGGGGGTGTGCAGGCGGACCACTACACTAGGGGTTTCCCGCTTCTCTCATATGAATAGTGATGTGGGTTCTTAATCTGCAAAGGTGGTGACTCTCCTCTAAACAGGGCCTTGATTACACTGACATCTATCTTATCTGTTGTTCACATTGTTTCCCTGTAGGTACGGTATACAGTAGAAGGATTCTGTGAGAGGAATCGTGATGTACTCTTCACTGATCTCATTGAACTAATGCAGTCAAGTGAGAAGTAAGTTCAAATATGCAGTCTCATTTTCTCAGAAATTATGTCAGTCTACAAAGCTAAACTACATTGTATACTTCCCGTAACTCTTGGCTCACTCTCTCTCTTTCAATCTTTTCTTCACTGCTCTACCCACCTCCTCTGCCTACCTTTGGTCCTCTTCTACTCTCTCGCTCTGTCGGCATCCTCATCCTACAAAACTGATTTTGTGTAGTTTACCCAACTAAAGCTGTTATGACTGTATTTTACCATTACTGTAATTATCTATGGTTATTATTATTTCTTTTTGTAAATTGATCTTTAAACGTTTACCAGTGATAAACAAATTTTTGAATGGATAATAAATTCCATTTCAATTTAATATAAACATAACATTCACTACACTGTTGAATGTTATTATGTTTCTATTGGAGAACACACTTGTTAACACTGCCCAAATTTCAACCTGGCATCTTAATATTTTTGACAAAGTAAAAGCTTGTTTTGTCTTCTTAAAATTCAAAATAGGTTGAAGAATATGAAGGTAGTTTGAAAACTTAGTGGTACCAATTTTGGCTTAAGTCTTCTTAATAAGCTGCAATATTTGTGGTACCATCTTGCTGTGCTATGACGTTATTTTCATAATCTAACGGCATGTGCTGTATTTTCTTTTTCTTCTCACAGCTCGTTCTTCTTGACATTATTCCCAGAGAAGGTATCGGGTCAAGCCAAGTCAAGACCAAGTACAGCTAGCAGCAAAATCAAAGTAAGTTTGACCGATATGGACTTCAATGCTTCAGTTTGCTCACTCTCCCATGTGAAGTTATCCAAGACTTGAGATATCTGTTAGGTTGACATTTATAGAAAGTTGAAACCAAGATATGTCTGTCCCTTACACTGGGAGATCTACTCACAACACAGGTCTCAAAATGCATAGATGTGATGTTCTGATGATCATAGACAATGCCAGGTATTAAACCGTAGCACATCCACATATTGTGATTAAATTAATGTAAAGCAATACTAAAGAACCATACATCTACTTAAATTATGTGACGTAGAAATCACTCAGTGCAATATTCATGTTGGATGCACATACTGTAAAGGTATAAGCGAATGTAAATGTATTTACCTACGTGATCTGCAGCAAACTGTGTTTCACCTTTGATTTGTTTGTTTCTTTGTTTGATAGACTCAGGCCAACAAGCTAGTAGACAAACTGATGCAATGCACAATGCATTATATCCACTGTATCAAACCAAACGAGACAAAGAGACCTCATGTCTATCTTTCACCTTTGATTTGTTTGTTTCTTTGTTTGATAGACTCAGGCCAGCAAGCTAGTAGACAAACTGATGCAATGTACACCTCATTACATCCACTGTATCAAACCAAACGAGACAAAGAGACCTCATGTCTATCTTTCACCTTTGATTTGATTGTTTCTTTGTTTGATAGACTCAGGCCAACAAGCTAGTAGACAAACTGATGCAATGTACACCTCATTACATCCGCTGTATCAAACCAAACGAGACAAAGAGACCTCAGGACTGGGAAGAAAAAAGGTGAGAGAAAATCCTTCCACTGCTGAAAGTGGTTAGAACCACCTAATTTAAAATATTCCATCTAATGATTCTGATGAAAGAAAAGTTTCATGCAATTTAAAACAAATTTTTCAAATTGTGCAGTTAAACATCACAGGACAATGTTTGTAACATGATAAACAGGTACATAGAACCATAATTAGAACCATAATCAGAACCTCGTCTCAAGAAATCTTGTTTTGTAAATTTTTGTAAATTTGATGACACAAATATGGATAAACTTTAAGGGACCAAGAATGTCTCTATTATAAAAAAAAAATTGGTATCATTGTAAATGACTGGATTATTATAAATGACAGGGATTTTAAGCATTATAATGACCCTTAATTTTGTTGCATATTTTAGGATATATCACAAATTTGAATACATAGGACTAACTTACATTTCATATTGATATATTTTTTTGATATTCAGAGTATATCATCAAGTTGAATACCTGGGACTGAAGGAGAACATCAGGGTAAGGCGAGCTGGATTCGCCTACAGGAGAGAATTTGACAAGTTTCTCAGACGGTATGTGAACAAACACCCATTATGGAAGAATTTGTTTGGAATTATATATTGCCTCCATGCTCATTACTACTGTGCATACTTTGAACTTAAAATCACAAATCAAACTATCACTCATCATCAGTTATTGCATTTCAGCAACTAATTTTAATACCATGTTCATGCATCAAGATTTATATTCCATGGCACTCTTATTTCATTATCATCATCGTCAGTAGCGAGAGAAATTCCATGTTCATTTTCACTATTATTTTCATCATCATTATCGTCATCACCATTATCATCATCATCATCATCATCTTCACTTTTTATCATTATTGTCATCTTCCTTTTTCTCTTTATTCTTTCTCATTCTTATCATCAAATGAACTAATTGTAAGTACATTTATATGAATGGTTTGCATTCTATTTCATTATTCAGACTGAAGCAATAGCCTATTTGCATTGAATAGTCAATGGTAGCAACAAACCATCATTGTATTCAACAACAAATTAATTTGTTGGTTAAAAAAAAGTTGTTAGTAGTATGGGGACTATTATTTTATTATGCTCTTTTGTCTACACTCTTGTGACCTACTATCCACTTTCAGAACTCAACTAAAGACATACCTATTCAACATTACTTACAGCTAGTCACTATCCATCTTTCCAAAAGGAATCATGAACAGCATATTCAGTAGTTATTCAGTCTCACCAGCGCCGTTGATTAATTCCCGGATCCCTGATTGGATTGGATATTAGTGATTCAACATCAAACTTTGTTTGCAATATTCATCTTCATTTGATACAATTTTTGACATACTAATGATCTTTCCCATCTCTAGGTACGCCATCTTGACTCCAGAGACATGGCCGAGGTGGGGAGGTGATGTCAAGTCTGGGGTTACTCATCTACTACGTGCAGTCAACATGGACACTGATGAGTTTCAGCTAGGCAAGAAAAAAGTCTTCATCAGGAAACCAGAATCTGTAAGGAAGCAGTTTATATAGTTATTTTTTAATAACTTTTCAAACAAGCAAAGAACTGCAGTAAGAAACTAATTCAGTTTTTCATTTATAACACAGAAATCATGAAGACTTGTACTTGTACAGTGGGCATGTTATGTTCGATTAAATTCAACAGGAATGCTTTGAATACAGCAGTTTAAAATTTATTATGAAATTCATGATTCATTTAATAAACACTTGAAGGAAGAAATCCGTAGGCATTTTAAAGTTTAGAGTTCCTTAACATTAGATTGTGAAATGGTATGCTACGAATTTTTAGTCAGTTAACTTTGGTGTTTCTTAACATTTGAAGGTACTTTATACTCAGTTCAACAATTAGACAAATCAGAATTCTAATCTTAAAACTAAAAGTATTTGTTTGTCAGGCACAAAATAGGTCAATTATTAAATAACTTCAGTAGTTTAAGATGATATATGATTGTATGTTTGTTTGTATGTATATCTAACAGCTCTTTCTCCTAGAAGAGCAGAGGGAGAGAAAGTTTGATTTTCATGCTCGGATCATCCAGAAGGCATTCAGACAATTCAATGCACAGAAGTACTATCTCAGACTCAAACAGCAAGGTATAGTTTAAAGTACAGTCAAACCTGCTTTACTGACCACCTGTCTACAAAGACCACTTTTTGTGTTTCCCTTGGGCGGTCACTATAGCCAGGTTTGACTGTATTTAGTACAGTCAAACATGTATATGAATACTGCATAAGAAAAACAAAATATGGTCAGTATAGACAGATGGTCTTTCTGCACAGGTGGTCATAAAAGCAGGTATAATTTATTTAACATGATGCAAAACTTAGTTTAAAAATAAGAAACCGATATTTGTATAAAGTTTCTTAATAAATGAAGTTGTAGAAGATTATACAAAGCTTCTTGTTACATGAAACTTTCAATATAGAAAAAAAACAAATCTCTTGCTATTTTCAATAATGATAATTTTTAGGTGAATTTTCTAATTTATTCCACCAAAATCCTCAAATGATTTATGCATGATTCAAATATAATTTGAAAACTTTCCAAGTGTTGAATAGTACATCCAAGTGAGAAATGGGAATACAATATATAGCTACCTAATCTTTTCTTAATGATATCAGAAAAACTACAACATATGGGGGATGTTTCACAAAGACTAAGATCGGCTTTAAGTTGGACTTACGTATAGCAGGCCGTTCATGCCATTGTTTACTATCATTATTTAATGGCATTGGTCTCTCAAGGGACGTACAAATCATGGTAAAAATCTACAAAACTTAAATTTTTGATAATTCATTATTGAAGGAAAAAATATTATCTATAGATCATAATTGAGAGACCAATGGTGAGAGCAAACAATGGCACGAACGGCCTGTTATACTTAAGTCCAACTTAAAGTCGATCTTAGTCTTTGTGAAACACCCCCATGGTGTTTAAAATGAAGTTGTGATGTTCTTCCATATAGGAGAAGGAGACAGCTTGTTACCTTTACTAGAACCTAACCTTCTTTGTAAATCCCTCTTTCACATTGGCTGTGTACTGTTTAATCTAAATAAAATGATGTTCATACTTACATACGCACTCCCAATGACGATTGAAATGACTCTGACCCATTGCAGCCAGTGACATCCTGTTCGACAAGAAGGAGAGGAGGCGCTACAGTCTCAACCGTAACTTTGTCGGGGACTACATCGGCTTTGAGCACAATGTGTCCCTGCAGGCGCTGGTTGCTAGGAGAGAGAGGATAGAGTTTGCTGACAAGGTCAACAAGTATGACAGGAGATTCAAGGTGAGTAGAGTGTCCTGATGATTTTCTTTATTAACCCGTTGACTACTGAATTCTCTCATTGTCATAGGCTTAGTATAGTAACTTACCAGTTCCAGTAGGCAACAGGTTGAAGGTAGTGTATCCCTTTTCCAGCCAACATCAAATTCTGTAGAACTTTGCAGGAATTATGAATATGTCACGTATGTCCTATCTATGAAATTTAAATGTTAGCAGTGTCCTAGTTTTCAAATTATGCAAGGAAACCCATTTACTTTATAGACTTCACTGTCAGACACTATTGAGTGACTGACTGACTTCTTTTTTTTCTTTGGTAATAACAAACATAAAATGAGCTGTAAAGGGTACTTGAGCATCTGTCTACATCAATAACCCACTTCTTGTAATGGCCAAAATTAAACTGATTGAATCTTTGCGCAGCACAAAACTTATGACCATTAGGTACAAGGGTCTGAAAATCAGACTATTTAATTAAATGACTGCCATCGCTAAATTCGATTTGACAACAAACGGTCATTATTTTCCCACAAAAAGACATTTTCAAGCCCTTTTGTTTTGAGGGAAGTTCTAAATTAGTATTATCTTTCAAATGCCGTTGGAATTTATCCTTTTCATCTTTTTGGCCTGCAAATGGGACATAGTACCTTTAAACAGTTCTGATTCATGTTTGTTTGGTTGCATTTGCTGAAGATTTGAACTTGTCTCCCAACATCTGATCAATAAAGGGAATTTTCCAAAATGGCACCCTTCTAGTTCTCTCCTTTGACACAAGTTTTTATTTTAAATGATAATTGGAGGCATAGAATATGTCCACTCTCTGTTACAGTTATATTAAGAAAAAAACGGAACAATTGTTTGGATTTGTGTACAGCAATATTGGAGATGTAGTTCCCACAAAAGCTCTAATTTTATTTGAAAATATATATTCTATTCATGCTTAATGCTGGCTTTTGGGAATGGTATCCAGTGTTTAAAGTCCTACCAACAGAATTCGACCCATGCAGGCGAGTAAATTGTCTATTCTTGTCCACTCTCCAATCCAACTGATATATATATATATATATTTGACTTTTCAGAAGTATGTGTAGTTTGCAGGGTCTGTTTGTATAATGAAACACGGAGATATCCGACCAATGGCTTCATGAGAAAACACAATCAGAGCGTACCTGTAAATCTTTTCTTTGTTGATTCTGTCAGGTCACGAAGCGAGACCTGTTACTATCGGGCAGGAACATCTATCTGATTGGTCGAGAGCAGATCAAGAAAGGGCCAGAGAAAGGTCAGATCAGGGACGTCGTCAAAAGGAAGATTCCCCTCAACCATATAAGCAGTGTATCTCTCAGGTTAGTGTGCGGTTTGTTACTCAGCTTTTTTTATGTGACTCGGCTTTTGAACATTTTCTTATACATCCTTTATTTTCTCCCTCCTGGGGAGGTTTTATAGCTCAGGGGAATATTATAGCCGAAGTGTAAATAGAGAATAAAGGAAAGATGATTAGAAATAGAATGAAAGAGAGTGATATGATAGAGAGAGGGAGTGAGAGAGAGAGAGACGGACAGACAGAGTGACAAGTGAGAGAGAGAGAGAGAGAGAGAGAGAGGGAGAGACAGGCAGAGAGTGACAAGTGAGAGAGAGAAAGATATATACATGTATAATAGATCACCCTGACAAGATTTCTGCCACGTATATTAAATCATAATTACACTACCTGTAATGTAACAACATGAAAAAATAATTGACATTCACCCAAGAAGAGTATGTAGAATGCACTGCTTGTGAACCCTTCTCTCCTACATTTGAACTCTCTCACCTGTGTGTTGTAGGCGTTAATTTGTGGTTTGTGTGTTAGGCAACCAGTCTTTTGATATTTCTGTGAGAGTGATTCAACAATTTGAGGCAGAGTTTGTCCCTTCTGTTGCTAGGTGATATGAGCCCACTCTCCTGGAGGCGGGGCAAGGTCCTTGAAAGGTCTATCAAGTTTCTGTGTAATATAGGGGGTTCAGGTTGCCAATTCTATATTGATTTTATCATCAGAATCATTGCAGAATACATGTATGATACTACCAATTCCATATGGAATTGGACATTGTCCAGGTATAGGCCTTACAGGATACTATGGTTCCTTATCAGGTCCTCCGAATATGGGCCAAATTGTCTCGATCAATTAATCCACCTATATGATTTTTATTTGAGATAGATGTTATAGCATTTCCTGCAAACCTACCCTGTCAGGAAATTGTTGAGATTTTATTGGTTTTCCTCCAGCAGTACATATTTCATCTTACCACTATGCTAAGTTGACTCATCGTTCTTTTTGAGGATCGAATCAAGGATGTTCTTTCTTCTCTCTTGTAGAAACTACATATACATGTACAACATGTACTTGTGCTTGTTGGTTATTATTGAGTGTTTTAAAGATACTATGTCCCTTTTGCAGCCAACATCAAATTCTGTAGAACTTTGCAGGAATTATGAATATGTCATGTATGTCCTATCTGTGAAATTTAAACGTTAGCAGTGTCCTAATATTCAAATTATGCAAGGAAACCCGTTTACTTGCTAGACTTCACTGTCAGACACTATTGAGTGACTGACTGGCTTTTTTCATCTTTGGTATTAAATAACATACATAAAATGAGCATTTGTCTGCATCAATAACCCACTTCTTGTAATGGCCAAAATTAAACTGATTGAATCTTTGCACAGCATAAAACGTACGACCATTCGGTACAATGGTCTGAAAAATCAGACTATTACTTACTGGCTCTATAGCTCCTAAGTCGATTCGACAACTAATAGTCGTTATTTTCCCACTTAAAGACATTTTCAAGCCCCCTTTTGTTTAGGGAAGTTCTAAATTAGTATTGTCTATCAAATGCCGTTGGAATTTAACCTTTCATTTTTTTGGCCTGCAAATGGGACATAGTACCTTTAATGTGTGTTGGAGATCATGTCTATAATAAACATTCTGAATTGCTATTTGACTTTACTTGTATTATGTAATTAGGTTAGCATTCAGATATCAGGCTGCAATATATCTTATAAAAATAATAATATAAATAATAATAAATTTATATAGCGCAGCTTTTATACAAAATATATTCAGCTGCGCTGGTTGAGAGTTCCTTTTTTACTAAATTCTACAAAATAGAATCTCTCAATTGAACAAATATGTTTTTAATTTGGATTTGAAGACATTGAGAGATGGAGTGCTTCGTATTTCTATTGGCAAGCTATTCCATAGTTTGGGGGCTGCAATAGCAAAAAATAAAGAATCATCAAAATGATAAGAAATTTGGCCCAGTCTTGGTGAAGTTACAAGCACTGCATAGAGAAAGATGTATATGGGACTACCCTATATCTATCCAGTCCGGATAGATATGATAATTTACCAAATATATCAATTAGTAGGCAGGTTCCCGGCAAAATTTGTATCATCCGGTATTAGTCGAAACATATTCTTTCACATGATTGGTAATAAGAGCTTCCATTTCATTTTTGTGAGAGGGGGGCGTTTCCAAAACTGGTCTATACCTTTAAACAAGATGAGACTTGAAATTGGTGAACAGTACCTTGAAGTTTGGGCATTGTACTTTGAACTACGTCTACATATTTGGGTTTTTATGTTGGTATATCACTGTATTGCTACTTCAGCAATAAAGGACCAGAGACATTATGACAAAGGCATACAAAGAAAAGGAGAACATAATAGACCTAATTGCCCATGCAGGGCAGGTAATGTAAAACGATACATGTCTGTAAAAATAGCTTTTCAAAATCAACATCGTAGTTTACAGATAAGGTAGCCACGTAATGTGGCAAGTGATATAAATTATTGAAAAATATTGAAATATAGTAAATATTAAGTTCTTCATACAATTAGGGGTAATCTAGACAAATCATAATTATTATATCTGACACTCTCACTGATGTATTTAGACCCCCCACCCCCTCCACCAATTGCAATTGTCTGTTTTGTCCTGTGGTTACATCCTAACAGCCTAATGTCTTACATTAATTAAAAATAATTAGTACTTTTGAGTATCATAAACAAACAAGCTTAGGCTCGGTATTTATTCTCTTGATTTTTAAGGTGATAGCCTGTTGTTCATTTCATGTAACAGCTACCTACTAGTGGCAGTCTATTGTCTTCAATTAATTAACACTAATTATTAACCCTCGAGTATCACAATCAAACAAGACTTAAGGTTAAGGCAAATATTTTTCTCATGATCTTTCAAGTTGAGAGCTTGTTGTTATTGATAAGTTATCATATTACAACTACCCACTGTTGAGGGCATATTGTCTTACATTAATTAATACTAATTACTACCCCCAAGTACACTTTCAAACAAGTCTGCAGTCAAATTATTTACTCATATGATCTTGTTTACTAATATAGCCTTTTGTCATTCTTGAATATCACGTTACATTCGGCTTCTTTGACAGCCTATTGTTTTACATTTGATAATTAACACTGATTAATACTCATGGAATATCACAATCAAACTAGGCTTAGGGCAGAGTATTTCATGGAGTTAGAGACGGTTGTTCTCTTGATAGGTTTCACCTATGTCATATTGTATTGGCAGCCAATAGAATACATACTAATTAACACTTAGTAATACTCATGGGGTATCAAAATCTAAGTAGGCTTAAGCAAAAATATACTCTCATGATATGATTATTTTCTTTAATTATCATTTTTACAATCATGGTTTGAGTATTAACAATAGAAATAAGGCCTGGGTTTATTAGGTTAGAGACTGTTGTTCTTTAACTATGTCAGAACTATAGCATCAATTGACAGCCTATTGTCTGATATCAATTAATGCTAATTTTTGTTGGCAATGTAACAATCAAATGAGCTTGTGATTTCTTTTCCTGGTAGTCTACTCTTATTCATGAATTATCATGATACATTGCCTTTTTAAAGACAGACTATTATTGCATTAATAAAGACAAATAATCATAAACAAACAATGTTTAGGCCTCCTATCATGGTTATCGATTGTCTATTGTTATATATGAAATCCACCCAATTAATTTAATTAATTCCTACACGTACAGTACATGTATTAAATTCAAAGGAAATTGGGAGTTTGTTTTAGTTTTCCTTTGGCCATCCGATAGTAAAAATAATGGGCCTCTTGTGCCTCTCGCAAAAAAGTTGTTACAAAGTGTACTGTACTTATTACAAACCTTATACATATTCATGTACAACATGTATGTTAATTTTGCGCATGAGCATAATACTCTCAGATGAAGGGGATTTTAATTAAAAACCCATGATCGTCATTGTCACAGGTATTTTATTATTTGTTTTGTTATAATAGAGAATACTTTTGCTACTGTTGTGTTGTGAAGTGCAGGAAGATTTGATTGTATTATCTAAATCACCTTGTTGGGATAAAGTTGACTGTCAAGTGAACATCATTACATATTCCATGTTTACGCTTATTATCATTATTTTGTTTGAGTTGCATTTAATCACGCAGCTTTTGTGTGCCAGGCCCGGTGTCTTGAAGAAATCCAACCTCCTTTGCGTCTATTTTTGTCCGTATGCATGCTATTAGAACATAATGATTTCATGAGTCATTCATCTATTCTAATGCAATCTATAGGAATCCCAGGTGTCTTTTAGTTTGGAGGATATTAATTTTGAGGAGTTATGAGTTGTCATGCCAAGTTGGAAATTGTAAAAAATCAATCTAAGACCCTACCTGTATTGAATGTGTATAGTAATTATAGTATTATGTTAAGTTTAGTTTTTGTTCCTTTCTATTTTCCCAGCATCAAGATAGCATTTTGGCATCTCATCGATTACTCAATTAACCAGCATACTTTGACTAAAGTAATTTAATTTCAGTTCTTTAAGTGCTCTTAACATCTGTGTTGAAATCTTAATTTCTTATGTAGTGCAACCTGCAAGCAGATGCTGCTCAAGGAGTAAATTTCTAGTAAACTTCTAATTGGCCGTTTAAGTCAGGTGTTCTTTGTATTTAAGTGTAAAAGCATGCATAGAAATATGCACTATGTGGACAATTTACAGGTCATTCTTTAGAGACAACCTTTTTCGCAACCTTGGTTGCTATTTTTTGCCTATAGCAGGTTTACCTTGGTATCTTTATATGGACTATATATTTATTTATAACTCCATATATCTGTATATTTTTTTCTTGAGTATCTTTGATCCGACTGCTGACACCATGTTGTAATGATGAAACTGGAGACACTATATTCATTCATGAAACTTTTTGACTGAATGTCTCTCATACCTGATGACTACTGGAATCTTCTATTCTAGTAGGCTTAAAAACAAAGACCATCCTGTTTTTTTATATGGGTTTATATAGTTGTATCATAACTCATTTTAAAATAACTATTTTCTGTATTTTTATTTTTTTGCAGTACTCTTCAGGATGACATGTTTGTGCTCCATGTAACCGAGGAATATGACAGCATCTTAGAGTCCACTTTCAAGACTGAATTCCTGACCGTACTCAGCAAGAAGTTCCAGGAAACTCTACAACAGAAACTGACGGTCAACTTCAATGACTCGTAAGTAACTGAAACGGACCCCATTGCGGATCCTATTGTACTATAATTGTCCTCTTACCATCCGAGTAATGGACATTTATCAATAAGCTTAAAGCTCACATACAGTTTCGAAGCAAAAAGATTAATGGAAAGAAACATGTTAAATTTAATCTCATATTGTTCTCCTTCTAACAAAAGATGAATACAAAATAAAAAAGGTTGTGTTGGTATTCAATTTGTGACTTCCTGTGAATTGCAGTTTAAATATCTGCAAGGAATGCTAGATAAGGGCTAGATACTCCCCTAGGCTAGGACCCTTCTACCCCATGACCCAGATGGCTCCTGGCACATCAATCTCTGTGCTTTGCTTTGAGGCAGTGTATGTGTAGACTGTAGCATGTACACACAGTGTGCATAGGTTTTACATGTGTTGTACAGATTGCCATTGTTAGAATCTAGTTTCCAGGATGGTATCTGAACTATTTTTTACCTGTCAATTGTTTAATACTTCAATTGAGGAGGAAAAAACTCCACAGCAGCTTTGCATTGCTATTATCTTCCTATTTATCATCTGAAATCAAGGAAATCTTTAAAAAAAAAAAAAAATTAAGAGAGCTTACCAAAGCTTGTACATCAGCTTTAATTGATTTAGCATGGCATGCAAATGTGGAACTCATACTAGCTAGACAGATGATTGACTACAGTTCATTGGAAGGGGATGTTATTAGGTCACAAGTTCACTCTTGCTAATATCCTGTAACACTTTGACCTGTCTTGCTGATCTTAGCTGAACTTAATTATCCTTGAGAGAGGGATAAAACTATTGAACATCTATGTTGTATTGAAACCCATGGAATCACTTTCCCAATCAGACTATCCATCATTCCATCTATATGTTATGTTATGTTAAATTGTTGCTACTTGATTGAATCAAACAGTAAAAAGTTTAAGACAGGGTATATGAATTAGAAGTTTCTTTAGTATTTTCATAATTCATGAATATGCCAAACTTCACATGAAATTCACAGATGAAAAAATTGACTCAGGAGGAAGGAAGGTTCCTTACATTAATATATTTGAAAAAAAGGAAAAAAAGAAATGCTTCCTTTTTTCAGATTTTTATCTCGTACCTCAAGTCAAGTTAACGATGGGGTCATGGTATGAGTGATATTTAACATGAAGCACGCCCTCTAACTTTCTGCCATTATGCATGATTTGCGTATGAAGGTTGTACTCTTTATCAAGCATAGTAGCTGTAGAAAGAAATACAATGGAATAACTTTCAGTTGATGCTTAGTGACTAGATGAGCCAAGATTTTTTTGAAATTGTTTTTCCCTAATTGTTGAACTGCCTGCTAACTGGCTAGCTAGACCCAAGGGACCCACAATGTATTAATTGTGATTGTCTTTATATGTAACTGAGGAAGGTAATGAAAACAAAGCTAATTGGCTTGGTGACAAGACCTATAACGCTTTGGGTATTGTATGACTGGCAAATACTCTCCAATAAATGTTATCAATCTTAATGTCTCTGCTCTGCTTTGACATGGATTCTGCACTCAAGTCACATGATCGTTGATCATTGAAAAGAGATTCAGTGGATAGATTGTTGATCAAAATTGTGGTTTTCATGTGACAATAGCTTCCATTCTTTTCCAGAAAGAATGTGAAATGTATGCTCTAATAATATGGAAGGGATAATTTAATTTATATGGGTTTATTCTTCCTCCAAATCTGTGGGGATAATATCACGAATCGGTGTGACTATTCAAAATACAGATTTTCAGTCAAATTTATTAAAGTAGAATAGATCTGATAAGGACCGCTTTGTACAACCCCCACCAAATATAAACAAAACAACAACAACAACAAAACAGTATAGATATACATGTACATAGACCTTAAAGCTAACCCACTCTTGAAAGTTAACAAAATTCTTATTGGAAAAAATGATAAAATCTGCTCATAATAATAATAATAATAATTATAATAATAAATGTAACTTACATGTATATAGATTATAGCGCCAAATCCACTCTGTGGAGTGCTCAAGGCGCATAAGCAAGTTTCACGATTTTCTGTAGAAATGTAGAAGCACTCCAGATAGGACTCAAATGATTGTTATATCCTGCTGCAAAATATCTTGATTTCCAAAATATCTTGAATAGAAATAGTTGGCATTTAGATTAAGTCTCTTCATAAATAATGCAATGAATGACATTCATTAATTCTAAGCCATCTCCTCAACATTTGCATCTTGCGATATCATGACTTTGAATTTTGTGAAAAGTAAAAGACAAGCCAGGGAATATATTTTTAGGGAAATAAAAAGATTAAATTGAAAAGATTTCTTGCAAACATTATTTTTTCAAAGGCTGTATAGAGTACTACAAGTCATTTGGAAGGTAATCAAGTTGGCTTCGAGAAATATCCGAGCTATTTATGTGATTATGGAAATATGCAATTTTAAGGAATCACCAGAGGGCCCCCTTTTTCTGAATCACTGATGTTGTCATAACTACAAAATGTAAACAAACAGATCTAAGTATCAAAATGAAACAGCAAAATCTTGCACACTCTTAAATGTACCTATATACTTTAATAATAAAAATCATTTTGCAAATCAAGTTCAAAAGGTGATACATGTTGGCAGCAAGATTAGTTCAACAGTGACAATGCTATGAATATCCCTTTTTATGATCTCTTCTATGACTTTGGGGCAAGGTATAAATACATTTATACAAATTAACATTGACTTTTCCCTGACTAAACATTTAACATTTTTCTTTAAATCTGTCCTAAAATTTTCATATATTCATGGCCTAATTGATTTACAATTATTGTACGACCTTCTCTATTAGTTGAATAGTACATGCACCTTTCATGAATTTCTTAAAGTATGATGTAGGGAAATAATGCTTTAATGCTTGCTGCTATATAATATAGGGCTTAAGGTCTGCTATTCATGTGTGATACTTATTTAATTTTCTTTATGTTTCATTTCCAATTAATACTACATCCTTTAACTTTTGCAAGTATCATGCCCATAATGGCATCGGATCAGGTTAATTGAAATGTGACAGAGATCACCATTTCCTAATTAAATTGTGTTACTCTAATTGCATTTGCAAGTGAAAAGACGTCTTAATCCATGTTAAGCAGCTCATCAGACATTATATCAAGATGTTTCGTTCAAACTTAATCTATGGAAACAATCTCTAATTACCTTCGCTTTAGGGCAAGGAACGTTAGGTCTAATAGATAGGTTCACACGGCAGTTTGTAAACTTAAAGTTGAGGTCATCTATGGAAACAATCTCTAATTACCTTCCCTTTAGGGCAAGGAACGTTAGGTCTAATAGATAGGTTCACACGGCAGTTTGTAAACTTAAAGTTGAGGTCATGTTTTTAAAATTCAAGGTTATCTTGTAGTTACAGACGGTGCAGATGCACTCTTAGTTAATAATAATAATAATATTCTATGTTTTTATAGTGCTTGATACGTCGCTTTACAGATATATTATTAACCCGGTCATCGGATTCAGGCTTGCCCACACACAATGTGTGCACATTCTCCACTCCCTGGGGAGCATTCCAGTCAGGCACCATGTTACAGATGCCCACAATGCTGAGCAAACTACATTAACGTCGCATCCTACCGGGTACCCATTTAACACCTGGGTGGAGAGTGGCAAATGTAGATTAACATCTTGCCAAAGGACGTTAGTGCTGGGCTGGGATTTAAACCCAGTACCTTGAGATCTACAGTCGGATGACTTATCCACTAGACCACGACACCTAACCTCTACACCTACTACTACACCTCTTCAAGTTTACTTGAAGTTATAAACCACAAGCGATCTTATGGTTAGTGTGATGAAGACGAGTAGAGGGAGTCCTTTGAGGTTATATTGAACTACTGCTTGTCCAGCTTGTAGTTTAACACTTTGAATACTGGTTGTTTGGGTCCTGTGTGAACCCTCGTCACTGTTAGTGGATCGTAATTTGAGACTTCGAGGTTTTAAACTACGACAGTCTCGTGTGAACATAGCTTAATTTTAGACTCAGATATATCTTCTCACTCATGAACATTGAATAATGTCAAACTTATGTCTCCAGAATTCTTCATTAATGCATGGAATTGCTATGAGATAAGACATTTTGAGGTTGTAATGTTTTGGAACAGGTGCATGTGAGATGAAAACTGAGCTTAAAGAAATGGAAGAATGATAATTTAAATAAAATTTGATTTCTTAATGCTAATAAGGTGATGACAAAAAAACAAAATCAGTAACAGAACTTGGCTACAAACTTGAGAAGGAAAGATCTCAAGGTCTTGGAAGTTTGGTCAATAGATTTAAGATGTGCTATTGTTATTCCTTCAAAACACAGTCTATCCATTTAGAACTCACTATTGACATTAACATTGCATTTTGGCTTTGCAGTTTGCAACATTTCACTTTTTACTTGGCCCCATATTCAGGTGTACTGCACATTCCGTGAAAACACAGTCATTAGAAATGGGGCATCATTGTAAAGGGGGATAAACAGGCTTTTCAATGATACCAACGTCAAGTATGATAATATACTAACAAGAGATATATCAATGCTAAAACTTGAATTGCAAAACTTTCTGTGAGGGGTTTATAAAAAGCATTTACAAAACAAACAAACAGTCAGGAAACAAGAACAAGAAAGTGAAGAGACTGCAATTTTTATCATCATCATCAAGATCATAGGTTCTCCAAGCATCCATTCATATCAACACTCACAGTGACCCTTATTAACCTTGCATCTGCTTTCTATTCCAACATTTGTCATGAAGAGTTGCTCATCAGAAATTAGTAAGCAGTTCAGCTGTCTGGAGGCTTACAGGATACTTACTAATCAATGTATGCATCAATTGAAATATGAACATTAGCTTTGAATTTATCAAAATATATACTCTGTAGCTTGATTTTATTCCTCCCCCCATGAAAAATGGATATAGCATGCAGAGCATGAAGCCAGTGAAAATGGTCTTCTCATTAAAGTGTAGTTTAATCACATTTTTATGATTTCAACAAAAGGAGAAATTAATGTTCAAAGGCACTGTATCTCAATATTGACTCTTTTCTTTGAAGAATGATACTGTGTATATGTCATGCAGAGCATTAACCCAGTGAAAAATGGTTTGAACTCATTAAAGTGTGGTTTAGTCACTTTACCCGTAGCCATTTTCTAGAGGAAGCAATGTTAAAATGCACTTTAGCTTCATTTTTGTGCTCCTCTTTGAAGAATGAATTTTTTTTTTTGCCGAGCATTGAACCAGTAAGAAATGTCTACCCAAATTAAAGTGGAGTTTATTCACATTGTGTTTTATTTTCCTTGAGAAATGAATAGTTAGATTTTATCCCCAAATAAAACAAAGGATTTACCATCTCTTTTGCAAAGTTAGTTCAATTTCTAATTTTACCTAATCCATTAACCAATTAGAGACAATTCCATTTTTGTTTTTAATGCATTGATTCCAATAGTTTTCAGCCCAAGCGATCCAAGGCTTTATAGGGAATGACCACCTTTAAATCTTTCCTTGTGACTTTAGGGATTTTTAAAAAGAAAGAGTGTTGATTTGGCATCCTTTATGAGGATATGGACATTGTTAAATGTTTGTCCTTTAAATTTCCTTATAAATATGGTCTAAAAATGAAAGGCAAAAATTACGAGGCCATAGCACATTACAACCTATAAATCTTTTCTTTCTTGCTTTCAGAATTGTTTTAAAGAGAGGGTGTCAATTTGGCACCTTTTTGAGGATGTGGACGCTATTCATTGTTTAGCCTTTAATTTTCCAAGATATCATCTAAAATAGATTGGCAAAAAATATGAGGCCATATTTAGATTATTTGTCATATGCAATATTACTATCAGCATCGATAACTGCATTATAAACTACAAAACTAGAGTATACACCAGGAGTATGACACTTCTGTTCTTGATAGGTTGGGCATTCACTAGTGAATGAGATAAGGTAATGGAGGGGTAATACTCTTTGTAAGAAATTGAAGTGTCTTATGTGTGCCTCAGAACCCAATGTCTGTCTTTATGACACTGTTTAGATTAAATTCATAATCATTTATACAGGATTAAGATTGCAGTTACATTGTTTTTTTTTTTAGATTAGGGTTGTGAGGCTTTATTTACATGTATCTGATACTCACAGCGTGTTTTTATCTCTTATACTGTTTTTTTCTTGCTGTCTTTTTCCATCTCCATGTATTAATACCTCTATCTCTCTCTTTCTCCTGTCTTCCGTCTTTACTTTTCTTTCAGTAATACCCTTTTTTTTCATTCTGCCTCTCCCTTATATCTCTGTCCCCCCTCAGCCTCTCTCCATATCTTTCTTCCTCCTCCCGACCCCTCTTTGTCTTTATCTTCCCTTCTCTCTCCATTGTCTCTTTCTCTCTTCTGCCTCCCTCTCTTCTTTATCTAATCTCCCAATGTGCCTCTGTTATTGTTTTTTCTCTTTGAATTCCCTCATCACATGTATTTATGTAACTTCCTTGTAGAATTACAGTTGCAATTGTTGCTTCATTCTTTTCCATTAATTCATTATATTGAAACAATCTCTGACAATTCTGTAAGTGCTGTCTGTGTCATTTAATAAGTATGAATTTATAGCACCCTGTCTCCCGTCAATGATTGAACCTCCTATCAGGAACGAGAAGTCACAATTCTGTTTTCAAGGCTCTCTTAAAATTACAAGACAATTACTGATAATTTATTGCAATGTCTCATGCCATCCCGATCACGCCTTGCCTTTAGCCTGGAAACGAGCTGAACTCTTCTCCTAACACTGTCCTATTCCTAGCCAAAAACAACCCTTTTCCTGGCAACAGCCATCAATTACACTTGATCAGCAATCAACCCATTTCTCAAAACATGCCCCATACCATGTGAGACTCAAAACTTTCCTGAGGAACTCCTTTCCAGGATGTTATGTGCTGTCGAATCTACTAGTAGATCAACGCCTCCATCTTTTACAAACAATCCCCCTCCCCTAATATTATCAACGGTCACGTTTGGATGCCTCATCTTCTAATTTTTCCTTCCCCTCACACACAAGTTGCTATAGGATCATCATATACATGTAGATACACATGCCTACATTTAAAAAAGTTGCCTTCCTCATGTATATCATTTGTTATTGGATCTGTACGTAGATCAGTGCCCCCATCTTCTATTTAGTTTACCCCAGGACATCAGGTGCCATTTGATCTATAGCATTCATCTTCTACAAACTATTCCCTTTCCACTAAAAGCAGCAGCTTCATCAAATAGCATATCGTGTGTTTGGAGCTCGATGCCCTTCTGGCTCTCAACAGATGATATCTTAAACTCTTTTTACGGAAGTATACCCAGAGGTTAGGATATAGTTAATCCCATGTCATAACATAGCACTGGGCGCTTTGAACCCTGGAGCATACCAAGGAAAGTGTCCCTATTTCCCCAGGACTTTTACAGCTTTGGATCAAGATTTATCCCATTTCTTTCAGCTTCTTTTCCTTGGCTCTCATCACCTGGACCCAAATATTTCTTCTCCCCCCTCTCTTTTGAATCCTTACTTTAAAAATTGTCAATGTATTTTTACCCCTTTTTTACCCCTTCCTCAGGATTTCCAGGATTTCAAGTGCCAGGTATCTAGATTGCCCCTATTCTCTTCAAACAATTTTCTTTCTGCAAGCAGGTCATACATGCGCCTCTACAACATCACTTCCTTCGGGTCCATTCTTTTTACACGCCAAATCCTTGATGAAAGTACCCCTCTCTGAAGATCTTGAGAGCCCCTCATGGTCTCTCTAATAAACCATCTTCCCCCTGCCACCCCCATTTTTCCTTCTTACCCTACAAACCAAGCTCCCCTGGGTCTAAACCCTCCTTATGTCTTTACTTCAACAGGAAATGAGGTTTAATGATCTTCCTTTCAACTCTCCCTGGGAGCCAACAAATAACAACCCCTTTTCCCTGAAACCCTCCCCTGATAAGATTAAGGGTAGCAAGTCAAAGCCATTGAAGTTTTTTTGAAGGATTAAGGCAACGCGTTGTTATACTTTTCCGATATTTTTGTGAATGTTCCTCTATTTCCGTTGGCCCCGGAGGCGTAGATATCTGTTATTGTCAAAGCCCTGATCAAGATAGAAATCCATAGGATGAGAAAGATCACCAAGATTCTCTTGTCAAGGCCCGATGATTTCATGAGGCCCATAAGCCAGAAATAATGAGACTTTGTCCCAAGATGGAGTACATGTTCTTCCTCTTCTGATTATGTCCCGATGACGCATCTTTATCACATCTTCACGGTTTTTGCAAAAACAAGATGAAGTCACGGATAGATAGTTACTCATCATCTTGCAGTAGTTCAATCAGTTTGATTTATATTTTTTTGATATGTATGTGCATTATGATGGCACAGGCAGGATGACCTGATCAACAGTATGCACTTGTTTAAGAAAGAGGTCAAAGATATTAAAAACTTTATGAAAATCATTGGAAGAGAATGAATTGCTTTGCCCATCATTGTTACTGTACTGCGTAGTTTGGATAAGAGCTACGTCTCAATGATATACACTAAAACATTTCATGCATTCTAACAAAGGGTGCGTTTATGCTTCATTTTGAAGGCAGAATGAGCGTTTTGAAACGCTCATCGTAAACCCAGTTCCACGGACGGGGGTACTGTTTATGCTCCCTTCTCCAGTCGATTTCGGGCTCTGTATCTGGATTCGAATGCCATGTTGACCCCGGAGGGCAGGTCACGGGTCCTGCTAGTTATAGATTTTCACGTGAACTGGAAACACGTTTATGATGACGTCATTTAAACGCGTTTACATATGATTGTGTGTTTATGCTTCCCCAGAAACCGTCTTTTTGGAGAAACGCCGATCCAAAACTCACCTTTTTGTGAGTTTACGATTGCCATTTATCTGTGATTCTACGAAAATGAGAAAGGACGCAACCATGTTTTTAACTAAACCCCTATCAAAAGCCTCATTCTGGCCTGAAAAAATGAAGCATAAACGCACCCATAGTTTACATTCAAATGATTATTGATTCCATCATTTTAATTTGTAAATTTTTCAAAATTACAGCTATGGTACCGTTAAAAGAAACCACCTTTCTGCTTTATTTATATAATATTCGACTATTGCTAACATTTTAGACAAGTCCTAGGGTGCCACAACCGCAACCAGGAGGAAACTTTTGATTACCCTATTTTAGGCATTAGTGCTCGGGTCAAGACATCCACATCCAAAATGCAGTATGAGAATGACTCTCACTATGCCATTGGCCACATCTAGACACAGGTTTTACTGTGTTCTTTACTTTTATGAGTTGATTGTGTCTGTCGTCTGAAGTACCATGATAGACTGATGGAAATGTATTATAGTATAATTGTATGGGAGCTGACCACTGTTTGACCAGAGACATCAACCAATTTGATTATCAGACCAGGCTAATTGGTGTGAGACAGCTCATTGTAGTTTCAGGAAGTATTAAAGGTAAAGACCAGTTTTGGAAACGCCCCTCTCTCAAAAAAATGAAATGGAAGCTCTCATCACCAATCATGTGAAAGAATATGTTTTGACTAATACGTGATGATAAAAATTTTGCCGGGAAAGTCGGGAAACCGCCTACTAATTGATATATTTGGTAAATTAGTATATCTATTGGGACCAAATAGATATATCGCGCACGTGGTCGCGTAGTCCCATATACATCTTTCTGTGTACAGTGCTTGTAACTTTACCAAGACTGGGCCAAATTTTTTATCATTTTGATGATTCCAGAACCTTGCAGTACACACCAATACTTATATGCTAAATGATCAACCTTTTCTGATCGATTCCACAACGTTTCTTTCACAATGCAATCGCATGACCAGAACTGGTCTTTATCTTTAAAGTGTGGACCAGATATGTATGCAGGAATGTCCTCCAGGGAGAAAGACGATATTCTTGGATGTCTTGCAGAATTTCATATTATCATGGTACCTAAGAGAACATCCAGAATGTGACTAACCACTGTTTGCCTGGTGACATAACTAATCTTATAGAAGAGAGTTATTGGTGTGAGACAGTTTATTGCAGTGTCATGAAGTACTAGAAATGAACTAGATACATAAATGTACGTGTGTGCATGTATACAGGACTGTCCACTAAGATGACAGGCTGTATAATGCTCAGGAGTCTACAACAGATGCTATGTGAACAATGGCCCTGTGGTCAAATTCTAGCACTATGTGAATTCTTAACTCCAACTCCAGACTGAACACTTAACTCAAACCCTAACCTGGTCGTTTTTGACATGCAAGAAATATATTTTGGGCTATTTTCTCTATATTTTGGGCTATTTTCTCTATATTTTTATAGTATTTCCTCAAAAACTAGATTATTTCTCTTCTATTTTTTTATGGAAAAAAAGGAAATTGTCAAAAAAACATATTTTCTGTGTTGTTCTTTCACTAATTTTCAACTAGTTCTAGATTACTTTATTTTGACTAGGGTAACCATGAACCTAACCTAAGCTCAATTGCAGCCTTAAACTTAATCGTATATATCTTTGATAAATTGAAGCTCAGAGAAAACTTTCATAGAGCACATGTTTGGTCTCCTTCTTGCACCTTCAACTCTCTCCGATGAAAGAGAACATTAGGAACAACAAAGTGTTCTGATTACATGTATGTATTCACCTTTGTGGTGTATGTCAGAAGAATTATGTTTCATCAATAATCAATGATAATTCATGTATTAGCTCTTCATTGTGTTAGATATTAGGATTGATCCTAATTCTTCTTGCACTTGACTCAAGAGTGCTTTAAAATACAATTAATTTCACGTCAAAAATACATATAAATGTGAATTAAGTGTACTTGTATTAGTACATATATGAATATACATGTATTATACCAAAGATTATATGATTGTTCAGAAAGAAAGACAATATATAACTTTTCATATTGAATTAATTCTTAATCAACATTTTGTGTCTCAATTTCTAAAAGAAATGAAAGATATATATAGATATTTAGAGCTAATTTATACTGGTGTGAGTGAGTGCTGAATAATATTTGCATAAACTGAGTATAACAAAAAAACTGTTCCAGAAGGAAACAATTAAAGACCTTACATTTCACCTTTGCCCAAGTGTGTGGTAACCTTATTTGAAGCAGGCCTTTAGATATCTCACATTTATGAAAGGCAAGCTTGTTTTGTTTGGCATTCGATTGAGACAAGAGGGGACGTAAACAAATTCAAACATATCAACGGAGACAGACATTTCCTGCACTAACCAACTGACTCATGAAGAAGGAACACTCGGGCTAATTTGATTCGGTAAAAACAAATTCAGGGAGTTTATTTATTATCAAAATGTTGATTAGATTTGATGTGTTGTGACTTTAGTTGAAAATTGGGTCGTCAGAATAAATAACATCAAAAGTTATAAACAAGTCAACTAGACTTGCTTTGTTTTAGCTTGCGACGTTTCATCAGAATAAAAAAACATTTATGATTCAATAACGGCTCTAGTATATTTATGTATCTTATATGTCTAACTCAAGGGTGTTCAATCACAAGTGCTCCATGGTCATTATAGTTAACCCATTGACAAATGGACTCTCACATACCCATAGATTTAATACAGGAGCCACCTGGTTCCAGTAGGCAATGGCTTAAATTCTTAGCTTTAACCCTGAATCAAACAACATATTACTTAACTCTAATCCTAACCCTAAACCTTACCTAAAACCTACCTAATTGAAATCCCAACTCTGTCTTTGATGAAATAAGCCTAGAGAGAATGTTGTTGGAGTAAATGTCAGATCACACTACAGAGTGTGTTTGTAAGTACATTATGTGGTATTTATAAGCAGAATGGAAATACCGCTTTCAAGAGAGAAGACTTGCATGCAAATTTCTTTAAATTATTGATTAATGTCCCAGAATATATAAATAAGCAGTAGTAAAGCTGATGTGAATGAATTAATGTGAGGTACTACCATTAATTGTTTAACGGCAACAATTTTAAGATGTAATTATTGATCCTTTTTTCACTTCAGTTAAAAGAGAGTAAGAACATATAGGGCAGCTGAAGTGATAGTAAAATAATACTCTAAAGGGAACTGACAGACAGAGGAAATGAAGTGAATTGTGGCTCATAGAAAACTAAGAACATATTATGTCAAAACTATGAGCTCTAGATGTTGTCTAGCAGACTTAAAGGGATAGTTGAGTTTTGTTGAAGAGGGCGCTACACAAAATAATTTTTGGTGAGATAATGAAAAACTGAGTGTCAAATTTGAAAGAGCATACAATTTAAATGATAAAATCATCTTTGTTAAATCAAAATCGGTTCAGAGATGGCGGAAATATCCATAAATATAACCCATTCTAATATTTGTGGGGCCCCACAAATATTTGTTAATTTGAACCAGCCGTTGAAAAACGAGATAGCACCTTATACGTTTTATTCCAGCCAATGCCAATGTTGGCTTTTTGTTGGCTTTTTTGTGTTGGTTATAATATGCACAACCAGCCGGCCTATGTATAGTTATTATTATTAAATTAACGGTCACCATATTAGTTAATTTGAACCAGCCGTTGAAAAACGAGATAGCGCCTTATACGTTTTATTCCAGCCAATGCCAATGTTGGCTTTTTGTTGGCTTTTTTGTGTTGGTTATAATACGCACAACCAGCCGTCCGATGTATAGTTATTATTATTAAATTATTAAATTAACGGTCACCATATTTTTTTTAAAGTGGAGCTGAATTGGTATGATTATGATCCAAAATTACCTTCATAGCAATTTTAGGATCTAAAAGGGCACTAGAAATGTCATGAATAAGAATAAGACCAATAACCATGCACTTTGAAGGCATTTGCGGTCTAAACAAGAACTCGACTGTCCCTTTAATGGGGTCACCTTCGCAAATTGAAATATATTTATTGAGACAGCTCAACTTCTGCTTTTAATGAATGGGGGAAATTAGGCGAAATTTTGTTCACTATATAGTGTGAAATCTTGAATTGAGAGGTTACTGAACAGTTAATTCTGCAAAAAAAAAAAGATATACAATGAGCAAGTTTAGTGCCCTTGTTCATTTTGTTAAACAGTGATAGATTTGTAATTTTATCTTGTGTTGTAAATTCAATTTCCTGTCCCAAATGATTGTGAATGACCATTTGTTTGGTTATCTAAATTCTAAATAATATGTTTTTTGTGATGACAATGTGAATAATGTATTTTAATAGATAACAATAAGCTTAGTTGTATATAATCTGTGATTAATCTCATGGCTATTTTTAGTAGTTGTACTCTACTTCATACACTTTGTTTCATAAGGTTGAACCTAAAAAAAAGATTATATATATATATATATATATATATATATATATATATATATATACTGCCGGAAGGGGAGGGGATGAGGATTGAAGGAGATTTGACAAGTTATTGTGATGAAAATTCACCACATGGCCCATTTTTAGGACAATCCATAACATTTCTGAGAATTCTTGTTCACTCAGAACAAACAAGGATGTGAAGACTATAAGGTATTACCAGTCTGTCACAGAGTGTTATGTCAAGATGAGATCCTTTAATAAATTTAAGCTATTTCTTCACAACTTTCTTGAGGAAGTTTTTGATTAGCCGACAGATGTCCGACAATTGCCATTGATCCTGAACTAGTGTATTTCCCTTCCGTCTTTCAAAGCAGTATAAAATCTTCAAGTACGTCCATATCTCCAAGTGGCAACAGCTGAGAACGTGCAAGCATTTTCAGCTCTTGAACTAATCGCAGACGAAGTTGTAGTGTTGCACGGGGAGATTACATTGTTGCAGGAGGTTCTGATGGCAGTGTGCAGAGGTCCGCATCTGGTGCCTGGCTGAGGGCAGCCTTCATCGTCAGCGTCATCTGTGGAAGCGATGAAACGTGACTCACGGCCTGATGAGTGTGATTGGGGAACGTGTGAAGTTCATCCTGTCAAATTAATTGGATGTAATTACGGTGGAAAGGATCGTACTCTCCGTCCTGACGAATCCTTGTAGTTGTAATATATAGAACCTGTCAGTGCTTGAGGGACATGGTGCTTCACATAATTTCTTGAAGTTTGGGTTGGTTCTTAGGTGATGAAATTGGAGGAGGCTCAGAGGAATGTCATTTTTGTTTAAGTCATGAGATCTTCATGTTGGTTTAAAGGTCATTGACTTGTTCATTGGGTACACAAAGATGTAAGGTCTGAATTGTAGGCCTACAGGAGGAAAGGTGTTTCTTGATAGCATGGAAAATGAAATGTGTAGTAGTAGTATGAGAGCTTTTATGTTGTTGAAGATTTCAGGAGTAAGAAACTTTACAATGGAATATTCTAATATTAAAATTTTGTGTCCATGCAAAAAAAAAAGAAGATGTGTTTATATATTTTCATTACTGTATATTTCTTTATGGATGATAATGAGATTTTCTTTAAAAAGAAATGCCTTCAAAACACAAACAAAACTTTTCCATGTTAGTATCTGTTTTGATTACCATATACACAAGTTGTATTTCAGTTTCCAAACAGAAATTTGAATAGAATAGTAGGAGACACTCTTCTCCACATTTTTGTTTATTGTACTATTTATAGATTGTGTTCTCCTCTATTTGACCACTCCTGGCAGCTCCATTTCAATCATCACAGCCTTTAATTTCATTTGGTCAATCTTCCCCAATCTAAATCAATGGCATTGAGAACTTTAAGTCTTCAATTTTAAATCTTAATTTCCCCATGAATGAATGGAAAGAAAGAGCTTTCAAGTTACTCTTGGAAGTAACCAGAGAGTAACACATGTTGATTGGACAATGGACAGCATATGGACAGGAGCCAGTGTGTATCCTTGCAAACCTCCTTGACCTTGAGGGGTAGTACATGTAGAAGGGCGATCTTCAAGGGATTCTGTAGCACATTTTCCAGCAACAATTGCTTCTCAAGGAATTTTGTACACTGATCAAATTCTAAACCTCAAACCTGTACCCAACATTGTGCCTGACCCTAATAACCCTAACAGCAACCCTAAACTCATCTAAACCCCAATAACAACCTTAATCCTAACCCTATTTCTTGGACAAAATCTAAAGGGCAGTGCAAATGTCGCAAAAGCATATGTTGGATCACCCAGGAAGTGCGATGGCTCAGTGGTAGAGCAGTTTTCTCGTAACCCGGAGTTCCCAGGTTCGGAACCAAATCGCTGCGCTAGTCCCCTTTGGTAAGGCATTAATCCTCATTACCAAGTCCTTAGAGAGGACTTAAAGCTGTTGGTCCCCACGTTGCCTACTTACAAGAATACACATGTTTTCTTAGCAGTCAGGTGAAACAAACAAACAATTCTCGGACAGTAGCCAATATGTACCCTTGCACACTTATTTGATCATGAAGGTTAGTAGAGGGGTGATCTTCAAGGGATTCTCTGCCTCATAACTCATGACAACAATTGCCCCACGGTCAACTTCAACACTATTCAACCTTCTGACTTCAACCCTGGATCCACAACTGTATCTAACACTAACCTTAAACCTAACCTGAAACTGAACAGCAACCAGAGCAAACCTAACTCTATTGCTAACCCTACACCTTTGATGAAATACAGCATGCATCAAATGTCGTATCACCCTCCCCGGACCCAGAAAGTAAGGATTCATGGCCATGCAAGCATTCTGTATGGAGTGTGGGTGGTCTTGGATGTGTAAATATAGTTTGATATTTTGTCTATTTATGTTGTACCTTTTGGCCTTGGAGCTAAGAAACACTAGAGATCATAATCTTGGGAGAGAAGTGATTATGACACTTATAAAATTGTCTAAATATATAGATACATTTTTTAACCAAAAAGGGCAAGGTTATTTATTCTTACAGCCAGAAAGAGTGGGTGATAGGGGATGGGGTAGGGGCCAGATTTTTGATACAGAGTGAGAAAATACTTTTTAAGGCCAAATATAATTATATAGCATCTTGTTATTAATATGCACTCTTGATCTTTTTTTAAAACTTTCTCAAAGGGATTGGAGTTATCATTATTGTCTTTAGTTCAATCATTGTCATATACATGTACAACAGCACTGTAACTCCTTTGTGAGACATTCATGATATCCATTTATTTTCAAGACTTCATGTACAAATGCTCTTGGAGACTAAGTTTGTAAGACAATGATGATATAAAGTAATGGACTTGTTGGTCATCATTCAATTTATCTTTTGGACTTCAGGATAAGTCTGTGGTATATAGAATTTAACCAGAATGTAGGATCCTGGACCTAGGTCCATGGTAGGATTGACCATAATATTGATCCCTTCTTAAATTGGCGCCACTTTGACAGGCCCTGTTTCATCCACTTGGCCAGTACTATCATTTTCCCCTAAACCTACATATCCTGTGATACATGTAAATAAAATAAACATCGAACATTGACTTGTCCCCCTATTTAGAACATTGTGGTCGAGAAATCAGGTTTCTTTCCTGTACCTAGGATCCCTGAAATCCTCTGTGGTTTGTGTATTCAGGGGTGTCGGCTTTCCTGGCTAATCCTTTGATCATGTGATCTCGTACCCGTCATGTCACTGGTGTACCATGGACAAGCCGGCTGAACCACACTGGTTGTTCCCATTCCTCCAGGAAACCACAAAGACGATGAACCAGAAAGCGAAAATCAGGCAACTTCCACAGATCTTCCATTTTCTGCCCCTTTTTATGGGGAAGATCATTTCGGTTTGGTATGAGTGTAGCAGCAAACTGATCAAGGCAGCTTTATAAAACTAAGGAATATCAACAAGCTACAATGAGTGATATAAGTTCCTGAAATCATGGCATTTGATTATAGACGTCAACAAATTTGAGAATTGTGGCACTTGTCAGCTTTATGACACAAGGCCTAAAATTTGTTTTGTTCACAACCATGCTAGCCAGCTTGATCATATAAGACTCACTGTGATTTAGTAAGGAAGATATCTTGTCAGTATTTATACACAACTGTTCTGGTTGTATTCAAATGGAAAGTGATTGTATCCAAGCTTTGATACAACAAACGCCCCTTGATGTTTACCTAAATCCAACTGCTTAGTGCTTATCAAACTAAAACAACTGCTGACAATTAGGATGTTAAAAATATTTAAGAAAACTTTAAGGACCTTAAGCAAATTCACTTTCCTTTTGGTTATAAATGATGAAACAGCCATTAGATTGACCTTCAGAAGCCAGAGAGCTTATTTCTAAATGATGAGTTACTTCTATAAAACAAGGAATTTATTTTTATATTAGATATACATTTCATAAAAACCTTTTAAAAAAGAGGTTAGTCATAGAAATTAAGCTGTTAAATGTCACAATAGAGCACTTCAACATGAATTGCAAAATAAGATAACAATGTAGGTTAATTCAACAGAGAAGGGATAAAGATCTTTATCTATTTGACATATCAAGGATAAGACATACATGTATGTGGAAGGATTGTGCAATGGTGCCATTGCCAAACATATGTAAGGCAGTACCATTCAAGATAATGTACATTATACATGGTGCATTTACAATTTATAAAGCACTTGTTTGAAGCTAGAAGGAAAAATATGAATATTGTGCAATTATCAAAATTATTTGTGACATTTGAAGTTGATAGGGCTTTTTTTCCTTTAAGACCACCAAAAAAAGTAAGATACATGTATCTGATGCAATTGTAGATGAAGATGTACTCTTCAAAATCAGAAGATATCCAAGATTTCTGTAATATTTGAGGTTGATGAGACAAGAAGTAGATGTAATTTACATGTAAGAAATACTGAACAATCCAAGACAGCAGTGACATTTAAAGTTAATTAGCGACATATCAAGAACAGAAGGAGGTAATTAATACATCATATTTACAATCCAGGCTGTGACATTTGAAGTTAATCAGGCGACATATCAATATCAGAAAGAAGATAGTTATAATCAAAGATATCTGTGACATGTGTAATTCATGAGGCACCTTTTCAAAACCAAAAAGAGGTGACGTTTGGAATTGATAAGGCAAGGTAATTAAAAGTCAACAATTTAAAATATCTTTGACATTTCAAATTGATGAAGAATCTTTTTGGGATCAGAATAAAGTTAGAATTAATACGCTTTTTAAGTGACTGTTTTTTAATAGTCAATAATTTACCTAGATGAGAAGGACGTTTTTGAGATTCTGCTTCGTTCTCTGACCTTTTCGTTGTATTACTAGATTAAATGAGATTGTTGTACAGATACAGGTGTAGGTGAAAATTAATAAGCACAGAAGCTGTTTGCAGACAATCCTTTGCGCAGATGAGAAGCAGGGTTTTGCGAGGTGTTTTCTGTAACCTTTCTGTTTTATTAGTAGGTTAAATGAAATTGTTGTGATCAAGAAGCACAGTCTTGATTTGAGGATCCTTACCCTTCCCTGCGACCTTTCCATTGTATTAGTAGCTAGGTTAAATGAGATTGTTGTGATATGGTTCCTTCTGGTTCTTCCAGGTGATGAGTCAAGTTTTTGCTTGATTCCAATTGCTCTAAGTTCCCCAAAGACAAGCTTTGGTTTGTCTTCAAACCTGGTCTGATTCATACCCCTGTTATCAGTTCAGTTCAGATGTACTTTCATCTGTACCTCTACTCATTTAACTTGAAAATATTGGTTTGTGCAAATGCTGAGTTGATGTTTTAATACCCTAGAAAATTACTTGTACTTTGTTTAACTTACACATACAGTTAACAAATAAATTATTCATACCCTTACCAAGTTTTGTAATTTGAAATGCGTGAAAAAATTGATTTGTTCTGATTTCTGTTTCTTGAGAATGTGACATATTAAAGATTATATCTCTTAACTATTCAACAGAGGTCCTAATAACATTATCATGTACCTCTCGCTTTCTCTTTTTCCCCCAGGATTGAGTTTTCAGTGAAGAAGGAAGGATGGGGTGGAGGAGGAACGAGGACAGTGAGGTTTGCTCAGGGCCACGGAGACACTCCCGTTCTCAAGCCATCCAGCAAGATACTAACCGTTAGCATTGGTAGTGGACTTCCACGCAACTCAAGTGAGTGCTAATCATTTAGAGTGGTATTCTGTAAACAATATTACTAGTCATAAAAAAACTCTAAGTTAAGAAAAATCATTGGTTAATATCTTCGCAAAGCTGGACAAGTTATTGGTTGATGTCTGCACAAAGCTGGCTGTATTCATGAAAAGGTAAAAGAGATATCTGTGCAAGCACCTATGATGAGTCTTAATTCTGCACTATTTCAGTTTGCCGTAACAACGTTGTTTTCAGATGGTGGCCCCTGTTGATTCAGAAGGACATTGATTCATCATAAAAGAATGAGTGAACACCCTTCTGGCCCTAAACAGGTTCAACGCTATGTAGCTGATATATAGCAACCATGCCAAGAAGGGCAGAGTCGTCCAAGCCAACTTTTGTAGACAGATCATTGTTGTGCTTAGATAGAGATTGACCTAATTCTAAAATACAAAGTATATTTTGTGAAGAAAAAAAATGTCAGTGCCAAAAGTGGCGCATCTAGCCCTAAGATTATAAACAGGTGTATAATGTATATGTGAATGTAGATAGAAAGGCCTCCATTTCTTCTTGAAATAAAACAGAGGTATGGTGCATAGGATATTTTCATTTGTTCTTAGTTTAACACAAAGATTTGGAACTTAAAAACTCGACCTTTTTAAAGTGTTCACGTATACAAAGTGGAGTAATCGGGAAAGGGAATTCACTTTCACAAACATTGAGCATATCTTTAATGGCCTATTTCAGGGAATATAAATGGAATTTTGATTGTTTAAAGCAAAAGAGAAAGATGAAGATCAAAAAATGGATCTTGTATTCCTTTTCTTTCTTTAAAAAAAAAGGACCTGGACTACGAGACGTCAAGGTGACAAGCAAAGACAGGCAGGCCGGTAACCGTGGCAACAGTAACCGTGGCAATGGACATGTATCGAGGAGACCCGCTCCCAGCCAGCCTGCCCCAGGAAAACCCACTGCTCCGTATGCCCTAGTACAGAAGAGAGGTGGTCCTACCAGCCCCACCAAACAAGGAGGTACAGTGTTGAAATTATTAAAAACTAATCTGGACTACTTTTATTGGAGAGAAAATAAAATCAGTAATTCTCAATTCTTTTATTAAACAGACGATTTTTGAACTATATAAGATTTACAGTAACACAATGTGGGTGAGTCCTTGAGAGGACAATTGTTGATTTTTTCGTGGAAGAGAACCAGATCCGAAAAAGAACTGAAGTTCAACTGTTTCAATATGCTATATCTGTCAGAAAAGTTCTAAAAAGAATTCTCTAGGGATCTTCCAAAGAAAGAAGCTGTGTACAACATTTTGATCAGGATGCTCTGTTCTTTGTCAGGAGATTAACTAAGGACTAACCTACTTGGTGTCACTTTACGTCTTATTATCTTCTTGACATGAAAATCTACAAAGAACACTTTAGAAGATTCATTGTTTGGATCAGCAAAATTTAAACAAATTTCCATATTTTGTTGGAAATCACATTCACTGAAACCATGTGTATTATTGCTCAACATTCAGTTGAAATATAACTTTTTAGATTCTCTTACATGTAACTCTTCTTTGCTCATTACTCAGCTATAATCTATTTTCTAACAATTACCTTCAATTATTATTCATATATAGGTTATTAAAAAGGAAAGGGAATTTGATATCTCCCATGCATAACCATTAAGGAAGGAAAAGTTCCATATATGGGGCCATTTTGGAAAAGTGAAATTATTTATGGTGGTGTGTGATTGCCAGAAGCTGCTTTCTTGCTGACATGCATGCAGTATGTCCTTGCGCTCAGGAAGATATAAATATTCAAGGACCTATTCGGGTGCATATAGAATTACGATGAGCAGGACATCAAACTGAAGGCATGGGACCGTTGTTAATCAGCGCTGAAAACTAGAGCGAGGAGAATCATGCGATACATCATCTTTATTTAGGAAAAGGAAAGGGATCTCGCTTGAGGCCATTACAAGGATGTTCTGATGGAGGAATGGTGAACAAAGAGAGATATATCTGGCCCTGCTGTATAGAATATGATGGTCAGTTTAGTGCTAATAAAGTATGGCCTTCAGTTCCTTGACAACTCCTGCCTTATATCAAAATACTCTATATATCGATGGGTTAGAAAAATTAGGGGAATTCATCATCACGATGCTTTAAACTAGAGAATTGATGTTATTCTATTTACTAACCACATGTTGACTTGCCAATGGTGTAAGATTTTTCTGTTTATTTTTTTTTTTTTACAGTTTATTATATTTTTTCTGCAATCTTTCTTTTAACAAGGGGGTGGGGGAGGGGTCTGTATCCAGCAAATTGATTGATTGATCACTGTAACATGTAGTTTGATAAGAGTCCTCATCAGGCTTTATATCAGACTAAACAGATGACAGTTTTATCCTTTGCAGTACTGTTGCTGGGCAACCATTTAGTATTTAATTTTGGTATCATCCAGGAACGCCAATACTGACAAAGTGGAAGTAGAGCATGACAGCTTCCTTCCGTCTTATTATCCTTTGCCCCAGGCATTTGATCACAAGAAATACTATTTAAAAAATTGGATGGATAAAATTGGGTTTAAAACTAGTCAAGAGGCTCTTACGGCAGTCATATTTAGTTTTTCAGCCTGTGAAAATGCTAAAGTGCTTGGCAATAATTTTTTCCGCGGTGTTTGATCACCTAAAATATTAAATCAAACAGATAGTTGAGTTTCAGATTATCCAAGCAGTTCCCAGGATAGCAACCATATTACAGACTTTTCAGCCTGTGGCAGTGTTTGAGTGCTCAGTTGTGGCATGCTGTTGGTCAGTTATTGTTGTAGCTGATACCCATTATTGTCATGGTAACATTATTTGTACATAAGGGCTCTGTCCTATTGAGAGTTATGATTAATCTTGATCAATCTCAAGACGTCCTCCAGTGAGTCACAAGGCCGGGTACAAACCCATATTCCTTTTGTTAGGTTTGGTGATTGATATCAAACTCATGCTGAGTTGCAATAGACTGGAATCAACCACAGCTCTCTTTAAGATAGGGCTTAGTAACCGCAGGTAGATCTTGATAAAATAACCTTTCATTAAATTCCACTTATCTGCATGAATACTTGAGACACATACATGTACATGTAGGCTCAGCGAGTGTAATCATTGTTTTGATTTCGGATAGCAACTGTGTTTTATTATATTAACAGATGAAGGAAGCAAAGGATTTGTTTTGCTTTATCAATATCTGTGACTGTTGTAGTACAATGAGAAGGCTCAGAGTGACTCAGAGATGCAATCTTTTACATAATCAGATGGATTGTTCATCCCACTGTGATCCTTGATAGATACCATCTGAGCATAGGCCATGTGAAATGAAGGCATCCACCATGTGAAATAGAGGCATCCAATGCTTACAGGAAATACTGATACGGTCAATGAAACTTAAGTTTCCGTCATAGGAACCCAGCTGATGGTGCGGTGCTCCGACATATGCTCTGGCGACTGTTGCTCCGGGGTTTATTTTTGCCTGCAAGACACCCGTAACTGCTCTGTATTGTCAGTGGCAGTAATGCCTTTCTTGTGGGCAGCTAATGATACAGGGTTAGGGTTAGGTGTAGTGTTAGGTGTAGTGTTAGGGTTAGGTGTAGTGTTAGGGTTAGGTGTAGTGTTTGGGTTAGGGTTAGGGTTATGGTTAATTGTAGTGTTTGGGTTAGGGTTAGGGTTGTGGTTAAGTGTAGTGTTTGGGTTAGGGTTATAGTTATGTGTAATGTTTGGTCCCAGGTTAAAGTTAAAATGTTGGTCAGTGTAGGATATTGACCACAAGCAATATTGCCAAAGCATGTGCCGTACAACTGGCGGTAGGCCTACACCTTGCATCTGATCGGTCATGTGACCTAGCGGTATTAGCTTCGAGGTAGAGGGGAGATAGAGCTCCTGGCAGACATGAAATAGAACTTTATGCTGACTGCAGTCATTGAATAGTCTTTGAATGAAAAATAGTTATTGCCCTAATGATTTGAAGTATCATCAATACAAGGTATATGTTCTTGTACAAATAATGAATTGATATGGGCCCCGTCTTACAAAGAGTTGATATCAATCGCAACTATGTACATAAGAGATAGGAGACTGCAGACTTGCGATTGATTGGAGGAATTACGATTGATTTGGATCAATTGTAACTCTTTGTAAGACTGGGCCCAGATCTATATTGTGGATATCAGTGCCTTCAGTGGTTGTCTTTGAATTTTTTTGGAAACATTCTGTAGTACACTACTTTGCAAATCAACTATAATTACCAATAATGCTGTGTGTCATATTGACTCAACAACAACAACAGTAACAATAACAATCAAGAGAACAGACAAAACTGTTCTTGTAAATCAATACCTGTTACTACTAATGAAAGCACTGTAAATAGCATGCCTGGAGAAAGAAGGTTGAAACCGTATCATTTCCTTTTTAAAATGTCGCACTTCCTTCAGTCAAGTACATCGTCAAGTATAATTCTATTTTGACGCAGTCTATTTTCTGCTTTAGTATCTGCCATTCCGTCTAATTAACCAATCTAAACTAAATTTGTATTGCACTTTGTTGAGGTGATTATGATCTACGACTCCCTTGAAATAATCTCATTTCCCAGTCATAAGAATATGATAGTGTTATTCCTTGTTTTTAATTTCCCTTGTAAAGATTCCAATGACTAGATATCTCTGCCCTAATCTGAAATAACCTTTTCCCTCTCTATATGAGTATATTGAAAGTATTGAAATCCTGTTACAAATTCTGTTCCAAATTCATAATGAATACATGAAAACTTCTTGCCATACTGGGGTTGCATGTGACTTTTAAATTTGCTACTGCATGATACACATTCTTGTCATAGCATTTCTGTACAGTCAAACCTGCTATAGTGATCACCTGCCTCTAATTATGCTTTGTATATTGTTTCAGCTGTATGATTGAATGTTGCCTTTAAAATTATATAGGTCTGTGCTGTGTATCATCATTATATCAAAATTATGTTTAATTACTAAAGGAAATGGATGAAGGAAAAATGCTGAGTACACTGATAATAAATGAATGTTAACCTTTGATTTTCCTACCTTTAGAGGAGGGACATTTCTGCTGCAAGCGATAATTTTTGGTAGTGCTCATTTTAAAGTCACATCTGAGCCTGTATGCTGGCTAATAGCAAAGATGATTGAGGTGGGATTTCAGTCTTTTCCAGTAATTAACAAGTAGATATGACCTCATAAGAACGCCAGACAAGATAACACCTTTTTATCCCAGATTCATAATCAAATAGTCTCAAACCATTTGGCATTCCAAGATAAATTGTCTATCAATCCCTTCTCTTTCATATAACCCGTGCTCTGATTGTCGAGTGCAACAGCTGCTGCCATTCCTTTGTGTTTATTTTGATTCGATCAATTGATCTTGCTTTCTAATCTTGACTCACATAGTGTCACCATGGCAACAAGACATATGCCTCCTTGGTCTTAATCCTCTAACAGCGGGGCTGGCTTGCGCCATTTGTCGTCAAGGGATTAGGGCAACGTCTCTCGACGGATGTGGCACTTGTTTTCTCTTAATCACTTGTCTTAATCTCTCACGACAACCCTCCAAATAAAAGAGAAAAATTGCTTCATTTGTAACTTTTCATCGGAATCCCCTTTAAAGTAGATTGGTGACTGTTGCAACTGAAAATGTTCATACTTGTAAGATATTGGTACTTTTGCATGAAAATTGATCTTCAAGCCTGGTGATTTTTTTAAAAGGAATTGGGTATCTTTGTCTCAGATTCTATACAAAATTCTGGATTTAGCTCATGCTGCAATCATAATTATAAACCTTTAGGTCAGTCAGGAATCCCATGACGTTTACAAGCTGATCGCCCGTCTGATTATCAAGATATTTATGATTGGAGTTCGAAATTTCAAAAAACGTTTTCCCAACAGTTTTAATAACACTACAGTCTATCAGGGAAAAAATACACTGGGGCTCGGGGCGAATTAGCCCCCGAAATGCCAAAAAGAGCCCCCAAAATTTGCATAGAGTTCAATGCAAAACAAATTAAAGAGTGTCATTTTCATGCAAGCAATCTTGAAAAGTAGCCCCCGAAATTTTTAAAATTTTTTTTCACTGCAGTCTATTGGGGAAAATGAGTATGGTAAAACCGGTCACTCAAAGATTTATACTTTTTTGAGGCACTTCATGATCATTTTGAAACACAATTTTTGTAGGGCTTCAGCATTACACCATATCACAGATGCTGATAACACGTAGGGCCATGCATCTCAGATTTGGCATTGTTAAACAATGCCTTTAAGGGCAAGTCTTGGTCATTTTGTGTCCCTGTGCTATACCAAGTATCATGGAATAAAGAATTTCATTTGCATTTAAGTATCTTTATATATACTTTATATTTTGTTTTGATCAAAGCTATAGCAGGGCCATGAATTTGATAAAATCGTCACAGGTCTTTAGATCTTTCATGTAGTTAATGACACATGAAACCTTGGACTTTCCTCAAATCTTAATGAGCCAGAGTACAAAACTTTTTGTGCTAGTACATACAGTGTAGGTAGGTTTGTGCTACTTGACAGGTGTTTTGAAACTTCATTGTTAACAAAGTCATTGCTTTAAAGTGGATTGCACTTAAACAGTACTCGGCACAATTGTCATTACTCATTAGGTCTTCAAACGTTGGTTTTAAACTCCTATGATTTGTCTGTAACGGTATGAATCTATTTTTAAGTTGGGTTCAATATCTGTACTATTAATGACTAATCACGCTCTCTTTGTGAAAATATTGGCTCCGGCTATATTTATGATTATGTCTCACATAACGCTGTTTGATCCATGGAGTCGTATAATCTGGCAATACTATAGCTGTTCTTGGCATGAATGTCAAGAGTTGAAGGAGTCCAAGTCACCCATCAGTCAGCTAAATATAAACTAGTTTTGATATCAATTTCAATTTTTCTAAATAGTTTTGTTCAAATTGTAATATCACATCTACATGTACTTTCAGTTGGATGCGTTCAGCATTTGTTGATAGGTCAACTTATTTGTATCCTGAATACTTTTTAATGGTAATAGTTCCTTATGGAAATTAGGATTATTGCAGTTCAATGATGTCATATATATTTTTTCCATAAAGGAGATAATCATCATCATCATCATCATCATCATCATCATAATTCATAAGCATTTTCCCTCTTATGAGGGTTTCTGACTTTGGCGCCTGATGACACTCCATCCCTCCACTTCTTCCTATCTCGAGCATCGATCCTCATCATTTAGACCCACATTTTGAATGAAATGACTCTAGCAAAGAGTATGCTTTAGAGACCTTTGTTACTAGCAAATATATTTTGTTCTCAATCTCACTTTCCATTCATGAACACGTAAATAGTTTTCATTTTGCTGCTGTGTTGTATAGGGGCAATATACTCCATCATATATGAATGAGCCTAAAACAATGCCACTTTAATTCCTGAACCTTTAAAGCAAGACTTTGAGGGTATAGATCTGCTTGTAGTTTCACTGAGTCATGTAGACCCATGATATACATGGTGATTGAAGAATTTCACCCATTCTTACATATTTGCCCAAACTACACATTGTATTGAAAAAAAAAAAAGATGTAGAATAACATTACAACAGAATCTAAGACTAAAGTGCTAATTTTTTTCGCTCATCATCCAGGTTTACTGATTCTAAATAACACAACCTGCGCATGAGGTTCACCATGAAATCATTCAAGCAACTGGCTGGTGAAGGGAAAATTCAGTGTTAGGGGCTGGTGTGATCACCACACCATTGTTTAGCACAAAATTGTTTAGAACCAGCAACCTTCAAAACCTGGCTTGTACGGCGTCACACTTTGGTTCTCTATATCACTGAATGTTAAAGCACATGTAATGTATGTAAATGGAGAATACCTGCCAAATGAATTAAATGCTGAGAATTATATTACTGATTAATTAGTGACATTTTTGGGAGTAGTAGTCATCTTGATTCAGCATTTTGATAAGTTGTCCTTGTTGTCCTCATCTGTATATTTGATGTATGTTGTTATCAGGAAGTTTTGAAACATGTAGATTGTGTATCTGAACAACTTGATTGGACATGGTAATGGTGATTCATGTTTAGCCCATGTTCATGGTCAAAACTTGAACTAAACTTTCAACAGTTTCCCTGCAGAGACACAGTATCCCTGCAGAGACACCATGATTCCTTTAAGAGTCTGAAGACATTGTTTTGCCAGCAGCATGTGATTTAGCAATGGAACCCATGCTGTGTCAAAGCCCTGTTTGGCTCCCAACCAAAGCAGTCTAACTAGACAAGAATAACAAGAATTCTTTAAAGATTTAATTGGTTTGTGATTGATTTCACCAAACCATTGTCTGCTGGATCCCTTCCTGTTATTGTCTGTTACGTGATCATGTCCATTTTCTCTCAGCTCCCCACTTTTATAATCACATCATGTACCAAATTCATATGTGTCATTTTTCATATTTAAGTCTCCTCTTTTAAATAAACCCTATACAGTTTTCATGTTTTCATGAGACTTAAGTTGAAATATCAAAATTCAAGAGCCGCACAATAAGCATGGGATGTTCTGTTTCTTTCTTCTGATGTATTGTTTTCTTTTTCAGAAAATATGAACTCTATTTGATTATTATTATCTTTGACAATATCATATATATTTTTTAAAAAATACATGTATGTTTACTTTTTAATGTATTATTTTTGGATAGATTTAATTCATTAGTCTTCATCTGGTAGCTGTGAGTCCATTGTACGACATATGCTCCCTTGACAATTGATCCACTCTCAATATCCTACACTAACTGAATTCCTAACTTCAATCCAGGACCAAAAACTATACCCAACCCTAAACCTAATTCTAAACCTAACCTAAAACTCAATAGCAGCTCTAACCATCACCTTATATCTCTGACTAGATTAAACCTGGAGCCATTTTTGCTATGTCAAGTCACCCACAAGTCATATACCATGAGCTAAGATATCTCTCAACTCTATCTTTTCTTACATCCCCTTGTAGGCATGAGACGTACTTCAAGTCGAAGGAAAAGTGGAGAGCAGCCCCATCTACCTAAAGGTGGCGCTCAGATTTTCGCCAAACAGTTCAAGAACGTGATTACCAACAACCAAGACTACCTACAGACACCAGATGCTGGCGTAGCAGGGTAAGACATCATTTTATAGTGCCCAATATGGTATCAAGATAACTACCCCTCTGGAAAATCACCTCTATGTGGCAACTACATCCCCTCCACCTGGACAACTTCTCTCTTTAATAAATAAGATTCCCTACCCTGCAGAGAATTTTCTGTGGGAAAAATTTGTTTGGCAGTCTATTTTGGGAAGGATGGTATTGGAGAGAGGGTGGTGTTACTGAAAGCAGATGTCCTGAATCCACCCAAATAATATACAACATGCTTCAATTGCTGCATCAAATGCATGGTATTCACATTCTGTTTGCATGTACATGGAAGGTTTCATCCATTCACACCCCTATATCAATGACTCGTTTTAAGGCTTTCTTCTCTCCCATAATTCAACTAACAATTTTATGAATGCCAATTTGCTCTTCATTTACAGGCAAAAGCGTAGGACCATAAAGGGCAGCCGCCCTGCTCCAGGAGCTGGTAGACCCAAGCCTAAACCACAACCACCAGCCCCGTCCAGACCCAAGTGTCGTACCATCTACCCTTACGATGCGGGTGATACGGATGAGTTGTCTTTCAGAGAAGGAGAGACTATAGAAATCATTTTGGAAGGTGAGTTGAGTGTTAGATTGCATCCTTTTAAGGAGGGGAGGGAGAAGGGAAGGATTTGAATATTTAGAATGTGATTTTGTACAAATATTTCGTTGTAATACGCAATAAGTATTAAAAGCAGAGAGACAGGGTCAAAATCATTTACATGAACTATGAAAAGAATTGGTCCTAAAAGTAATCCCTGTGGAACACCATATGAAATTAATTGTTATGGAAGGTGAGCTGATTGCACATCTTGATGGAATTGGGAAAGGGGGTTGCAGTCTTCCACTCTGCTATAATTATTATGATATGGGTGATAAAGACAAGTTCTCCTTTCAAGAAAGAGAAGTCATTGAAGTCATCAAGTGAGATGAGCTCTTATTGTGAATTTAGTCCCCCTCCCCATGTTCTGACATATGACACCACGATAGATCTAAGCATGATGCGTGTAGCCTTTGGTGCAAGTGAAATGTTGTAATGCTGCCCCCTAACACTTTGATTAAGACACTTAATCTTTTATGTAACCCATACCAGATTTCATTGGAAATGTGGTATGAATAACATTTTAAACGTTTAAAAAAAAAGAAGTTCATGTTCTTATAGACATTTTCTTTGAATTTCTCATATTATGACATCAAACCTTTTCTCTTGAATGCTCTTTAGTTGGAGGAAAGAAAATTAAACCAATTTTCTGATAAAATTTGAAACTGGATTAAGTCTCTTTTTCACCTTCATTCTTTACTCATCAAGATTGTAAGAAGAAAATCTCCTCTAATCTTTATAACTCCTTGAACTCAGGTAATTGTCACAGCGTTTAATGCAACATGTAACTTAACCTTGTTGGGGGCTTCCTTTGTGGTCAAAATAAAAAATAAAAACACCTGCCAGTGAATTATCCCAAAAGCCTCGAGCAAGCATAGCACAGAAGGCCAGTAATGTCCATTCAGTAGGTGCTACATTCATCGAGACAGAGCCAGTATATGAGTATGAGTATTATTCAAATATATCTCTTTGAGCTGTGTTTAATCTGTAAATTTTTGGTTAAATCTCTTCAGGATTGAGAGCTAGACATTGCAATCCCCTAGTTCCGGTCAAAGTGTCATTGTTCTAGAACAGAGAAAGGGCAGAGAGAGAGAGAGAGAGAGTGTGTGAGTGAGTGAGTGAGTGAGTGGGTGAATGAGATTTAGAGAGAGAAAGAGAAAAAAGGGAGAAGAATGATATAGAGATAAAGGGGGAAAGGGAGAAATATGTTATAGATAAATAAGAGACAGTGGTCACATGTTTCATTTTGTTTATATCACAGTTGTAAAACTATGTGATGCTGCACTTTTGGGACTGTGATAAAGATAGAATAGAATTAAGAGGCAGATAGAGACAAGTGGAGTGAGCGTGTGTGTGTGTGTATGTGTGTGATAGATAGATAGAGAGAGAGAGAGAGAGAGAGAGAGAGAAAGAGAAAAAGAGAGAGAGAGACAGCAGAAGATAGAGATAACAAATAGACAAATACACAGACGTGCAGAGAAAGACAAAGGGCGAGTTAGATTACGGAAGCAAAGTTTTTTTTTTTATAATTAAGTAGATGTCCTTTTATAGTTTAGAAAATAGGAGTCAAATAGGCAGAGGAATACCAAAAATGAATGGAAATAGGTTTTAAACAAAGAAAGACTGACACAGAAAGAAAAACAGTGAGCCTAATTGTTATAAAATCAAGCAAACCTTATCTATATTTGAATTCATGATACAATCAGTGAGTAATAGTAATAGTAATGACTAAAAGGCTCGTGAAACAAAGCCACTAACGAGGTCATAAAGCCTTTGCCCCTCTAGCTTAGGGAATCACTATGCCTTCAAACATATCTGATATTACTCAGTAATTAATATCAATTAGGCCTTGAATACATCCTTAAAAGACTTGAGGCACTTTAGACTTGATTGTGAAGCTAGTGTGACTCAACATGGTTTGAATACTCTTAGATTAATCACACAAGGATGTACCTTACCGGTATATATCACCACTAGACAATAGACATATGTGTTTACAGCAAGTGTCTTTTGGGTGTGTTCCTGTTTTTAGAGTTCATGTCAAATTCAATGGATCGCGGTAAGCCCTGTGTCATGCTGCCTCGATCAGATCAGGCATTAGAAGTCACCAAATCTAGGATTTGAATAATAGACTCATTGACAAAATCTAGAGATTACAAGTTTGATGACAAATAAATGAGTAATGGATTTCCCTCAGTCTTGTGCAGGGTGTCCATACATACGTGAACTGTTTGACTGCTAACCATAACATCCTACCTTTCTAAAATCTTGTTATGTTTTTATGAGGTAGGTTTACCCTGGAAGAAAATGAATCCAAAGGAAACAATTAATATTTACTCCTCAAACGGAATACCCTAGACATTTAAAGGATGGTGTATCTAATAGTTTCTTATGTAGGCTGGAATGATTACTACTGATATCTTAGCAAATCTTTAGGAGAAGCTTAATGTGTTGAGGCAAGTTGTAGGAAGAAATAAGTGTGACTATTTTATGTTCAAGGGTTTAATATATAGATTATACAATGTAGTAGCTTTTACTTTTACATGTATTCTTGTATAAATTTGTTCATGTTTATGGAAGTTCCTTTATGCCATCATCATTGATGATCGCACTTTGTCATTTAGACCAGCTTCAAAAGACTTTGGTTAAGAAAATTAAAAAAAAACCTTGGTATTAGAATGTTAAACAGATAAGTTGGGTTGCATTTCATCGAGAATCTAAAAGGACGGGCCATACAGGGATGTGAATAGAAAAGTTGTAAAAAATCAGCAACAAAATGGCAATGTGAAGATATCGGCAAGGGCTGCTTGTGCTGCTAATGAGACATCTATACTAGAAAATGCTCTTGCTGTAATAGGAAAGGAATAATCCGACATTGTTACAATCGCCATTGTTGATGTGCTTTGGCAGGCTACCATTGTTGCTTGTAATTGTAATCATTGTTTGCCCGAGTTACAATGAGTTATATCTCAATATCATCTTTTGACTCAATTGAAGGCACATATACACTGATAAAGTGCAGATTTGGGTCATACAAAATAGAAGTCCAATAGATTAATGAGATACCAATGGTTTACAGATTTTATGAGTTAGTTTATTGTATTTCTTTCAGAGGAGGTAATCTTTCATTGAGTATTCCATGAAACTAAATAGGTAATCAAGCTTCTTCTTACAAGCTTTTTGAGTTTACATTCAGAAGCATTTGAATAAGAAAAGGAAGAAGAAGAAGAAATATGTCTTATTTCAGTGGCCTCTAATAGTCATGAGGTTAAATCAAAGAAGCTTGTATGAAGGTTCTTTGATGCCCTTCATTGAGACCTGCTAAGAACTAGGCATAGATCTGGCACCATTTCAAACATAGCACCCAGGAAATGGAGATATCAAAAAGAGTTTGTGATCTGGGGAAACTTACTTCTTCTAAATTTAGCCCAAGTAAGAATGTCACGTTGATAAAGATCATACAGAGGCTTCTCAAATTGCTATTCAGGCTTAAGTATTAGAAGGAAAAGGAAAGAATTTCTTTCCCCCTAAAAGTATTGTGAGTATTGGTCATAAAGGCTCTAAATATAGGAAAGGAATTCCTCATTTTTTCACTGATAGAGGGGAAAATTGATGTGGGGTGTTGTGATCATCATTTTCTAAAGCAAGCTTCACATCCTGCCATTGTCAAAAGAAATTAAATTTGAATCTATTGAAAGATGATTTATGCATTGTGGTATTCATCTTCATACTGCATAAATAAACACAATCACAAAGGCTTTTAAGAAATCAAATGTAGGGCAATCTGAGTACCCTATTGTATTGTCAGATCATTCAATATGTGATTGTTATGTGTGAGCACTGAGGCTACATGAGGCTTTTTATACTTACCTAGATTGATTTATGGAAGGTCTTTGCAACGTTGTTAAAAAAAATAGTAGATTCAAATTTATTACAGTTTTATATTTATTCATGATATTACTTTAATCATGATTATCATTGAATTCTGAATGTAGTAATATTGAACTACAGGATTGCTTCTAAAGATTATGGAGCTTGTGACTTAAAAAAAGACAAAATCTTAACAATATAAAAGACTTATTTACTGGAATTTTATTCTAGTTTAATCATTAAATCTAAATGAACAAGAACCCCCTCAGTAGAAATGGACTAGTCATAAACTTACTCTCATTTTAGATTAATAACCAGTGCAATCTGAAGGGACGTGCATTTAGGAACTCAATACATGTGTCAGCTTTACACAAAAATATATCCTTCTCATTTATTTTAGGCTTATTCGTCTCCATCTTGCCAAACAAATAGAGAAATCTGATGCCTCCCCCATTATACAGATTTCTTCAGATTATCACAATTTGGCAAAAATCCCAGTCTTATTCTATCCTTTCCTGATTCTGAGGAAAGTAACTGCATGTAGGATGGTAGATGAAAGCTAAAGATTGATGCTAAAAATATTTAATAGAAATGTCAAAGAGGAGAATACTCCCTTAGATAGAGAAGGGTTTCGTCATTGCAATCGGCTGATTCGTCACTATTCTAAGAATGATTGAGCTGAGAAGGTCTTATGAAAATCATCTTATCGACATGAGCCAGATGGAGACAATTCCGCAGTCATGATCATAACAAAAACTGGTTAACAGTAAACAGTCACAATATTTGAAGTATTATTCATAATTACACATTTCTAAGTTCTAAATAGTGATTCTAGAAGAGTGCTTATACTTCAAATAGTTGCAGTTTTGTCACCCATGAATATTTCTTAGCATGAGAATTCCATACCCTTTCACACTTTGCAGCTGATAGGTGTGAATGGAAATTGTTTTGCTACAATTTCAGGGTGCTAGTAGTTGAATTGTTTTGCCACTGAGGGATCTACAAGCTTATAGTCCTGCATGTCACTCATATTTTGTAAATGAAAATACATTTCATACGATTCATGAACTAAAACAGAAGTGGGCAAAGAGATTGAAGTGGTAAGAGTGTGAATAAATGTCAAAATTTCCTTGATAGGTGAGGCTTTGTAGTAATGAAGTCGTTAAATTCAAACGGTGTCCTACTGTCATCTGCCATCATGATTATTGTGTTGAGTGATTTTTCAGATTGGTGGTGCAATTTTATATGTACACTCCCTCTCAGGCCCCATGTACATATCCTGCTATTTGTTACTAGGCACAGTCAGACATATCAGTATCTTGCCACAAATCTCGTGTGTCAATTAGGTAATTGTTTTTGTATTTGTTTCAATCTAGGTGAGTTTTCCTCTGTGCATCATGACCTAGTTTTAGTTTCCACGAACAATCTTTTTTTCTTCTTCAATTTAGATTTTATTTTAAGTATCAAATGCTAGCTCACAACAGAGAAGATGTAACACAGATTCTGTGACTATGTCTGCCATTAATTTTTTTCTTCTTTTTTGTATTCTTTAGCCCCATGACCATAATGTAGGCTGTAATATACAGTCAAATGCATTTGGGTAGCCACCTGTTTATTAAAGTCTGGATTCTCTTTAGTACAAGTCAAGAAGAGTATGCACTTAAAAAATTCCCATCGTTTGAAAATGAAAGTTAAGAAAGTGACTTGTATGTCATGCATTGCAGTTGTGGGAATCTCAAAGACATGTCTCATAACCCTTTTTCTTTGTTTCTTCTTCTTCTTTTTTGCAGATGCCTCAGGTTGGTGGAGAGGTAGGCTACGAGGGAGGGAGGGACTCTTCCCAGCCAATTACATTGAAAAGATGTGATGACATCATTCACGACATCATCACAGATTTCTTTGCATGTTTAATATCATGCAGCCATCACAGTAGTATCTGACATGGTATTTAATGCATGGTGGGAATCGATTTTTATTTGCACTAGCATCTGTGCTTCTTGGATCTGCGACATTTGTTCCGGCAGCAATTGCTCTGGGTTTTAATTCATCAGCAGGTTTGGTTTAGGGTTACAGATGCAATCAGGTTTAGTATTAGGGTTAGATGTAATGTTGGGTCCAGATTGAAATAAGGAAATGACCACAGCGTAATTGTTGCATGAGTCATACCACCATCTTATGGTATCTTTGACAGAATAATATGCAGTACATAAAATGTAACTTGTAACTTTGTAACAATTGAGTCACAGCGTATGGAATGACATTTATACAATGCGCAAAGTCTTGGATTATAACCATGAAATAATCATTATTTGAGTATCATCTTTTTGCAGCTACACAGGCAATTACTAAATCTATATCGTCTGCTCAGAGCCAGAAAGACCTAATCTTGTATCATTACACGTTAATAGGGTTATTGCCCTTGTGGATTTCAACAAATAATTTAGGTAAAGACAATTTAAAAAAAAAAAAAATTTTTGTTGTTGACAATTAATGCACTTGGACATTACCAAATTGATTTCCTCTATTTCTTTCACATCGTCACAATCGATTGTAGATTGGATCCTGTCAGAGTAATTATATCATATATTAGGTTTTTATAAGATACATTGTGTATGAGTTCTATTTTTCCTGTTTCAATGAAACTTTGGCTGGTCCAAGCATGGCAAAGAACTGTTTCACAAAGAATATATACTACAACCAAAAATTACAAGTTTTGTTTTTCTGATGTTGATAGTAATACAATAGTATTACAATTTCCTGTCTTTCATTTCATTTCAGGATGATAACATTTTAACAAAATTAATTACAATGACTTGTATATACCAAAGCTTTTCATTTGTTAATACTAAAATTGATATCAGCTACAAATTCAGATACAAATTAGTAGTTTTGTTGTTGTTTATAATGCAGCCATTTAGTTTGTGCATGTGTTTATATTTTTTGTTTTTAGATGAATGAGTTAGTTTGCTTCATTTGTTTTGAATTCAATTATTTTATTTAACACTTGAATTCAATAAGTATTACTTTAGTTGAAGAGAGGCTATTACTTGGCAAAATGCAAAATCATTAATGTTTCATCAAACCTACCAAATAATGGCCCACCCTGTAGTATGGCCACTGCATAATAAATGACAGCCACTCTTCATTCGAGTTAAGGAAGGTCATCTAATTATCATAAAGGTCATTTTATAGTTGCCTTTATATCCAGGTTTGAGTGTATATGCACTTGCACTTATCTAACTTGAAGCTTTGGCTCAAAATCAATATAATTAAATCCATATATCTACAGGGTTTCATGGTCAGGAATCACCTGGAAAGTCATGATAACTCATGGAAAATGAAGAAAAAACTCCCAAAGTCATGGGAAGTCATGGAAATTGACCATGGGTGTGGGCCGTGTGGGGCTATGGCAGCCTTCCAGTTTGAATTGACAGTTGGTATTCCCATACCAAAATGGTACTTATCTGGTCATGGAAAAATGCATAAATGGGTCCTGGAAAGTCATGGAAAGTCATGAAATTCGGTTCTCAAATTTCTGTGGGAACCCTGAGACCAGATAAAGCTACATTTACCTGTCATTTCTTCAATAGATGTGTGTTTCATTTCCATTGCTGCATCAACAGTGCTTTCACATTCTTGCATGTATTGTGCCTTTCTGATATGAATACACCTTGATCATCTATACAAATTGTTTGTGATTGCAAGGGATTTTGTTTTATGTTATATCAGTTTCATAGTTGATGGTTGTTTTAAATCTTAAATATCATGGGCTGTAATATGTAGATTATGTTATCTTTTTTTTTTAAATACATGTTTAAACTTTTAAAGAAGTTTGTTCAGTATCATAGTAAAGTGAAATCAGACCTCTTTTTGAAATGATTGTTGGCTGTGCAATGTCTCACTGCAATACATGCAACCAGCTATGCCCAGATATATCAATAAATTATCGTAATCTTGCTTTGGTATTAAAATTAATACATCCAAACAAAAAATGATCACATAGTTTTCAGAATACTGCCCAGCTTTGCATATTATATTCCATTTATGACTTATTTCTTCTTTTCTTTTTGTGCTCATTTAAAATTATAATATACTGAATAATATAAAGAATATTGATAATGGGATTATGGCTATGACTTTTCCAGACATTCACCTCAAATACATCATTTTACAGCAGAGCCAATATAATTATATTTTGGATTACTCAAGTAGATTAACATGTTTCATATAATACTATTGGCAGAGCACAGCACTTGGTAATTGGACCTGGCTTATGAGCAGAAAAGTAGTTTTGGAATGGGACTTCTTTTGAGAAGTAAAACAGATTTTAATTTTAGTGACCAAATGCTTTGTAACAGAAATATAATTATATCACATGAATCAGATATTTAATACTGTGGCTCTAACATTTAAATGAAGTGAAAACCTCCAATGAGTTTAAATATCTCATCGGGATGCTTCAGAAATGTATTTGGAAATATGATATTTTATGAATATATATATTAAATCTGTGGTGTTGTGGATTTTTTATTGTAAAATTAATAAGCTATAATCATAAATTAATATAAGGATTATGGATGTATTGGTTTTGTATGTGAGAATTATATTTTGGCATTTGACAAGAAGATCACATAACTTCTTTTTCTACTTTAGAGGAATTATTTCTGTACAGGTAAAATCTGAGCTCTTTTATCTTTTTTATACCTATTTCTACCTATTTCTACCTATTTCTGTGATAACAAATATGAATGAGATATCTATTTTTATTATTTGTAGCGGAATTAAATAATGGAATATATTTTTGTGATCTCTTTGTAAATTCTTCTAATTTCATGATATGTGAAAGATTAGTATAGTGTGCCTTGTAGTATATTATATATTCATATAACATTGTCATTTGCTTTGCCTACTTTCAGTTCTAAACATTCCTCTATTTTCATTTCATGACTTTCAAGAAGAGGAATGTCTATTTTTGAATAAGATATTATTTGTCTTTCTTTTTGTGACATTAGTAGCTAAAAGATTTCCCATCATGTCATTATTGTCCATTTATGTACATTTTTAGTCCAGTCCAGTCTAGATGTTTAAGTAGAAAACAGTATTTTGTGGCAGGAAGAGTTCAATAATTATTCTGAATTATTTATTAAAGCTGATACATACCTGTTAGAATGAGGAAGAGAGGGACCACCTCTTATTTGTTCAATATTTTGTATATATACTTCTAAAGAGTTCTAGAAAGTCTAGTTAAAAACCTGACCAAAATCATGGGGTCTGTATATTCTCTGTTCCTTTGCACACTGTAACTGAAGGCACTGATAAACATATTTATATAGGATTGTATGCACAATACTTTGATAAGTGCAACAAATATATTCTTGAAAAATGACAGTTTACCAAAATATTTGACCTCAATGGGGAAGTTAACTTGAAATATGTATATAATTTAGCAAAAATTGAATCACCTAACATAAACTTAGAAATTACTTTGGATTCTAGCGAATTAATGAAAGATTTATAGATCATTTTTATTGACCTAATGACAAAATGCACTAGGACAAGATAGTTTTTAACTAAATGTAGGTAGGGGTTTAACTGGACTGTGTATCCAGACCAAAAATGGAAAATGACTCAAGAAAATATGTAAGCATTTGGACCGATTATAGCTGTCACCCGTGAATGTCATGTTATAGAGATTGAACATGCTAAATCTATGCCCAGACAGTGCTTGGATCTTACCCACAGACTTTAACATCATCTACCCTTAATTGCCTGATTAAAGGTTCAAAGATTTTCTTTTGAGATGTAAAGTTGAGGCATGACACAAAAATGATCTTAAAATAACAAGGTTTTAATGATAGAACATGGTGAATGAGTTTTGGCCATGAACTGTGTATGTACATTTATATTGATGTGTACTATAGTGAAATGTTGAAGTTATTATGAGTATGCCTTGGGTGGCATCCAGGATATATTTAAAGAAAATTTATATTTGGTCTCTACTCATTCTTTCTTCATTTGTAATTTGGTGGCACTTTGATATGTTTAACTTCTGCAGAAAAAGGACTCTATTAGATTAAAATGTGATTGTGATTTGATTTGCAAAATTGACTTATGGTTACACTAGCTTTATGATCATTGAGACAAATAATTATTGCTAAAAGTGGTATTTTATTGTAATATTTCAAAATGCAAATTCCTTTATGCAATACTTTGAATAGTGAATTTGAAAATGTAATTATGCTATAATTATGTTAAAGGGATTTAATCTTTCATGAAGATAAATAGAAATTACTTGGTCTTCATGATCTCTTTGAATCTATCGCAATGAGTAGAGGCAATACTAGGTAGCTTTGTGCAAAATGTCCTTTTTCTGTATCTATTTTTCTAACCTTAAAAGAATATTAAAGATTGTTTTCATCAGTGAGAATTGCTCCTGTTTCATTTATATTTTGTTTAAACACAGGGATGATCAGTGTGTCGAATAAGACATTTTAATTGCAGTTGATTTATGAAAGAGCAGTTGTAATGATGTCACAGACGGGAGGAAAGTCACAGACTTCAGATAGTATATTGTCATATCATTGCACAATCAGATAGGACTCGGATTCAGTCATATTAAAATATGATAGAACAAACCTGGTATAATTATGAATTAAACTATTTTGTTATTTATTTGAGAATTTCCTGGTTTCATGAAACGTAAATATTCCTGAACGATGGTCATCATCGTTACTATCAACATCATCATCATAATCACCACCATCTTTATCATCGATTTGGTCTTGAAACAAAAGGATGCCCTAAGAATAACACATTTTCACTAAATCACTTACCGTGACCGACATCGTGTTTTACCGATGGTAATGCCGAGACCCAAACCTTGTCCTTCCCATCTCAGTCAAGCGTTCAAACCACTCGACTACAACATCTTATGTCCTTTATCATATTACTCCAAAAAATTGACCTCACGATCATGATTGATACAGATCTACGAGGAAGTAAGGCAGGGCACAGTTTTATTCAAATTTACTTTCCATTTTGGTCTGTCATGCCGCTCTCATGTCTTTACTGTTGTGGGCTTTATGGTGCGCTTTTTACATCTATCACCAAGCCCAGCTTTATCTCATCTAGTCATAAATTCTTCGCTTTATCGCTGTGCTGCAACCCGCGACTGTCTGTCATTATTTCGCGCGATTCGTGTATCTATCTCTCCGCCTCGGAACTCGGAACAAACTTTCTGCATGTAATTGTACGTGCTCCTTTATGTTTCTTTGTAACATGAAGTGTGAAATATCACAGGATTAAAGGGTATTTCAAACGGATTATGCCATTCCCTATGCTTTCCTTTTGACATGAATGTTTAAAGGAAGATGCATTTCAACAAACTGAGGCGCCATATTGCATATTCGTAAAGTTTTAAAGGAATGTGTTGAGCAGGACCCGGTTTATTTCCCTGCTTTCAAACACCATGGCCTTTTCATAAAACGACATAAAAGAAGTTTGCAAAAGATTTAAATGTGCAGAGGGAAGATTAGATGAAGACGTGAATAAAAAGAGGCACCGAGCAGATGAATAGAACAGCTAGAAGGATGGTGGCAGAGACAAGATAGTGGAAAGAAAGAAAGAAATTGTGTTTTTCGGATGTGTTGGTACGTGGTGTGGGCGTGTTTGTGCGTGTGAAACAGAGAGAACGTTGAAGATAAAGATTAGGAAGACAGATAGAGAAGAAGGGTGTGTGCGGACGTAGGTGTGTATGTGTGTGTATTGAATGAAAATAAAATATCAAAACAAAACAAGAGAGAGGAGACAAAGATTGGGAGGAATAGAGAAAGAGAGAGAGAGATGAGGGGTGTTTGTGGATGTGTGTGTGCGCGCGTTAGAGAGAGAGAGAGGGTATAGAGTGGATGTGTGGGTGTGTTCGTGTATGTGTGTTTGTATCGTAGGGCTCCGTTGTATAAAGCAGGCATACAAAGATCTCTGGACGGGACTGATTACTTAAAATAAATTTAAACAAAAATCTGAACAAGAGAATAACTGACCTCGATGTGAAGGTTTACAGATCAAAGGTTAATTAACAACAAGGGTCACACAAATAATCAACTTGCTGAGCAAAGAGGGTAGAAATCACATGTGACCAGATTCAATCTGGATAAACTTGGTTGAATTTCGGGAGATTTCTGGGGAATAACGTGGATATACGGATTCTTCCAAAAACAAAAACAAACAACAACAGCAAACTGATGTACGCAGATTGACGTCATCAGCGGTACTCTGAGTGATCCCGTCCTCGCGCAGGTACTTAAATATGCGCGCCATTTTCTCCCAAAATTTAATCTCAAAAATTTAATCAGGATGAAACATTCCTTGTTCGCCATGATTTGCAAAATTCGTTGCATCTTTCCACAAAGCAGGTTCTGCTGCGAGGGATCATACTCGCTGATCTATGAGCGAATCAGCTTTCTCATCACAGGAGGAGATTTATGAAACAGCTTTCTACCTGCACTCAGGGACGTTGCTAGAGAGAGAGAGAGAGAGAGGGGGTGGAATGGTGGTTTTGGACCCCCCCATTCAAATTTTCTGTTGGCAAATATTTTAAGATATGCAAAAGTTAAAGACAACTGTGGTAAAAGTTGGGTAAGTAATGCAAATACTATAAAGCGTTTGATCTGAGACGCCATAATGAACTAAGTTTTTGTGTTATAAGAAGAAAAGCGAGACCAATGTAATCAGTCTATTCTTATAAAACAAAACATAACTTAACATACTCCAAGATTTCCAAATATAGGCTGTTATAATATGTTAGGAAAGGACCTTTTATAAATTTCCGCTAATACATATATCACGTTGATTATCTTTCATGTTTTCATACTTTGTATGCATTTCCATTAAACAATTATAAATTCCTCACAAAATGGTACCAAAATAAATGATTGACAACGACCATTTAATGGTTCTTTTTAGCAAATAAATTACCCAATATACTTATCCAAATAGCGGTTAATAGAAAATCAAAGCAGATCAAAGCAAATAAAAGTAAATAATTTATTAATGAATAGTAATTAATTAGATAGTGATACTTAAATGAGGATAATAGTAAAGATACTACTTAAAAAAGATGATTACATTATACATAACATTCATTTATATGTTCCCTTTGCTTTCAGATGTGCCGATAGGTCTTACACATATCTTTTACATCAATCTTGTTGAAGCCAATGATTGATAAAATCATTTAAAACAACAAAGGGATAACTTGTTACTGGTATCTACTTAAATCCTAGAGTTTACGCAAATTCATATTGGTAGATTATTTTTCTTACTATCATTCTAAATAATTGTCAAGGATATTCCCAATAAAAGAAGAACTTCCAAATGACAACTAGCTAGAACTAACACGTGAATATATTTCACTTCAGATTATAATGCCATAATTTCTCTAGATATAATCATATAAGCGCCAATTCTCAAATTTTAAAAAGCTTCATTGTGAATAAGATCATCTCGGTTTCTCATCGTGTAATAAGGACTTGACTTCGTTATCAGGCAAGCATTGTATTCTCTTTCTTGGCTCAAAACAAGAGGGGATAACCGCTCCATCAGCACACGAGCCAAAAATATCTTGGTTGAAATCTTGATTCTTGGTTGATCTGATCCTGTTTATCCATCACGTTCAGTTGATAAGTCTGCTGTCAATAATACCAGAAATCCCTCTCAGAAAACTGCTTTCCACAGATTTGGAGTCTTCCCTTTCTCTCGGAATTTGTCATTTTTAGTGAGCAGCCAAGAATTGAACGGGAAAGGAAAAATTAAGGGGTATTTAGGACCCCCCCCCTCCTATTTTAAAAGCTTGTTGGTATATCAGGGTCGTAATGTATTTTGAAGGTAAATAGATTAAGGTCATTTAACAGAATTTACCTTATTCGAAATTATATCTTTTGATTTTTAATGAATATAAAAAACACGATCTTCACATCTTCTGTTATTTGACCAGTGTAAAACAACAAGTATATCAATTGCACTGCCGAAATTGACTTTCGCTGTAATTATGTTTTTTTTTCTGTGATTAAACATTATATTTTCAATTCCCTTCTGGAATTTATCAATTGTGTCTGTTTTCTTTTAAATCTTATTAAGAAACAAGGCAGTCATTCTCACAAGTGGATGTCTTTCACGATCTACCTTCATGCTCAATAAGACACACAGATCTAAGAGTAGGACCTTAACCATTTATTTATTTCATTGCAAGTTATTTTCTTGTTCCAGGATGAATAATAGCTCAATTACAAACTTGCATAAATTTCATGGCGATGGGGATGAAAGAAAATGAATGTCAGAAGGAGAAATTAAAATAATTAGTGCAAAAGAAATGAATTTTGAAGGAAAAAATATTGATTTGTGTCATTTCATCCACGGATATTATGGTGTTGCCAGAAGCGATTACTTGAGGTCGAACCGCGGATAGCTGACCTAGTCTAGATCGTGAACTGGCTCAAAAAGAGTTTCCCAACAAAGTTTCATGACTCACGAACGGAGCTCAGCTACGATGAAAATAACCAAAGTCCCTGGTGAAACTTTGCATTGTGAGAATATCCATGTCATGTCTGCCCAAGGTTGATAATATAGTCGGGTAAGGCTTGCGGCAACTAGGGTAAGAAACTATTGTTCACCCATTTTTAATCAGATTCTAACCACTAAATTATGAAGTAGGCCCAACCATGGAAAGAATACTCTGTTGATCAAGCAACAGGATGAAACAGAGTTTCAGAGAGCGATAGGGATGACTACAAGAATCCTGTCAAATTGTTTAACATTATATGCTACTACTAGATTGTTATCAATTTAAACGCGTTTAACATGTGTTGGCGAGTTGGTAGCCCAATATAATCAATCAAAAAATTATTATGACAAAATATCCACTCTTGGTCTACCGCGGTTATTATACCAGTGAAGAAACGAAAGTGTTTCCAAATGAACTTCAAATTCATTGGGATATAATTATGACAGATTAAAAAATAAAGATTGAGTTTTGAAAATTTAAGAGAGATCCTGATTTACATCAATTAATAAGCGAATCAACAACAGCAGAAATATTTCCTCATCGTCATCACCAGCTAAGGATAGACATAATATTGTTACGCCGTTGGCTTTATTTATTTTCGATAAAGATATGAGACATGTGTATTGATGCCTTTGGTGGCTCACATCTATCGATGATATAGAGTTATTATCACCCTCCAGATAATTGTAAATTAGCGGTAGACAGTTGAATAAAGTCGATGACATTCTCAGCTCCAGGACACGTGTATCTTTCCGACTTTTTCTTTTTTAAAGATACAGTTGAGTTCAAGTCAAGCGATTACATTGCAAATAAAACTGTCAGGAGGCAATTGGACAATTTAGGTTGATTATGTATGTTGTGTTTGTAAGACTGTGCTAACAGTCAACGTCGAGGGCTCAATCCCCTTTATGTACACAATGAAAATATTGGACATCTTGGAATAGATTAAATCATCTCAACTTCTAAATTCATTGTATCTAGTTTTTATGTCTCTGAGTTCCTAAATACTACATCTGGCGACGAGAATGGCTATAATAGGTCTTGTAGCACCTAACCCATTCCTAGCAACCCCAGGAGAACCTCCTGTGCCTTGGTCACGATGGATTTTGAGCTTCAAAACGTATTTGACTGCAAGCGGGTTGGACACAGCGGAGATACCCGACCCCCGCCGCCGCGCAATCCTGATCCACTGTTTGGGCGCAGAGGGGCAGCGGATCTTCGGACAGCTGGAAGTGTCTACTACCGGTACGTACGATAAAGCTGTTGATGAACTTGAGAAATATTTTGGGCCAAAAACAAGTGTGATGATTGAACGATATCGTTTCCGACAGAGAGTACAAGGTCATGGGGAGCCAGTAAAACAATATGTGGCAGCCATAACCGAACTGGCATCCAAGTGCAAGTTTGGCACCTTAAACGATGAACTGGTTAGAGATCAACTAATCGAAAAGACGTCTATTCCCCGTATTAGAGAACGCCTGTTAATGGAGGATGACGGTCTGACACTTAAGAAGGCGCTCGATCTAGCGATCCAGATCGAAGCCGCAATGCTGGACGCCAAGCTCCTCAAACAACACGATGTGACTGTGAGTGCCAGTACAGGACATAGTCATACTGCACATCAGGCAACTCCAGTACAGAACATCAAACGACCATATCATAACAAAGCCCGCTCTAACCATGCTAACTCGAAGTCGTGTTCGAACTGCGGACGGACACACCCTCCAGCGTGTCCAGCGTTTGGAAAACGTTGCAATTCGTGCTCGAAGATGAACCATTTCTCTAGCGTATGCAGATCTACCAAGAAAAGTGCATCTTCAGTTCGACACGTTGATGAACCAATAGAGGGCGACATAGCAAGCAGCGTGTTCACACTCTCAGACCGGATTTCTTCAGCAAATTCAGGTCAGTTCAAAGAATGTGAAGTGCAGATTGCTGGTACTAACCTCTCTTTGATGATTGATGTGGGGCCAAAGTGTCAATTCTTAGTGATAAACTGTATCATCGACATTTCTCACATTGTAGCCTGTCATCGACATCGAGCAAGCTCATAGCATATGGTGAACCACCTACACTGATTTCCGTTCTGGGCACGGTTGAGCTTCCTGTCGGGTACAAGGATGTACATCTCGACAGCTTTACGTTCTACATAGCGAAGGGCGAGAGCCTTATGGGAGTCAATCTGTTCGACGCCCTAGGATTTCAGATGAACGACCACACTGGTGAACGCATTCGGCTCATTGACAATGCGTATAGAGAACGCTATGCTGCACTTTTCAACGAGTTTGGTAAATGCAAAGGATATTGCCATGCACCAAGGGTGGATTCCTCAGTCCCACCTACTGCACAGAGTCTCCGTCGACTTCCGTTAGCTGTCAGGGATGAAGTCTCAAAGGAACTTCATAGGCTTGAATCCGATGGCATCATCGAGCGCATCGATTCATCCCCGTGGGTGTCTAATCTGGTCATCGCACGCCGTAAGAATGGAGATCTTAGACTTTGTGTAGATTTGAGGGCAGTCAACAAGGCAATCATTCGGATAAGTATCCACTTCCTACTATGAATGAACTTTCAGCTTCATTCCACGGAGCTAAAGTTTTCTCTAAACTAGACATGAGACGTAGCTATCTCCAGGTTCCGCTAGCAGAGCAGAGCCGCCATCTCACTGCATTCAACACACACATAGGCATGTTTCAGTATCGCCGTATGCCCTATGGACTGAACTCAGCACCTAGCGCATTCCAGAAAATCGTTTCTTCAGTTCTAGCTGGAATCGAGGGCACGTTGAATCTCCTTGATGATGTGGTAGTCTTCGGAGAGGACAAGGCTCAGCACGATCAACGATTAGCAGAAGTCATGGCGCCTCGCCAAGCATAACTTGACGCTCAACGAGGCCAAGTGCACGTTCGCTGCTTCGGACATTGATTTTCTGGGATATCATGTCACTGCAAATGGTCTGACGCCTACACTCGACAACGTTGCAGCTATCCGAACACTCCCAGCCCCAACGAATGTGAAGGAGCTAGCCTCATTCTTGGGAACAACGAACTTCTACCGCAAATTCGTGCCACAATACGCAGAAATCGCAGAACCTCTGCAGAAGCTTCTCGGAAGGACGCTTTGGGAATGGCACAACGCACAAGAGACCGCATTCAACACGCTCAAAGGAAGAATCGCAGAGCCGCCAGTTCTCGCTCACTTCACTCCAAGCGCTGAAACGTGCGTGACTACAGACGCGTCAGCGTTCGCTATCGAGCAGTGTTATCGCAAACGATCGACGGCAGTGTACGTCCGGTCGCATTCGCATCTCGGCGTTGTCGGACACAGAGCGAAAGTATTCTACAGGAGAAGCGAAGCTCGCATGCATCTATGCCTGCGAACACTGGCATATGTACCTCTACGGTCGCAAGTTCACACTTCGTACTGACCATCAAGCCTTAACAACCTTGTTGAGCACTTCAGGATCTGGACACCGCCCACTCCGCATCTACAGATGGTCAGATCGACTGCACCAATATGATTTCAAGGTCGAATATCTCGCGGGTTCACGCAACCGAGTAGCAGATATGCTTAGCCGTACACGAACGCGAATAGCAATCGCGATAGCCATGCAAGAAGCGACATCGAAGACGACGTCGAAGACTACGTTCTTATGGTGATCTCTCACGTGACCGCAAAGCTTGTGACGCGTGAGCAGCTGAAAACAGAGTCAGCCGCAGATGCAACTCTACAGAAGGTCTGTCATTATCTCCAAACAGCATGGCCTAGAGAGATTTCCGAAGACCTCGTTCCATATCATCGTGTTCGCAATGAGCTAGCTATCTTCGACGACACGTGTATCGCCCGTGGCACCCGAGCGGTAATCCCGGAATCGCTTCAACATCGTGTGTTACAAACCGCACATGAAAGTCATCCAGGTGTGGTGAAGATGAAGCAACGATGTCGCGAAGCAATCTGGTGGCCAGCGATCGATCGCGTAGAAGATCTCGTCAGATCTTGTGAAGCGTGTACTCTCAGCGAGAAAACTCAACCGCGGCCAGCACCACTGCAGCCGACCCCATGGCCGAAGAAGCCATGGCAGCAACTTCAAGTCGACATCTTTGGGGAAGTCCAAGCCGCTCCTCAAAGTCAGCGATTTTTGTTAGTTGTACACGACCTCCATAGCAAGTGGCCTGAGATAGCAGCAACAAGCTCAGTCACTACGACATCAGTCATTAGCATCTTGGAGAAGATGTTTACCAAGTGGGGTCTTCCAGAATCTATCACCACGGACAATGGACCACAGTTCACGTCTGAACAGTTCGAAGAATTCCTAGCCGTTAATGGAATTCAACATCGCCTCACAACTCGCTACAACCCTCAAAGCAATGGCGGCGTAGAGCGTTTCAACCGGGTAATCAAGGAGAGCTTGGCGAATCGCGCAGATGGAATGACCTTCGATAAGGCCATCCAGACCCTACTACGCACGTATCGCTCAACACCTCATTCGCTAACCGGAAAGACTCCAGCAGAGTTGATGTTGGGACGGAACCTCCGTATGCCATTCAACATCCTGAAACCACCGGTTTCAGAGCCTGCAAGCACACAGGCTGAAGCGAGAGAGATTGAGAGGAAACAGCAAAGCATGAAAGCGTACACTGACAAACGCAGACGAGCAATCACACCGAAATTCGCTATCGGTGACTGGGTTCGTGTAAAGCGTCCAAATCGCAAGCACAAGCTAGCTTCGGGGGTATCGAAACCCAAACAGATCGTGAAGAAGCTCGGCCGAATGCATTTGTACTAGATGACGGAACGCGATGGAACACCAGACGCCTTATCGCGAGCAAGCCAGGCAACATGAATGAAAGCGATTGGGAAGACACCTTTCCATTCCCTACAAGCACTGAAGATCAAGAGCAACAGCGAGCAGAACCGCGAACTGTTCGTCGTTCTCAGCGTCTAAGGAGACGACCTGGATATCTACGAGATTACAGATCTTAAATCCTTAGAGCCGACAAGTATTGAGCATAGAAATTAAAAAAACTGGAACGTTTAAGTTTTGGACTCATATGAAACAATTGCTCAATATAGGTTAATAAAATTTCAGGCTTGTTGTTAATAAACAAGTTTTATTTTCTGGACTCATAAACTTTTGAACTCATATCTGGACTTAGTTATATAACATTATTCATCTCTTTAAAGGAGGGAAATATGTTGTGTTTGTAAGACTGTGCTAACAGTCAACGTCGAGGGCTCAATCCCCTTTATGTACACAATGAAAATATTGGACATCTTGGAATAGATTAAATCATCTCAACTTCTAAATTCATTGTATCTAGTTTTTATGTCTCTGAGTTCCTAAATACTACAATGTAGTCTACGGTTGGAATGATCGAAATGATAAGGAATTGACTCACTTTTGCTCAAAATGTCACATGCACTGCACATAAAAATGTGTATATGGGACTACAAAAAAGGGGGGCATGAAAGTTTGGTCTCCATTGTATAGCTGTTACTCGTCATATTTAGAATATGAGGGGATTTGAAGAGCAGCAATACCTTTTCAGGGGACATTTCAACTAAGATAATCTTCCGAATTGACATACAGAGAATGAGAAAGCTCAAAAGTTATTTTAATTTCATCTTTACCAGAACTCAGCCTTCTCTTTAATAACACCTGTATCTTCCCGTACTCCTCTTTGCGAGAATACAGGAGGAACCCACCATTTCTTACACCTCGGCGGATAAAGGGGGAAAACCTTAACCCTCCAGGGAAATTAGGGCGTCTTCCGGACCAATTAGAGGTTTCCCTTCGTCCCGTCTGTCGATTTAAACCAAGAAGTGGGAGAGCCGGACGGTTTCATAAGAGGACGAGGATTCAAGAAATCCACAATATTCTCACATTGGACATAATTATACATGGTACAAAGTGTTTGAACTCACTACAAAGCTGAAGGAAAATCATTCATATTGTTTAAAAAATGAATCAAGTCATTATCAGTATCAGATGAGTAATTCACGGGATTTGAGGAAATTGCTCATAAATTCTGAAATATATAATATATATATATATATATATATATATATATATATTTTTTTTTTTGGGGGGGGGTTGCTGGAACTTTGTTTCATAGACTTTAAATTATCTATCTATAATACTGACATTATGGTGTCCTGTGATTATGATATTAATTTTTACTTTCTTTAAAACGAATTCCGTGCATCATATTTTTTTTAATACTGAGTTTAAGGAACCTTCCTTTATATATTCCGAAATCTACTATGTAGGCCTATTTTAAGAATGCTGTTTTCCCGATTAACACTGGATGGCACTTCCCCTATTATATACCGAATGAAATTTGCATTTACTCGTTATAGATTTTTAAGACGTACATTTGTTTTAAAAAAGTCCTCTATATGAGGACTGGACTAACGTAAGTGGGGGAGAGTAGACGATGGCTGGATAGACCGAGAGAATATAGAACATAAAGATGTATTCATGCAAACAAGCATGCAGCAAGCAAAAATAAACTTAAAATGAAAGAGAGAAAACAAATGATGGAGCGTAGATACCGATGTGGGTTACACTAGCCGTTGCGTCTTAGGCAGTCTTGGGTCAACCTAAACAGCGACACATGCAGCGCGCGATTGTGTGTCTTCCGATTGATGACGTTACTGAAAGGGCGACACAAAACTTTAATAATTGTATTTAATTGGTATACCAACATGTGTATGCACACACAAACTCACCCTCTCTCACATACCCACATTCCCCTACCCACCCAAACATTCACCCACCCATCTCCCTCACACACGCACGCACACACGCGCACACATGCACACACACAATTTGAGAGCGGGGTACCTATAACGGACATGGAGGTAATCATTGACAAAACGAACTATAATGTTAGCTCGGTATGTTTCTCAAGCAGGAACCTCAGGGAATCATGATCATGGTAATTAGATCAATTTATATAGCGCCGCTACTATATAGATATACTCTATTGCGCTGTGATAAATACAAAATTTCTAATAGGGCTACTTTACAGACACATAATACAAAAATATTCAATGGTACTGCCTTTAGATATCAAATAGTAGAAATAACGGACGATATGGAAGTGGGCTTGTAGACTGATTTCATCGACTTTTTTCGATTGGTTTAACGGCTATTATGCAATGACGAAGATGAAATAAGACAACAACATTAACAATAAAATATCCGTGAATCATATAATGTACCGAAATGGCTGAACAAATATGTTTTCTAAAACTGACAACCTTTCTAACAACAGTGGACTTGCAGACCAAAAGTTTAAAAGTGTATGTGGGAGGGGGCACACCCCTCTTGTAATGTTCAAAACCATAACTATGGCCTTAGTCCATCTCTCAACTTCACCATTACCGTTATTTTGGAGGACATGAATCGCATCGTCGCTTGCCATCTAAGAATTCCTAGTAAAAGAACACAGGCTTTAGTTAGCGATAGTCATCAAAGCCGACGGAATTTGCCCGTGTGGTGTGGATTAAAATGAGGGGTTTTAGTGGTTAAGCAGCTGATTTTGAAGGGATTGTTAGAGATTTACGGACGCCACGCCTATGTGATAGAATGGACATAACAACGACCGATTAAAAGCTTTCATGAGATACTGACTCTGATAAAAACATGAGGAGACCTTCCACTACAAGGAAGGTGACTAATTTCAGTCCAACAAAACTTATGTCACTTTGGACCAGTCGTAAGACAAACAATATCGCTAAATGCTTTCCCCTGAACATTTATGATAAACAAATTAAAACAAAACATCAATTCATAAACCACCTACATGGACAGTAAACAAACAGAAGTACGGGATTAAAGTGTGCCAAAGTTTACCAAAATCTGGCACAAATAGATTTTGACATGCCATTTTGAAAGCAATGTTCCTCAGTGAAGCGTGTATGGATTTAGGTAATCAATGTATTATTATTTGAAAGCATATAGAGTACCGAAGCTGTGACGTCATAAAAATCTATTTTTGGAATTTCTCAATTTTTTCTTCATTTTCCGAAAGACCACCAAAAATAATGTCCAAATGTCGAAAACCAATTGAATATGTTAAGTATTTGCCGAGATATGACCATCTGAATAAAAATATTGCCTATGGGAACTCAGTGTTATATTGCTCTGGCTCATAACATTAGGAGCTAGAGCAATATAACACTGAGTTCCCATAGACAATCTTTTTATTCAGATGGTCATATCTCAGCCAATAGTTAACATATTAAATTGGTTTTCGCCATTTAGACATTATTTTGGTGGTCTTTCGGAAAATGAAAATAGATTTTTGATGACGTCACACTTCACCACTCTATTACTTCTACTGTATAAAAAGTAAGGAATTATATTTATACAGCTCATAGTTTATTCACAAAAGCCATTTGTTATGAGGTTTCTTTTTTTTTCTTCTGAGACGCACTGTATATCGTTTAATTTTCCTATCAGCAAATTCTATTAATATTGTTGATTCTGCAATATTACGTTATTTATGAAAAATAAAAGGCAAGTTAGATAATAAATCTTTTCATCATGAGTGCCGTTCGTCACATCTTTCGTTACCCATTGTATGTTTTAAAAACTATAGTGATAGATTAGAGATCCATGTGTTGTAACATATTATAACAGACATCCTTTATACAGATTGCATTTATAACAGCTTGGCACAATCCTTCTTTCAACTATATAATCATAAATCGTCTTTAGCATGATTCGTCAGGCACGTGCAGTTTTAAACCAGAAAATATATCCAAATATCAGAGGAAAATCAGAAAAAATTCGACCCCAAATCCATCATTGGATTACGCTCTAATGAGGTAAATCCCGAACGAACAATGTTACTGGGGTAATTCAATTAAGAGCTGTTTAGATCTCTGGATCTGTTTTTGTTTTATCTTTCAGCATCTCTTTGTACTCATTATGTTTCGGAAGAAAACTAAGCGAGGAAGCGCCTAATTGAGCATTATGTTTTTCTTTTTTCTCCTCGCATGAAACATGAATGTGTGTGAACTAGAAAATGAGTATGTATTGAAAGAATCACTTTGTACAGCCTTTCTATCTTGTGTTAAGGAGAAATTGTTAAAGTTAAAACTGATTTGTGTCCTAATTTGATTTTCCTCATCTGAAAGAATTGGAAATCATAATTGATGAAATATTTCCCCGGAGAAAGGATAGAAGCATTAGATTTCCAGAAATATGACTGTTGATAACACAAACATCTTAGTTTGTGGAAAATTCAAAAGAGATTTTTCATCGAGCTCAAACAATTAACTTTTGAAAATGTTGAAAATAAGCCCCAAAGGTGAAAGAACCAATATTATATGCATACTGGCAATAATTATAATAAGCACGAAAACACACACCTCCACGCATACCATCATAGACATTACACACCCACACACTCAAACATGTCCGCGTATAAACTGAACATTCCAATACAAACTTTAATGGTTTTTATACAAACGTCGAGTTGGAACATTATTTTACAAGACTTTTGCGTTATTTAATATTTATATCATACTTGGCGATTTCTAACAGAGTTGTTATCTTATTTAATTTCAATTAACTTTCAATTACCCTGAATTAGGATAAATGTAATAATAAGGAAGAAAAACCCTAATACTTTATAATCTATTATACTTATTCATCGGCTTGAGGTTGAAGCGTTTTCTGTCAAAGGTAATGATATTTTTGTTTGTTTTAATTGTTCAAATTCTTTTAAACATTCTTGTGATTTCTTCCCAATTCAATCATCATTTTCAAAGCGCCTTGCCAAATTTGCAATTCATGTGATAGATTTAACATGTTAATATTCCAGCGTCTATATTTAGAAGAATGTTCTCATCAAGGATTAAAGCTGAAATGAGCTGAGCCTAGCTGAAATGAGGCATTTGGATTAAGGATGTTTCCCATGTAGCCTTGGTCAGTTATTAGTGGCTGGTCAAGCAGAGTGATCAGCGAGGTCCAGCGGACATCCAGAGGGAATAAACCGTTTCCTGGATCAACACATGCACGCACATCCCCATCAGAATAGTGTCATCCGACACTATCCAGAAGATCACATCCAATTGGTCACAAACACCATGTACATGTAGAGGCCATCACATTCAGGCAACGTGTGCACATTCTCCACTCCTTGGGGAGCATTTCAGCCAGGCGCCATCTTACAAACGATCACAATGATGAGCAAACTACAATGGCTGTCACATCCAAGCGGTTACCCATTTAATCCCTGAATGGAGAGAAGCAATGTAAATAAAAATGCCTTGCTTTAGTGTTCCGGGGATTGAACCAACGACGTTTGCATGCGCTTTATACTCTCATGCAGTCTGCGCAAACTAAGGTCAATAAAAGCGATTCTCTTCTCGAAAATGTATGGATTAGCTAGGATGTTCTCCCCGATACCAAGGTTCAAATACGCCACTGCCACATGAGATATTGCAATTCCTCAGTCTGAACCTTAATCAAATTTTGGGTCAAATTACTATAACATGCGCAAACCGTATGTGGTTATTAAAGATGACTTTGAATTACAGAGGGTCGAACGTCCCCACCCAGCCCCCTAGCTGTGACTAGGCCACACCTTAATATTACCTGCCCCACATACCTGTAATCCTTACCTGATTGTACCGACACCGTGTCTATTTTGGGCCCTCTTTTAATTTCTTAAATATTATTTCGTTTACATTAGGTTAGACAGATTGGACTCGCCATAATACCGTAATTGCCGTGTCCGGGATATTATGTTTCTCCGTGACACGCTTGATATCAGACTCTATTGTGGCGCTCATGACAGTACGAGAATACACCAGACGGTGGAATCTACACAATCAAGAAGAAAAAGAAGGAGAAGAACAAGAAGAAGGAGAAGAAGAAGAAGAAGAAAAGGGCTGGGTTGTGACCTGAGCCTAATTAGACAGGGCTTTGTTTGTAAAAGGGATGTTTTTAGTATCAGAGGTGACACCACGTCCTAAGACCGGAGGGTGGTGGGGGGCTAGGGATGCTATATTTAGTGTTCGCTCAATTTCAATTTGATATTTGATGTGGAAGAAAGCTGCCCTAGGTAAATTTTTGACACAGTATGGAAGCACGATCAAACTCCTTACCATCAAGATTTGCATATGCATTTGATATTTGCATATGAATTTGATATTTGCATATGCATTTGATATTTGCATATGAATATCAGTAAATACTCGATACCATGATAATTCTTTTATTCTTTGATAAGATAATAGAATAAGATAATGATCTTTTTTAAAATCTCCAAAATGTTCTCAGGCGAGAATATCCAGGTTTAATTTTGTAAAAGACATCGGAATAGGATTATGTTAGGTCCGTTGTTAAGTAATGGTAAGGTAAAGTGTTCGATCCGGGGTTGAAGTTAAGAATTCGGTTCCTGTAGGATGTAGAATGAGAAGCAATATGCTGTCTGGAGCGTATGTCCTACAACCTCCACAAGACGTGTATTTCTTCATGATACCAGCAAAACTAGAAGTAAATTAAGCTTCGGATTTCATTACTCACCATGAAGTGTTATAGAAATCGTTATCTGACTTCATTTCGTTGGATGTCTGGGTAAGTGAGCGCTTTTGTCTGTGAGAGAGAGGATGAGGTACGAGGGACACCATGTGCCTTATACTATTATCTTTTTAATCCTATGGTATTAAGGCTATGAGAGTGATAATTCCTTTTATATTGTGCTGCGTCATAATATTTTTCAAACTTCTTTTTTGAAGGGACTCATCCATTTGAGGAGGTGTCTATCAAAAATTATCCGTTAAAGGATAAAAACGAAAACGAAGGGTTTATATCATTTCCCTCATCTATTCTAGAATTTAACGGTTACTAAGATCATATTTGAAAAATAAGGACTAGCAAATAACAAAAATACTCTTTAGATAATGTTTAGGCTCTTTTTTGTAACCATAATTTAAAGTGATAGCATATTTTAGTTGTGGAGATTTTCTTTTATTTTCAATAAACCATGTTTAGTGAAATCAAATCAGTTTTCCCAAGAGTATAACCCTTCTCCATTATAATTTATCATCCCTAAATGCACTTATTTTGTATATCCTTGTAATTTTGTTTGTTAGTTTGGGCGATTCTTTGATTAAACTGTTACTGTTGTACAGAAATCGCTTGCTAGACATATAGCTCATGCTGTTGAATATTCCAAACTGAATTCAGCAGTCAAATTTTAGAATGAAAAAGTGATTTGTGTAATGACATATGGGTTAAACGATATATTAGTCGACTTTTAAATAAACAGTATAATGTCCTTGTTATGTTGGGTAAAGGAAAAGAGATTACTTTTGGTGGAAGTCGGACAGCGTGTGATTGTGGGCCCCAGGTACAACATAATTATTGAAGGCTTAATAATAGAGTTAGTGTAAAATAAATCCGATTGGAAAACAGTTCGTATACCTAAATGATGCTACCCTCAATAGAAGTAGTGATTCATAAGAATTGTAGCTGGGTTTTGTATACACAGGGAAACAATCATGGGAAAGCTGGCAAATGCGTTTTGTACAAAACAGTAAGAATTGACCAAAATTTGACGTTTACTACGAAAAAAGAAAGAAAGACGAAGCCAGAAACATTAAAATAACATTCTTTTTTAAAATATAGGTGTGATATTAGACCGTTTGTATTCCTATTTATATGAAGGTATCTTTAGAATGTTTAGAAGGAGTATGATTCACAAGAACTTTAGCTGAGTGTTCCATATCGCGGGGAAACACTCATGGGAAAGCTGGCCCACGTGCTTTGCTCAAAACGGTAGGGGCTTGCCCGACAAAAATTGATTGCTTCCTTCTCCTGTGACTATACCACCTAGCAAGATAACAGGCCAAGGTTTACCCAAGCTCGATTTAATCAGAATGTTGAGGATATAATCTTGTAAAGGTGGAATGTGTTGAGGTTTCTCATTCCTTTCTTTCCCATATCAAAGAATATCATAGTAGCATTATGACGTGAAATTAAATTCTTTTAAAATGATGTTGTATTCAAAACATGATTAGAAATAATGTAATAATGCAAATAACGTATAGTGTACAAAACAAGCATATAAATGCGCGTTGCACACGAGGCGTCTTAAGCCTGACGTAGGACTGCGTCAGAGACTGACGTAGTCTTTGACGTGTAGTGTGAGAGTGGTATCTTTACAAACAGTGAATGAAAATAAACAGTGCTAATATTACACCGTTGCATACTGGCGCAGGGGCCATCGCCGCCATGTGCTTAATTAGCGCAGGAAATAACGCCTTTGAAATGAGGCTACGTGTACAACAGGCATGACGCACACATTTGGTAGTCCTGGGCCCCGTCTTATAAAGAGTTGATATCAATCGCAACTTATTTGCGATTGATATCAATCTCAACTATGTACATAGGATATAGGAGACTGCAAACTTGTGATTGATTGGAGGACTTGCAATTGATTTGGATCAATCGTAACTCTTTATAAGACGGGGCCCTGGAAGTCTAAATAAATGGTCAAATATTCAACTCGTGTAAATTAGAATCAATTGGTCAAAAGAAACAACACTTTCAAATATCATAAATTTCAATAGAAAATATTCACATCCTTTATTTAGACAATTAAAAAATGTAATACAATATGCCTAACTTTTTCAGGCATTTAAAAATATATTTAACAGATTATGTACACACAATTGGCAGAAAAATGAAACAATGTTCTATTTTACAAATCAATTTTCACCATTGTTTGTTCCGATTTAAGTGTCTAGTACATTTTCTTAATATCTACATTAGTCAGTTTATTAGAACCATCGATTAAATTAAGAAACTACGGCTGTTGTTTAAAAAAGATTACACAGAATGAAGTTGTCATTGCATATATTTATAATAATTGTTTTTAAAAATGCATCTGACATACTTTCCTATAACTAAAACTGGATGCTATCAAAACATTTGTGAATATTTCGATGCATTCGTATAATCATCAAACGTATCCTGCAGTGCCCGTTCAGTAAATAGAAAAGTTTTCAATGTTGGAATGTAGCTTAATAAAATTTGTAAGAAATTAGATGGCGCAAAATAGTGCTAAGAATGCATCAAGCAATTTGTTTATGTCGTAGCCTTCACATTTATTTCTGCTTGATCTTTCTTATAAACACAACACTCCCTATATTTAAAAATGTAAATAAACAAAATACACAATTTATTCATAAGATCAAATATTGCTAAAAAAAATTCCCATATCTTTAACGAAACAATGATACCAAAATCTACAAACTTTATGAGAGTAATAATTGTACAATTTAAAAGAGATTAGGCAAAGCATATTTGGCATAACGAATATTTCACAAAATAACATAAGTTAAAAGATCAACAAAGCATGCTGAAGCATATTTCATAATACTTTTTCAACATTCTAATGTGTAATTCTGTGGGATTTCGTAATTTTTAACCGTATGGTTAGGATTAGGAATATGACAAAGAAGAGTTGTTCACACTTCTTCAGCTGCATTATATTTCTAAGTTTCAGAAATGTCTGCTTTTCTTTAGCCTGCACTGTTGGTATTAAATATAGGCATATTATGTACAAAGGGTATAAGGTAAAGCCTTTTAAACCCACAGAGAGACACTTGTAAATTACTTGCTCCGGCGACAATTTCTCCGCGTCAATTTCATAGACTAACCAAATTCTTAACTTCTAACCTGGACCCAACACGTTACCTAACCCGAACCATAACCCTAACCCTTAACCTAACCTAAAACCAAATTTCAACCCCCACCCTAACCCTAAATCCTTGGCAATTGGCGTAGGAGCAATGTCAGGTCACCCCTAATTCAGTAAGATTTCGTTTAAACGCAATGCCAATACACAATGTAAAAGCACAAGTGTAAAAATAATGGCTACCAAACGAGATCATCTCACTCAGTTAGGGCGACCTTGTATATTTTCATGACCTGAACGAAATTAAAATATGAATTCTATCTTCATCCGTATAGCTTGAATCTATCAAATTTTCCTTACGTAGGCAAGTTGAAATAGGCTTAGTCTAAAATTATCATAATTAATTGAAGACATTTTAATTTCTATTTTAAACAGAATTGCTACAACTTATGCTTCATGAAAATATTAGAATTTTAGGACACCCGCTCCTTTTCAGCTTGTGTATAGCCTGATCTGCACCAGAACTCTTTAAACTCTGTACTACACACATACTAGGTTATTATTTATAGTTAAAATATGTTTATAAAGGCCTACACAATGTAGTGAGTAGTTTTTTCTTCAACCAAGCTCATGTTATTTCAGCCTTTGAGATATTATTTTTAGTCACCAATGAGTCAAGCTAATTTCTGTATTAATTTAATACTCGGTGTCACTATGGTGCCAGACTTTTGTTTACTTTAAGCCCCTTAATTTAATTCAAATTTCAACGTCATATCAACACCAGACACGGTGAACGCATATAGAACCTCTTAACTAAACAATCCTGATATTGCACCTAACATTTCACCATATTGTACCACTAGACGAATACTTAGATTATCGAAGCACAAAAGATTCAACTTATAACCCTTACAATGCTTCCTAGCAGTACCTGTATACCTCAGTCACACCGCCAAACCGACCCTCTAAACCGACTCCATACCGTTCAATTCTTGGCTATTATAGGTGCAATGTAATTATTTGCTCGATCTGTCTAGTGTCGATTTCCTCGTTGTGACCGGGGCATTAGGAGTGCATTAAAAAACTTTCACACCCTCGAAGGTGCGTTATGGCGCATTAATTTTTTTCCAGTAGTTATATTTAGTAAGATTACCTGCTATCTGGGGTTAAATATTGAACATGTTCTTCTGAAGTGTAACTTCTACACAAAAAGATCCACTCCCCCGGTAAACATAAAACTGAAATATGAAAGCCATGATATTTTACTTTAACCGCAAATGAAACAATTCCCTATTCATACTTGCACATCTTGTGGCAAAACTATTAGAGAAAATACAATTGTAAGAAGAAAGAAAAAAAGTATGTCACAGATTTAATTCACGCATAATCTATAAATTCAGAAACGGTACATAAAAAGTATTCTCAGAATTTTGTCATTTGCATTATATCGTCAGATTACGTTGAGCGCAGCTAGACTATTTCAATCACTTATTTCTCAAAACACGAATTCTCTCTTTTTATATGCTTACACTTTTTGCTTTTCATATGTTAATAACGCTGAAAAGAATGATTAACAAAATAATGAACAAAACCTCGGTCGTGTGCTATAGACCAGTTTGTAGTACACATGAACCCAAATATCCACACATCTTTAAACATAGATATGGAGAGATGCCATGCACTGTGTGCGTATTATAAAACAATTGTGCATCATGGAATGAGCCGATGGTGCATGAATTGATGTTTACATTACCTTCATCAACATATATCAGAAGTGTCACAGTGGGTTGTTAAACTTGACAAATGACTTTTGAGTGCTCATGTGCAGATTGTATCTCGAGAGAAATAAGACAAGCAGCAGACTTCGATCATGAAACCTTAGGCGGTATTTCGGTAACATCGAGATCAGCTAGCAAGCATTGAAAAAGAAAGAAATGTAAAAAAAAAATCATTTTGCCATCACGGGATTTATACTACACTGCGTTTTCTCGACAGAACTTCAGACAAAACTTATTAATTTGCTGCAGACAAAATTAGATACTGGTAAAATAACAGTTGTTCACCATTTTGATCTTATTCACCATAATAATATTCTCCATAAACATTGGACTTTACTGCGATAAATGAGAGATAATAACTTCATCCAGTGGACTAGTGGTCACAAAAAGTGAATACCAAAATAATTTTTCAATTGACCATTAGCAATACTTTCTCGAAAACAGTCATATACAACTTTAAAATTACATTAAAAAACTATCAAAATGTACATATAAAATTCTTAAATGATAAAGTTACATTTGTATAAAAAGAGACTAAGTTGCAGTTCGTTCATAATCGTAATTTGGCGTAAGCTACTGCATCTGATACCTTGCTGTTAGGCTGAGTTTGTTTGGCCGATGAATCATTGTTATTTTCTACCAGGTCCAAATCAGCATAAACTAATTCTCCAGGTTTTGATGTTCCGTTTCTTAAATCGCCATTCATTGTGTTATTTTGGCTCCTGCATATTTCAGTAGGTCTCGCTGAGCACTCGATAGGGACCGAGTCTTTGTCTTCACTGCCCATTGGCTCGGGCCGGGTTAGAGGCAGTGGCCCGTCGAAACCAATTTTCTCGTAATTTGAAGTGATTTTTCTTCCCAGACGTTTCAAGGATGGCGGTCGTAGACAAAGCGGGATGGCGACACCGTGCCCGACGTCCAAGATAACGCCGGTCAGTGCCGATTCTGCTGTGGTAGCTGTGGTCGAGTTACTGTTTGGCCGACTTGATTCCTTAACCCCACAATTGAGACGTTTCACTTTCATGGGTTTAGCATAGATAGGGAAATCTTCTTCGATGAGTACCTGCTGTGAAGTTTTATACCGCAAGGATCCTGGAATGTTTTTACCGGCGGTGTATTTATTATTCTTTCCTTTGGCACAGCACGCAGCCATAGTTGAAACAACTATAAGAAGGACAAGAGCTCCTGCTGAAGCTCCGGCGATGGCAGCGATGTTGGTTGTCATGAAGGGTGGCGGATGAAGACCTTTCGGGGATAACCTTGTCCCATTCCCTTTGTTTTCGTTATTGGATGTGGGGGGTGCTGCAGTTTTGAAATTTGGCGGCAGTTTCACAGCAAGATTGGCACTTCCCCTACCCTTCAATCCAGATTGGATATTAGCTTCACATGATACGATAACACCATTTTCCCAAGCTTGTACATTGTGAATTGTCAGCGTGGTATTGGTGGGGTCGACGGTATAACGAGGAGAAGATACCTTGCTTCCAACGACAACGTAATTAACGAACCACCGGTACCCTGTGACGTTGGTTTCACCAGTACCACGGCATGTGAATTGTGCGGTTTCTCCATGTTTTATGTTGACTTCAGGCGGTGTCACCGTCACCATGGGTGGATTCTTCAGTACCATGACGGTGCAGGTTCGCGGATAGGTCAGAGCTGGCGTGGTCGCAGAGCAAGTGAAGAGGACACCGTTATCTTCTTCCTTTACAAGTCTCTGGACGGAATTGGCGTGCACGGTGGGGCCCGCTATCAACTTGTCCTGTCGGTACCAGGACAACTCTGCCGGTGGATCACCCCCTTGCGAGGTGCATGAGAGCTGGGCAACGTTGCCTATGCTGGTGGTATCGGCTGCAGGGAGAACCTCACACGCTGGAGACCCATCATTCGGTGGCACTAAAACCACCATGCGGGCTGATATGAACTGATTTCCATAAACGCATCGGTATTCCCCTTTGTCCGATTTCCGTGCATTTCGTATCGTCAAGTAATATTCACCTTTCTTGTGGTTTCCAATGATGGAATAACGGTCCTCCATGACAAAAGAATATATATTTTCATCGTAACTGATATATTGTCCGGAATCTACGTGGAACCAGTAGACCACCTCATTGCCCTGGGTTTTCACAGCACACCGTAGCACCGCTGTCTTTCCCTGGACTAGGACCGTATCGGATGGTCCATGTTTAAAGATTCCTCCCAGGCTAAGTTTCCATTGCATCATCATCAAAGTCAGAATCACAATGTAAAGGTTCCAAAAACACGCCATCGTCGAGAAGGTCCAGTCGTTATTTGATTATATACTCCAAATAGAGGCTCCAGTGCAAAGCTTATAATGCTGTCGAACTATTAGTTTCAACTGCTTATTCCAAGTTAACGATTAGTCGAAATCATGATCCAGCCTTAGTACGAATCAACATGAAGTTAGTACAATTCAAGAATATTTGTTTAAATTCTGAATAACATGCTCTTTGGTTATTTCCGATCGACTTGAAAATGAGCGGTTGATGTTTTTGGGGAAAAGTTGGCCAACAGAGCAGAAATCAATGGCAAATTATATCGGCTGAGAGGGGCATGTTAAAGCCCCGGCTAGCGTCAAGCAAAGTGAACGGTAGTTGCAAATGTCAGCCAGCAAGTGAACTTCCTGCACATCAATCAACTAGCGACGCTCGGCAGCACGCACCAAAGCGCATACGCACGTAGTTGAACGAAAACAAGCATTCTATTGAGGAAACTTTGGCATTTAACTTTATTTCAGCACATCTCATTCAGAAGACATTCCACTTTGGGAGCAAGGATGAAGGTCGCTTGTATGCACATAGTCTGAAGACCGAAGTTTCAAACTATGGTGGCAATAAAAGACACTTTAAAACTTTGAAGCGACTATCAATTCCTTCAATAATTAGGGGTCTCTTCTAAGCAAAGGGTTGCAAGAGTTTAAAGTACCACAAACACTGTACAAAATTTGACTTATACATGTATCACCGAGCGCATATGCATGTATGTCATCAAGTCCATTTAATGTTTAATTATCCAAAGAAATATAATTTCAAACAGTTTGCATGCATGATACGCAAGGTAAAACAAACAATTTTCAAACAAAATAATATTACACGCTCATATGGTAATGTCAAGCTCGTGTGATTTTGATAAATAATGAATAAAATATCACTTCCGTTTTCCCCGAAAATAGAGAAATATGTGTTCTGCCTCATTAGTTACCTCAAAGAAATTCTTAAAATGATGAAAATAATAATGATACATTTAAAAAATATTTTTTGAAGAAAAAAAATCCTCTACCATACGTTACCAAGGACAACGAGAACAAAAATGGCATCGAAAGTGTTATTTTCATTGTGACTGTTTCAAGCGATGGTAAGGATTTGAACTTGAATAATCGACTGGAGCCAGGAGGGCGTTAACCCCGTGTTAAAGCACATGTATATGAGTTAACGTCCTTCTGTTTCGAATCACGCCATCTGATAATACATTAAAACAATGACGATGTCGTAACGTACGTATGGGACAAAATACTTTGGTCTTGCCCTAAAGTGTCTATAAGCATTTTAATCAAATATTAGATAATGATTTTAAGTGATTTTAATGATCACAACCAGATATTAAATTGACACAAAACCGAAACGATGAATGTTCGAGACCAAGTCGTAACGTACGTATGGGACAAAATACTTTGGTCTTGCCCTAAAGTGTCTATAAGCATTTTAATCAAATATTAGATAATGATTTTAAGTGATTTTAATGATCACAACCAAATATTAAATTGACACAAAACCGAAACGATGAATGTTCGAGACCAAGTCGTAACGTACGTATGGGACAAAATACTTTGGTCTTGCCCTAAAGTGTCTATAAGCATTTTAATCAAATATTAGATAATGATTTTAAGTGATTTTAATGATCACAACCAGATATTAAATTGACACAAAACCGAAACGATGAATGTTCGAGACCAAGTCGTAACTTACGTATGGGACAACATACTTTGGTCTTGCCCTAAAGTGTCTATAAGCATTTTAATCAAATATTAGATAATGATTTTAAGTGATTTTAATGATCACAACCAAATATTAAATTGACACAAAACCGAAACGGTGAATGTTCGAGACCATGTTCAGTAATATATATGTCATAAAAATGTGAAAATCATAGTATTGTCCATGTTTACCTTAAATCCCATCTGCACTAGTTTGGCCAGGAGGGATTAGACCTCCCAGCATGGTCACTGACAGGTGGTTATCACATCAACTCAGCTCTCAATTAACATAAGAAAAAGAGGATCATGAGGGAACACCGCTTAAGGGCCTATCTCACTGAGCGGCGAATGCTTGCGAACGTTGCGAATTTTGGATTTTTGGATCAAAAAGAACTTCAGCGACACCGTTTTACAACCGTTTGCAAAAGCTTACGACTGTTTTGCAAAGGCCTACGACTGTTTTGCCACGAATAAAACTGTTTGCGACAATGAAAACTGTTTGCGGGACTTTCCTGCAACCGTTTACGAACCCTGACGAAATCACAAATTCGCTACGTTCGCAAGCATTCGCCGCTCAGTTAGATAGGCCCTTTAGGCATTGTTTTCTATAGAGAGGGAGCAAGGAGCTACAAGTAGTGCAGTGGGACTTTAATGTCAAAATCTTACGTTTTGAAAGCCCTTCTGCTAATATAAGATTTAGATGGGTCGCGTAAATAACAAAAATGCCGATTTACATTGTCGGCAGGGGGCTGTGAGACCATGAAAGCGTTGAATCATTGTAGATGCAGATAAAGGTATGCACTAATCTGCTATGGTGAATGAAATAAATACCAGATTAAAAGAGGTTACTAGCAGAGTTTTGCACTCGTCATGTAGCGCCAATCCAGAAAATAGATACTGAAAGACTGACTTTCAGATTAAGATTTTGTCCAAATTCTATACAACTTTCCTTCTCGCGCTAAAGTAAAGACATATAAAATTAAAATATAGTAGAAGAGCGAATTTGTCGAGAAAAACTTGGCTCGTATTGATAACACAAATACAGAAAGTTTTACATTACATTTTACGATGGAATAAGACGTTTGTCTAATGTTAAGGGATACCAAAGGGGGGAGGGGGGAACAATTACATGTAATTTCACAATTCATCATTAATTGCATATACAACATTCACGGTCTCACCAGGGTCTCTGATTAGGCAACTAAATGAAACTAGATGAAACTAGATGAAAAGCTTTCATAAAGTAGATCCCATCGTTCTATAAATTCAACACGATCGCAATGATTTTCAAGAAATCAACTCAAGATCAATATCAATACCATATTATATTGCATATATAATTCATTATTCGGTTCACTTCACATGTCATTGTAATGTTCGCACATTACAAAAAAAATGATGTACCATACAGTTGAAACTCCCGTATGCTGATTCGTTTATAACAAGTCTTTGCAATCGCATTAGATTGGATTGTTGTATCGTTCTAAACCCAAGTAAATGATGGCGCTCTAGCCATTTCTAGTTGCAACCAAGTTGACTCTTCTCCCGCAAGGATATCCATTCAATGTATGGTTTATTTCTATTAGAAACTTCAGTAGATATTATCGAGGCAACTTTAGACATTGCTAAGATATTTTGAATTACGGTTCTGCATTACTAGGAAATGAATATGAAGTATAGGCCTAGTTAAAAAAATTTAAAAAGGAAATAGATATGGAATACACGATAACCCGTTATCTTTAACCTTCAAACATTATTCGAACTAGTGTAGATGATCAGTGCCAAAATTAAATAAATTCAACTTGTTTAAATATTTAACGAATATTTTTGGATTAAATTCCATTTGGAATTAAACATCCGAAAGCGTTGTTTTTAGAGGAAAGGTAATTTTTTTCTTCATGTTTTTTTTTTCAATGAACGATAGAGATCGGAAAAAATTATAACAAATGTTCTTTTAGCAGTATCAATGTGTTTCACATTAAATGTGAATGGTTAAACTGGTTTAAACGTCCTCTACCATATATTTAAAAACAAAGTTATAACTGACAAGTAAAACTGGTAAATTAAATTTTTTCTCGAAAACGCTAAATTAGTGGATTTGGAAAACAACTCTCTTTATTCAAAAGCGATACGGGGTTTTATGTCATTTCGGTATTATGAACCTTTAGAATTATGAGCTTTATTTCATTTTGGTATTAAAGATCCTATTTCATTTTCAGAATTATGAACCAGCAAACAACCCTACGGAATAATGAATATTCGGAATAACATTGAGTAAATGTGTTTTTTTTTTGCAATATATACTAAATTCTTGTCGTTCTGGTGATTCCTGCACCTTACAATAGAAAACCATTTCTTGTACAACCTAATCAAAATTTTCGTAGAACTTTTTTAGGACTAAAGGCTTATATCTTATTCAAATCAATCGCATAACCAGTACTCAGCTTTATCTTTTATGTAGTTTTACCCGGTTTAGGTGCACGATACTTTACACACCAGAATCAGCATTAAAAGGCAAGCGAGCAGGTTCATTTCACCCAGAGACCAATAATATATGGGGTGCGCGGTGATGGATGATGTTGTACGTGAGGAGAAGGATCTTGAATTGGATTCGTTGAGGGAGAGCCAATATAGGATGCGGATGACTGGAGTGATGTGATCTTGCTTTCTAGTGCGAGTGATGAGACGTGCAGCGGTGTTCTGTATTGGCTGAAGTTGTGCTAGATGACAAGCAGGTAAGTTGATTAATAAACGATTACAATAGTCCAAATGCGAAGTTACCAGAGCATTTACGAGTCGTTTAGTAGAGCTGCGATCAAGGTATTTCCGGATTTTCCCAATCCTATAAACACGTAAGCTAGCTGCCCGACATACCTTTCGCTCTAACGAGTCATCAACAACAACACCAAGATCTCTTGCAGAATTGGTGGCAATGATACCAGCTCCGTCTATGTGAACGCTAACAGACTCGTTCCATTTCCTAAATTGTGATGTAATGTGGATGAGCTCAGTCTTGTTTGCATTAAGCATCATATTATTGTTACTAGCCCAAGCCTTCACATCTGTCACACAGTCTTCCAAAGACGAGATACCATCAGTCAGGCGTTGCGTCGCATAACGATGTACAATTAGGTATCATCTGCATATAACATGTGGCAAATACCTTTGTGAGCTGCGATGACGTAACTCACAGGAACAGTCCACAAAACGAATTTCAAAGGTCCCATAACCAAGCCCTGCGGTACCCCCCAAGTTAGAGGGAATTCATCCGATTTGGCTCCGTTTACGATTACAATTTGCTTCCGGTTCTCGAGGTATGACTTTAGCCATTTTAGAGCAGAACCTTCTATGCCGTATTTGTGACTGAAGCGTTGAATAATCAAGCAGCACCAGAATGGCCTCCTGTCCTTTATCTAACGCCAGCAAGATGTCATTGTAAACCCTAAGGAGAGCAGTTTCTGTGGAATGACCATCGCGATATGCCGACTGCATAGGAGGAATGAGCTGAAACTCCTGAAGGTAACTCCTTAGTTGATTGGCAACAATCCGTTCTAAGACTTTTGAATAACCATATATTTTTTTTTCTTGCTGTTATACACTTAAGCTCGGTGCACACTACACGATCTGACTACGATCCGATTTTGGAAGAATTTACAATAGCATTTGATACCAACATTCAAATATGTAAACAAATCTTAATTACTGAGTATCTGAATAGTCATATGATTGAGGAAATATACATTTCAAGGGAGGTCATGCTTCATTGGAAGAGGAAAAGCTAAATCAGCTCAAAATCGTAGTGACGTAAGACCAGTAGACCACTAATTCGATTGTCTACGATTTTGAGCCGATTCGGCTTGTATTCTGACTAGACTAAAATTTCCTGTTGTTAGTATTCTTATCATGATTTAGAACCTAAATCAGGAGGATGGTGGTTGTTTAGATTTCTATATCTTATAAATCGCCCTTTCGGCGAAAATCGTATCGAAGGGGAATCTTGTAGTATGCACCGGGCTTTATACTCTGCTCAATCGTTGTTCCATCCTGCTCATTGCTGAACTCCATCATGTTTTTTTATAATAATTCCTTTACTAAACTTCACCGTATAGGATGAAAAATAACCCGATCTAATACGGCTGCTATCTAAGCACGGGCAGCTTTGGAGTCGACATCTATCTATCTCTGGCGTTGTCGCGATCGTTTCGGTCGTGCTCTGTGCCCCTTTGATCGAATGGTTTGGTCGTCGATATATCATCATTGCTTCCTTTGTTATTGCCGGCGTGGCGTTAGTCTGTGAACCTGCTCCATGGCACCTCGCATCGTTGCTATATCAACCCCTCTCCTGCTGCTCCTCTTTGATGTATGGGTCCCTGGTCCCCTTGTTCTCCAGACCATAGCTGCTCTGGTGACGGCTGGATTGTGCCTCTCGTCTATGGAAGAAACTACCAGAGACTCTTGAAGATGGTGAACAATTTGGAATGTAGGTTGACTTCACAGAACCAGTCATTATAATAAATAACGATACTTAATTAGGTCTTATTACCCAGAGTAGCCACATCAGTATTAATTATGCTCTCCCTGGAGGCCATGCAATTATAAATATTATTTCCCAAAACATTGCTGGATACTACAACTGGGTTGAAAGAGGCAAATGTGGGTATTACAAAAAAACCTTGTTCAAGGCTGTAAGCATCGAGTAAATGTTACATTTCAAAAATTATTATGCAGATTCATGTTAAAAATGAAGTCCAAGCGATTTAAAACTTAAACGTAGGATTGTAGACATATTCTAATATCAAACGCATAATTTTTTTTCACAATCATCAATTCCAGAAAAACGACAGAAGAAATTCAAAGCATGGAAAAATTACCTTTAAGTTAGTGAAGTGGTCTGGCTGCAACATGAGTGGACAAAAAAAAATTGACAAAATCTACTTTACATCGCCGACATGATTTTGTACATAACGACACAATCAAATACCCACGCGATAATCTAAAAGGAAAAGTATCATTAATTTTTTGATGGAAATGTGTTATTTTTCTTCTCGCTGCAGCAGTATGGCCTAAATCAATATGTTACTAAGATTTATGACAAATTTTGTAATGAATGGACAGTACAATACAGGTTCAAAAAATAATTGGATTTTGATAAATAAATTCTATGAATTAAACAAAAGTATACCGTAAAATTCTATCCATGGTTAACTAAACTTTCGCATCATTCAAACACAAGACACAGGGAAAATGCTTAGTCATCAATATATCACATGTCAAGTTCACGGAGGCTGTGGCAGGCGATCAATGCCATAAAAATCGATCGTAAATGCATAAAACCGGGAAACGCCAAGTCATCAATGAATCGCATACCAGGCTCATTGCGGCATTGGCAAAAGTTCGTTATCTTTTAGATTTATCAGGCAAAGATCAATCTCTTTAAGCATTCTTAATGGCACTTAATGCCCACGATGCAATGCCGTGTCTGCAATTAATAAAAACTTGTGTAAGCAACTTGAGGTACAAAGGTAAAAACACCGATGAAGTAGATGGGGAATATGCATACAAATTATAAAAATAGGGGGATGCAGACGTGGCACCCCCATTAAAAGTTTCTGTATTTTCTGCATTATTGTCAGCAAATCTCAACATTTATGACATTTTATGTTTGGGTGTTGACAACAAAATGTTTAGAGCATCTGTTGCGACGGCAAATTTGAAAATATGAAGACCTTCTTCTGTTTTCATCGTTATGCATGTTGAAAATTGTCCAAGGTAAATTTGTTGTGAGCCCCCCCCCCGCCCCCACCCCCCTTCCTGATCGAATCCTGTTATAAAAGCAACTTTAAGATATTAGTACATCGACATTGAGTGTTTGATACGTACCAGATAAAGAACATGGGTTTCGACGATTTTCTACCTACGCTTGGGGAGTTCGGTACCTACCAAAAGATCACCTGTGCCCTGCTGTCTACCTTCAAATTTCCAGCTGTTACCAATGTTCTCGCTATTGTTTTCCTGGCAACTTCGGCTGACCATTGGTGTTCTGTAAGTCCAGTTAAAGAACGATTGACATAATTATGCTTGATCTTTTAATTTTTCGCAAACTATGGTACCTGATTTGAAATGTTCAGCAAACCCACCCTCTCCGATTGCATGGCCATGATGACCTGTGCTATAAAATTAACTGCACAAAAAATGTCAGATTGTTATTGGTATGTTCTCGTATGAAATTGACCCGAGACCAAACTTTGTTATGTTTCGGGAAAGTGGTCAACGGAAGTTTGTGCAGCCTTCCAAACTTGGTATTTTGGAATTGGGGCCGGTTGATTATCAACGAAAAGGAAAATAATGTAGAAAATGCTGAGGAAGAAAGTAGACCTTCCCAAAACACAAGAGACTGGAACCTGACCAGACTGGATCTTTTCCAAAGCTTGTTAAAGGATACTGCAACCAACCAGCTCCTTTTAAGATAACTGAGTTGTCGTGTGGACGTGTTTAGCTAACATTTTCTAACACGAGGGTGTGGGGCTTATGGGTAACAATATTCTAAAGGGGCACAGGGTCGGCATTTTTTACTCAAGGGATCTGACTCTGTAAATTGTATCTTACACGTACTTTCACATTTTGCTAACTTCACTAGGTATCTAACTGGGATACTGCCAACTGCACCGGGTTAGGACTAAATAAAAGCGACTGTGCATTTTACAAGAAACATCTGAGCATTCCACATTTTGTAGCAGACGACGATACGATTGTATACGATCAGTGTTACAAGTACGATGTCTCCCAGGTATCGTTTAGCGATGCGATGGCGTACTTTGCAGAAAACACCAATCAGAGTGAAAATTTCTATGACATCATATCATGTGATCAAGGATTTGAGCATGACATGGCATCGCCGTTGTTTACCATAACTCAATCGGTAACATTTTCGAATATTACTTCATCAAACTTTAAGAAAAAATTTCGTTCTTCATAAATAATCTTAAAATGTACCTGTTGGATTCAATATCTGTAAATATTTAATTGTGCTCTTTCATTTCCAGATGTTTAGATTACTCCTGTTCTTTTGTTTATAATGATAATGTTTTATGTGATTTATTTTATTATTATTTCATTTTTTGCACGATTATGCCTTGAGCATTTGATTTCAAGTGGATTTGTTACAATATATTATTATTATTACTATTATTATTATTATTATTATTATTATCATTAGTATTATTGATATCATTGTTACTAATATTATTTCAAGAAAAACGTTTATTTTTCGTTATTCTTGGTCTAACAACCTCAATATTTGATCAAACATATTGAAAACAAAAGTAATCTTAATCCTTGATTTTATGTCCCAACTTAACGATATTTTTGGAAATTCTTTTAAAGCAAGTTGAACATATTTCCAGGGGATAATTTCTCGTTGTGGTAGGGATATGCAGAGAAGCTGGTAAGGGTATATGATGGTACATCCATCCGTCTTCCCGGGTTGGAGGGGGTTGCATAGTATCGTCCGATGGCGTATAACTCTTTAAAAATTTGTTGATTTTAATCATTGTTATGACGCACGAAAATATAGAGCTTACTAACGTTTTTGTGCTGCATCTATTATGTCATCCATTTGTTATGCATTGTCAAATTTTCAAACTCTCAAACAGTTTGACCTGGTTTGTGAGCGGAAATACCTGATCAATCTATCCCAATCCCTCTTCTTCGTTGGCGTGCTGATCGGATGTGTGACCTTTGGTGCAATAGCCGATAGGTATAATGCTTTATACAGGGTGTCCCAAACAAAATGGACTGGCATACTCTCAATGACGCGGGACAAATTTCAAGGGTACCACAAGCTAGGGAATCTTTTCGGAAGAAATATGATATCGAATCTGCCAAAACTTGTTGAGTATTTTTTGTTGTAGTCACATTTTTTTGTGAAACTGTATTGAAAACATCCATTGGCAGTGCTCCTTGCAGAAAATAACGTATCATTGTGTAGTTTCAAAAAGTGGTACTATGTTTGAGCTTTAGGCAAGCTGTGATAAACGTCAATTTGAACACAAACACAATATTCCACATACTTTTTTTTTTGGGGGGGGGAGGGGGCATTTTAATGACTTTTGAACACAGACATGAAATTAATTAATTAAAAACAAAATTTCGTGGATACTGGACAAATTTGAACTCCCACCTTGCATCACATCCCACATCATTAGAAGTATGCTAGTTTGGTTTTTATTGGGTCACCCTATATTAGATTTCGGATTTAAAAAACATTTCATAGACGGGTTTCTGTCATCGGAAGAAGAAAAATATTTCTCAAAAAAGTGAGCGAACCTGTAATGATTAGCAATTAACTTATTTCGTAACCGGTTAACAATATCTGATAAACCTTTATCAAGGCTCTCTTTTCAATGTCCTTTGGTGCAACATCGCACGTGTAAAGTTCTATATGTAATTCCGTAGGCTTCTGTCATGTTTGATTGCAAAAAAAATGTAAAAATCACAGGCAAATGTAAATTTTCACAGGGGTCTATGATTGCGTGCAGTGTTGAATATGGGTGTTTTTTTTTGGTGTGTGTTTATGTATCTGTTAGTTTGTACCTTTATTACTTTGTTTACTTTGTCCTTTGTACCTGTAGATTCGGGAGGAAAGTAACCCTCATCATCTGCAACATCGTCTTTGTGCTGTTTGGCATTGGTGCTGCGTTCTCACCCAACTACATCACTTTCGTCGTCATGCGAACAATAGAAGCGGGAGCCTGTTTCGGCTTTGCTCTCATCTCGTATGTAATAGGTTAGCCAGCCCTAGTTGCATAAAGAGAAAAAAAAAATATTATTTTTGTCTTCTTAAAAAAATATATATTTATTTATTTATTTGGTAATGTTATTATTATTATTATTGTTAATATTATTATTGCTATTATAATTTTTATGTTAATTATGGGTTTATTTTATCTATTATTTATTTATTTAATTAACTCATTTTTGGAGGTGGGGATTACAACTATCCCTTGAACCCTTTTAATACACCAAATCATGTATATATAAGTAGGGCCTACACAAATTGTGCACCATAACTTAGGTTTGTGCCTTTCAAACTATAGATCCCAAAAGTACATGTTATCAAGAACGTGTTTACCTCCTTTTTCGTTGTCAAAAGATATTTCGAAATTGTTCCACCCACTTTTTACAAAATCCTGGATATTTCCTAACATATTTGTAGCCCTATTCACCAATAATACTACATTTCATTGGACATCCCTCATCCTGTGGTTTATTTAGTAGGTTTAGGGTTTTCACCGGGCTACGAAGACGAATAAATATTTGAAGTTTCAGTTATCAGTCTTATTGGTCCTGTGCCCTTCAATGATAGCTTTGGGGGTTTAGGGTTTGCCTAGGATTGAACAGTGTGATGCAAACCCAGGGGACTTAGGACCGATATTATATCTGTAAAGGGTATACAGATTACAAAAAATTAAAAAACACCTAAGGCTTTTGGTTACAACTCACAGCCAAATGAGAATAATTTGCTGTGTATGATACATGCATATATAGATATCAATGTTTTGTGAAATATGTTTTGTTTGAAAATTATCCTGATTGGTTATGTAACATGGAAACAAACACATTAGAAAGCTAAAACATATTCCAATAAAATCTACCCTCATTGTAAAAATAAATCACACTTACCTTACTATATTCAGACGGTTTCTCGACAAAAATTAATATGATTTTAATGCGATGAATATAGACGAATTCGAATCTAAACAGTTTTGTCAGTTCTATGTTAAACAAAATTATCACAAGTTATTAAGAATTTTCGGGTTCGTAATTATTCATTAATTCATTAAGTCTCTTCGAGATGAAGTGCTGAATTACTTTACTATTTATTAACGAGATTTTCTTGTATTTCTTCCATCAGGTACAGAGTTTGTAGGTCCGTCGAAACGCGCGTTTGTCAGCGTCATGTTGACTGCTGCGTTCCCTTTAGGATATATTCTACTCACTTTCTACGCCTACTTTATCAAGAATTGGCGCTATCTTCTCCTAGCACTTCATTTGACCTTTGCCATCTACTTCTTCTTTTACCCGTGAGTATACCTCTTCTTGTTTTATTTCTATTTTCCAATTGATCTATTTGAATAGGGGAAATGACAAGCGGCCATCTTTTTATCATGGACCTTATGACAAAAGCACCCTAGTGCTAAACAAGTTATCTAATCAAGTCTACTACTTCTACTGCCGCTACTGTTGCTGCTGCTACTACTACCTCTACTTTATACTACTACAATTACTACTACTACTACTACTACTACTACTACTACTATTATTATTACTACTACCACTACTACTACTACTACTACTACTACTACTACTACTACTACTACTACTACTACTACTACTACTACTACCACTACTACAATTAATACTACTACTACTACTACTACTACCACCACCACTACTACAATTAATACTACTACTACTATTACTACTACTACTACTACTACTACCACCACTGCTACATTAACTACTGCTGCTACTACTGCTACTATTACTACTACTACTATTAATACTACTACTACTACTACTACCACTACTACAATTACTACTATTACTACTACTACTACTACTACTACTACTACTACCACTACTACAATTAATACTACTACTACTACTACTACTACTACCACTACTACAATTACTACTACTACTACTACTACAACTACTATTACTACTACTACTACTACCACTACTACAATTAATACTACTACTACTACTACTACAACTACTACTAACACTACTACAACTACTACTACTACTACCACTACTACAACTACTACTACTACCACTACTACCACCACTACTACTACTACTACAGCCATAGGCCCCTTCAGCCTGAGAATATCGAGATTTACAATAGTTTGGCAACCGTCACCTCATAATCGGGTAGCGAGTTCGATCTTTACTTGGTCTTTAGATCCTACCAAGTGTATTTGATCGACTGGATTCAGTATATTTGAATTACTGGACCGACTATTAATACAATGTAAAGTTTCAATTTTTTGTAGAAAGCTGAAGCTGAATGTCGATATTCAAGCAAAAGACGTCGGACCCCTGGAAAATATTGTATAATTGTGTTAGGTTTAACTTAAAGGTTCAGGTCAATCATTTTCCCTGATAGTCCTCATTTTGCTTGTTTTGTGATATAGCTCACCATGCGTGTATATGAGAAATCTTAGGATATATGTAGAACCATCAATCTATATCAACTCCTAAACAATATATATTGGACACCATGAATCTCGTATTCAACGCGATGTCATTTCCTTAGGTGCGAGACCCTTTAATCGACATAGAAAAGTGACCTGTCATCGTAAAGTTATAAAATGTTAGCACTTTCTCATGTTTGGGGGTTGATGCTAAAGTCCGTGATTTTTAACCGTCTTTGATATGGATTTTACAATCTATTTTACGTGCCTTTTCAAACTATTAATATTGAAAATTTGTTTGTTTGAAACTGGTGTGAGAATTAAAAAATCAAATGTTGTAACCATGGTCTGAAATAAATTCTCTACTCATGGATGTATCTATCAGTATGATTATATATATATATACATTGTCATCTGTTTACGAATAGAATTCTTGTTATTCCCATTGAGAATCATTACAAATTTCCATACTGGAAGTTTTAATAATTCTGAAACATTTTAAAGCAAAGAATAACCTACTTTCATGACCATGTATAAAAATTACTTTAAGGAATTCTATTTCAAAAATATACCAACTTGTATTCTGACACCAATCTATAACTTTTTAAAAATAATTTCCAAATGGAACTTGTTTACAGTATAGAGCTCGAATGAGGTGACCTAAATGTACAAGGCAATAGTAGTATACTACCCGAAGGATGGCATTGCCAATTTAGACAATGGCTATGATTTTCCAAAAGGAAAGATTATGTGTCTTCATCATTATGTCCCAAAATTAAAACAACCATAAATTCAAGTAAAAATAGTTCTCACTAAAACAACATTGCCTGCTTGTCCGGACGGTTTTATTTTCATTTCCTTCATGTCAATGATTTTAGCTTCATCCCAGAATCAGTACGGTGGCAAATCTCTAAAGGTCGGTATAAAGAGGCTCAAGCAACAGTTAAAAGGGTAGCTAAGATCAACAAGGTCAAACTCACAGATGATTTCTTCTACCAGCACAACTTTTACAGGAAAAGGGTAATTTTTAAGCAATAATAACTTGGCTTTGATGTGTTGTAATCGAGAAAAGACTTTATGGTGACTTTTTTTTCGAAAAGGAAATGTTCTGCCATTTCTGTTGATTTATCGTTTTTTGTTTTGGCGCGATTTAAGTCTTGATATCTTTTTTTTTTGTCACGTTTTCCAAATGTGTGTGTGTGTGGGTGTGTGTATATGTGTTAGTGCGTGCATATGTGTTAGTGCGAACGCGTGGACGTATGTATGTGCATGTGTGGGAGTGGTGGGTGTGAGGGGTGGTTAAGCACTTTTCCTTATATGAGAAATCTATGGTAATTAACGTTGTTTACTTTGTTGTTTACAAACATTGGTTTACCAATGTAAACATAAAATTCTTGCCTTCACTCTTCATGGAGGAGATGTTGCATTCTTTGCTGATAATAATATGTACTACCGTAGTTAATTCTCGTAAATACTTTTCTTTATTTTCCTCAAAGGAAACGAAAAATCCTGAGAGGAACCGTGATCCGAATCTTACCGATCTCTTCCGAACACCTGTCCTACGAAAAAGAATGATCGTGTTGATCATTGTTTGGTAAGTGCATTTATGTTGATCAGACCGAAAGTTGGATTATGAACAAGAAAGGTAATAATAGTGATAATAATAAAGAATAAATGAAAGGTAAATTTATATTACGCAGATATCAATCCCAGGGGATGCTCAAGGCGCCGACTGATTGAATGAAAGCAATCAATCAATTACTCCCTTCAAGATATCTCTTTACTACACCTGGGTTGAGAATGGCATATGTTTGGTCACAGATCATGGTTTCGCGGCTCGAACTGATAACTACTTGATCCATTGTCCGTTGGCGTATCCACCTGAACGCCGCACAAATTTAAGGAACTAGTTTCATCGTGAATGATCTCAATTGACTTATATCGCCGATTTATATCGATTGTTCTCCAGGGTGTTCTGTCTTCTGTCTCTACAATGAACTGAGACAAGCGACAGACCTGTTGACTGTTTAGTTTCGTCGGTCCATTTAAGATATTTGTCTGCCTCGTCTCTACGAGCCTCTTTGCATAATTATCTCACAAAATATCATCCTCTACTCGTCTTCAAGTAAGGCCATAGTACTTCAATTGCTACATTCTATCTTTTTTGTCACACGGTGGCATGTTCTTCCAATTTGATCTCTAACGAAGTCATAACTTGTAACTTTCCTTCCAACATATTCTCAACATTTTCTTGTAACAACACATTTCTAAAGCTAAGATCTTTTTTTTTCCATCTACCTTTCTTCTAGGATGACCAATAACCTGATCTTCTACGGATTGCATCTAAGCACGGGAAACTTCGGGGTCAATATCTACCTTAGTTTCCTTATCTCAGGAGTGGTAGAAATAGTTGCTATGATCATTTGCATACCAGTTATTGAAAGGGTTGGACGTCGATACAGCCTCATCGCTTGTCTCGTCATATCCGGCATCGCTAGTTTTATCGCCATTTTCACCCGTAAGTAAAGTCATTTGGGGGAAATCCCCCGAAACGGACATGGCACGGAATCGACATCGGTCTCGCTGGCTGTCGGTCTCTTGGGCCTTCTGACAAAGTCATATCTACTATTCGGAAGAATAGTCCCTGAAGAGGGACTATATCTTTTTATCTAGGGATCTGCACGCATGTTTGTAGTTAGTAGATTTTTTTTTCTTTTAGAAAGTTTCATGCTTTTCTTGGTAAGAGGCGAGATATTGAATCCGTATCATATCAACATTTTCCATAATATACTAAGAAGACACCCCCCTCTTATGTGGCGTAGCAGGAGTCCAGTAATTGAGGGCACTTGCATCATGGAGGGGGGGGGGCATCATTGATACTAAATGGATGAGATGCAAGAGACCGAAACCACCGAGGGTATGGGGAGAGTTAGGCCTGTTAGAAACCTATGGTTTGCTGGTCGGGCTTGCCTCAAACACTTTCACAAAATATTAGTTTACTGGACTACACTCTTTAACACTCTGACTCTGAACTCTTATCTGTTCCATAAAATTAATATAGGGATTACCTGGTTTCACCGGTTAACGGGTTAACATGTATTTGACGACTCTAACAAAAATGAGATTAATGAACAAAATTTCAATTTTAGATTCACGTCCTATTGCTTTGTCTCTGTTAATGCTGTTACAGCTGTCGGTGCCGCAAAAACTGGGGTAGCCATGGTGGGGAAGTTTGGTATCGCTTGTTCCTGGGCGATTGGATTGATATATCCCTTTGAAATATTGCCGACTGTGACGAGGTAATACACCGATTAATATTGGTCTTAAGCTCCTATTACTATTATACACATATAAAAGACATACCTGACGACAGTCTTGCACCAAGAAAAAGAAAAGGAAGATCAATCCAGTAACAGTGGAGAAGGAGAAAAGAGTATAATATTGGTATTACATTTTTGCTCAGAAAGGAAATCTAATCAAAACATTCAGCTGATGTTTCATGTTAAAAGCTATTAATAAAGCATTAAATGGCTACATCAGTGAATATTAATCTTATTTCATTTACCTCAATACAATTGTTGTAACTAATTTGTTATCATTTGTAGTTTTTGGTACCTTCCTTGTGTTTGTTTTTACGCGAAAGGAATTAACAGCTGTGCGAATCAGCAACCATATCAAAATCTATCCCATCCTCCTTTCCTTCTCATACATAAAAGGAGTGTGGGCATTGGCATCTGCTCCTCGGCATCTCGTGTGGTTGCTATAGCAACTCCTCTCGTGCTACTCCTCTATGATGTATGGGCACCTGGTCCTCTTGTTCTCCAGACCATAGCTGCTCTGGTGACGGCCGCTCTATGTCTCATCCTCCCTGAGACCAGGGGCAAGAAGCTACCCGAGACACTGGAAGATGGTGAAACATTTGGAATGTAGGTTGACTCTAAAGTACCAATTATAATGACTGTAGCATCTGTTAAATTTTTACATTTTATTTCCCATTCAAACAAATATAGTTGACTATGTTAATCTTATAAAAATAAGCGAAGATTCTTCAATCTATTCACCAAGTTTGGAATAAACGAGATCTGGGGGAGGGGTCAATTTAACCCCCGCACACGCACCGGTCAAAGGTTAAAACTGTGGTTTACAGACGAAAGATGCCTCAAATTGTTTTTGCAGGAAATGTTGGCGGAAAGTGTGAAAAACTCTAACAAACATCCGGAAGACAAATTTATTTTCTTAAGGCTTTTTTCTAGTCACTTCTGACTTTGTAACACATACATCGGTAGTCACTGAATCTGTGCAATATATTTAGATTCATGTTTGGGTTATGAATGTGAGTTATAACCAAATCATATTCACATTGACCTGACTACAATTTTATAAAAACGAGTATTTTGTTATTTTATTCACAACTCTCTCATTTAGAAAAACGACAGAGGATTGTCACAGCATGGAAAAGTTACCAACAAACTTATGAAGCGGATTGGTGGCTGCATCGTTAATAATCTGCAATCTTGGACAACATCATGGTCAAACCTGCAATGCATGCTGGTGATCTTGTGAATGGTTGCACCATCAAATACCCGCGCGATAATCATATTACTGTAATAGTATGGCCTAATGCATCATCAAAGGTTTAGGCCTTTGAAATAAAGAAATAACGTCCCTATTTTATCAAATAGTCAAATAACCGAAAATAAAAATAGATATATGTTCCACAATGGCATGCGAGATATAAAGTAGAAACATGTTTAACTTTTTTTTCGATAGAGAGTTGGTTTCTTTGGTCAAGGAAAATATTATGTCTATGTTAATGAGACAAAATGTAAAGGTATAACATTTGTAAATTTATACAATGAATTTAACATTTCTGTTTTATATGTTTTCCCATGTATACTACATGTGCATTACAACTAATCAATGGGTAAACGTGGTAACGTGTAGATCATAATCAAAATAATATACACGGTTCAGCATTTGCTCAAGATGCATAAAGCTAGAACTTTAAGGAACAATGTACTATAAGTTGCAGTTCCATTGATATCAGTTGAAGTGAGGATCTCCTACAGACATGGATGACTTTCTTAGATCTGACAACACCTAGAGGGAAGTGGCCCTTAGGATTATATGCCCGATCAATAAGAAAGCGTTGTACATAGTGTAAAGAAATGTAATTTTGATCTTTAATGACCCAGACATTGTGGACGTGAAAATTGCTAAAGTAAAAACTCATGTAGTATAGATTTGTATGTTGTAATGCTGAGTGATGTATCATTATCAGGCAATTATGGTGCAAAAGAGTATGATGTGTTCTTCGATAGGTCATGATTGATGTTACATTAGTTTTCGATGAGCAGGAAAAAGAAAGCGAAGAAAGAAAGAATTAAAGAAGGACAAAAAAAAGAATCCCGTATAATGTTGTCGTTAAATGGATAACCCTGCATCCTCAGCTCACCCTTTAAAAATATTTTGGGGTGGTCATAAGAAAAAGTTAAGCAACTAATTTCTAACAGCCTAATGTATGAATAATTCATGTAATTTCTTGATTCCTCTTATTTTCATGCAAAACTAAGCAATCGATGACAGACGAAGAAAGGAAGAGAGAGAGAAGAGAAAGTATGTGAGCCAGAAAGAGAGTTGTAGTTGGGAGAGCCAGTGACCCGGTTCGATTCCCGGCGGAGACATGTTTTTTTACCTTTGCAAAAGATTCTGAAAGGGACGACAGAAATGAGAAACTTTTATTTAAGCTATGCAACCATTATTCTCTCACTTGCTCTCGCATTGTATTTATTTCCACGAGAGTTGCCAAAACTGTTATACGGGTTATTTACTTACATTTGTTTATGTATACAAACATACATTTATATATATATACAGTGCGTCCCAGAAAAAAACGAAACCGAGAATTATCGATGTTTTATCATAACTTAATCATAATTATAAAGTAATTTGGCGGGCGGTATCTGAATTTCAAGGAGAAAATCACATTTCTAGAAAGTTCAATTTCTGCCCTTTCATATGACAACTCAATCAGGAAAAATGAGCCAGGAATAACAAAGTTCTGTTTGTTTAAAGTAATGCATAATTTGATTAAACGAGTTCGTTTTTCACTGGCTGCCTGCCGTAGCAACAAACACAGTTGACAAAAGACTTCGCTCCGTTTCGTTGACGATCAGCCTTGCACAAAGAAGACGAAAGACTTGATGCATGGCTGATCGTCAACGACACGGAGTTAAGTCTTTTGTCAACTCTGTTTGTTGCTACGGTAGGCAGCCAGTGAAAACGAACTTGTTTAATCAAATTATAGAAATGCAAACATTATTTTAAACAAACAGAACTTTGGGAGGCCTTAAGTTTCCTCTGCCTGCAAACGAACGTAGAGGGCAGTACTTCTTCTGTGCAATCGTTAAAAGGACACGAAATTGTCCTACTAATGACCATGTCTACTTAGTGACTCATTTTTTTTTACTGTCTAAAGAGCCTGAGACAATAAGTCAAAGAGAAGGGGGAAATGAAGGGGAAAGGGAGGGGAAACAGACATTGAGAAAGACACAGGAATGTTGGGCAGTGAAAAAGAATGAGAATGATAGATAGAAAAACAGGAAGAAAAAGAGAGTGGATGAGACAGAAAATATGGAAAGGGAGCAATAATAAAGAAAGACATAGATAAGGTGAGGTCTTCTCTAGCGGATATAGGGTGAGATACAAAGAAACAACTTAATTAAGGGAATGAAAAAGAAAGCAAAACAGACATGTAGAAAGATATGAAAATGGAGAAAATGGAATACAAAGAGAATGAACAAATAGGAAAGGAAAGAAGAGGCCAAAGAAGGAGAAGGATGAGGGGGAGAATGATAGGACGAGGACACCTCAGTAAAACCACTAGGGAAAAGGCTGTACTAGTTTCATAATAATCATTACAAAGAGAAAAAAAACTTTAACGTTAAATGTTAGAAACACAGACTCTGGTGATTTTGTGAGGTGCGTCAGTTAATGTTTCGAGTAATACACGGGATAGTGATTTCTTCTTTTGACATTTAACAATGAGCCTGATAAACTGATGAATCAATTTATTGTTATATCACTGAACAATTAATGTTGAAGAGGGGTAGTCTAGACTTTTTAGACGTTTTCTCAAAACGATTGAACCAGAGGAGATAGTGGCCCTTCATCACGTCGGCCTGCCAGCTCTTTTCGATGTTCCATGTCTCTCTGACTCTGTCCTCGAGACACATCTGTGATTGTGAGAAGTCGACAAACGTATCTTTAATCAACACAAGGACCTCTTCTCTATCTTTGTGACCCCCTCCTTTGAACACACAATTTTTAAAGACAGTCAATATTTTTTCAAATTGAAAAGGGATTAATTTGCATTGACCTGTCTTATCTGCTTGAAAGGCCTAACAAAGTATAGGCCGAAGTGGATAGGTTTGTGTGTGATAAGATCATTTTGCTTTATTAGGCTTTGTTTGCTTCCTTAGTGAGATAGCTGAATATCCATTCCACTAACTGATTAAATTAATTTCAAGATTCCAAATAGATCCAAATCTCGTCATAACCACCCCTAACAAATCATAATGCCACTGTATATTCGCAACCAACAGTAGACTATAGAATTTATAGAAAACCATGAGGGAGGGGCGGGGGTGGGGGCCTGTCACCTCGCTCATCCTTCATTTACCCTTGCCCCATTCATATATTTAACCCACTGCTAGTGTGTATTCACTTTTAATGCCATTTTATGAAAATTCCTATCGAAATTGATGAGGTAGAACACGTTTCATAGAGACCACCTCGTTTCCACAATACGAAGTGACGGTTGCATGTCCGAATGTTGGGAATTCCTATACTCATTGGGGAAGAGGAGGTAGGGGGAGGCAATGTACCGCCTCCTACGACTCTAGCTGAATTAGTATACAATACACTTTCTTGATCTATAATGTAATCATATGAATTCACCTGAAGACTTCACAATCATAATACTTAACGAAAATCAACCGAACGTAAATTCTATATCCACATCTGTACATTTTGAAACATGTGAGAATTACGATTACTCAGTATCACAATTATAGTAGTCACAATATTGTTTTTTATAATGTTTATGAAATGTAATATATTATATTCATATAGCACATTACGTAAATACTTGGGTGAGTTTAATGACGTTAAACTATGTTAAAGCCCCAAGTCCACTCCAAAAATAACTTACTTTCAATTGAACCAGAAAAATCAGACAAACCAATCAAAAACAAGTTTGAGCAAAATCGGATAACTAATAAGAAAGTTATGAATTTTTAATGACATGAAAAACTTTGAAAATCACTACACAAATTGGCAACTCACTCATGAGTCTGTGACGTATGGTCCTCACTATCCACTAATTATTTTCTGTATATTGATAACATAAATTTCCTATTTTCACCCTAAGAATCTTATTTCTTCACACCAGCATCCAAGTTAGATTGTTAGTAATATGTTTATGTGTGGATGCACAAATAAAGAGTAATTTTTGTCCAGCTAAATCATGAAAAAAATGAATTTTGATAAACTATTTATATAAAAATCAATAATTATGAAATACAATATTCAGAAAATTGTATCAATTCTTGCGCATTGGCAGATAGAGGTCATTATTTGTTCCCAAATTGTAAAAACCATCGAGACGAATACTGTTATTGTGCTCATGAAAATTATGTAATCAGTATTCATTTATGCACCGACAGTACAATTATATGATACACATGTGGAAGTATTCTTCTCAAGAGTAAAAAGTAAAAAGAATTAAAAGTTTTAATACAAAATAAACAAACAACGTGTTCTGATGTCATATTTATTGCGATTTTAGAAAGTTTTATCCACCAGCGTGTTGTTGAACACTATATGTTCAATTTAAAATGTGTGTGTGGATCTGTGTAAGGTATAATATTTTTTTAAAGGTTTTTGTTTAAGTCACAGAGAATTTATAATTTCAACTGAAGCCTCTTAGTGTATGGTATATTTGATTTGTTATTCAAATTTCATTTGGAAACTTTCCCTATTTGATCAATATGGTGTATGGGCATGTGATCTAAGGTTGGAGCGATGTATACGGTTAACAGCGTTGGTGTATTAATTGAATTTACCATATTCAGATTCTTAATTTAGTTCCCCTCTTTAGCTTAAATTGATCCTTTTGCCCCTTTTTCATCTGATATGTAATATCTGATAGCTTACTCAGTATTTACACAATATTTATCCATTCATGAAAAAAGAGAATCCCTTTTCTTTTGGCTCTTTTAAAAGAGCACAAAAGAGCCCTCAGTCCTGGGCTCATATCATGCCATATTGATAAAATGCGTGTATTAAAGATCCTATTTCATTTTCAGAATTTTGAACCGGCATACGACCCTTCGGAATAATGAATATTCGGAGTAACTTTTAGTAATTTTTTTTAAAGCAATATATACTAAATTCTTGTCGTTCTGGTGATTCCTGCACCTTACAATAGAAAACCATTCCTTGTTCAACCTAATCAAAATTTTCGTAGAATTTTTTTAGGACTATAGGCTTATATCTTACTCAAATCAAACGCATATATAACCAGTACTCAGCTTTATCTGTTATGTAGTTATGTTCGGATAACCGGTTTAGGTGCACGATACTTTACACACCAGGATCAGCATTAAAAGGCAAGCGAGCAGGTTCATTCCACACAGAGACAAATAAAGAGTCTTCATGCTGCCTGATACATCCTTGATGTAACCTGTAGATCATAAAGATGGCAAGAAAGAAGAACAAGAATAATTATCAAAGGAAACAGATTAAGTGCTTTGAACACATTTGGTTACAGAATGTCTGATGTATTAATAATAACACAACAACAAGTAAGTAAATTAAGTATTGGAATCAGGGAGGACCAGGAGCTTCAATGCAAAACAAACAGACAAACAAATAACGATGTCTGATTCACTTGTTCACACTGAGAGATCAGATCTGTAAAAGGAAGTTTTGAATTCTGGTAAAAGTGAAAATTGGTCCTTAAAGGTCCTATACTTTTCATTCCTTAGTAGGTAGTAACGCAGTAGCAATGCCACACAAAGTGCTTGCTCTTGAAATGCCCTAATATTCCGAATATGACTGGAAATAATTAAGAACTGTGGACCTCTTGTTTATGGCATTGTCCCACACACCTTCATTTTGCTGCATGCATTTTTCAGTTAGATTTAATGAATATATGATTATCATTCTAAAAATTGAAAACCTCACAATACCTGAATATTCGCATGTACACGTATTACATGTGAGCATTTCCTAATCATTTCTAGGCAGTTTCTTTTAATACTGGATTGTCTTTATTCTTCATAGCTCTCATTTTGTTATTAGCTCAAGGATATTAGCATTATCATATCAATACCATAAAGATATTCAATACACTGATGACGTGTTTACTTTATGAATTTGACACAAGATAATTATATCTTAAGTCACTTACCTGCAACGAAACCAGACAAGAGTAATCCTAGTCCAGTGAAGAGGTCTGCTAAAGTCGACCCATGAGCAAAGTTTTTTTTGTCAACCACAAAATCGATGACACCTTCACGTGTCACGATAACACCATTTATTCCAAGCCCGGTAACGAACGACATCGTAAGAAGATACCAGACAGACGAGTAGAGAGTAATCAGGAAGAATCCGAGGGAAGACAAACAACAGGACGAGAAGAAAATGAAGACACAGTATGTGGGCTTATGTCGGAGGATGATGATCAGTAAAATGTGTGACATGGCACACCCAGCTAAGGAAGCCATGGGAATAAAACTTGCAGTTTGGGGTTCAAGTCCTCGGGAGATGCCATAGGTTACCTCGAAGAGGTCCCACCCTCCGACCACAACATTAATTATTACAACACTAGGGAGGAGAGTGCAAGACACGAGCGGATATTTAATGAAGAAATCAATGCGAGTGACTTCTTTTAATCTACTGAAAGTCGATGTACTTCTCGTTTCTTTCTCTGCTACTTTCTTCGTGTTTTTACCCTTGTAATACCCATTATCGCTTCCATGATTCTCACCATCTTCCTCAAATCTATCACTGCTGATATTGATATCACTATGCGGCGGACGATATGTATCATGGTCACTTAGGACACGGTCATTGAGCTCCACTATCTCGAATGTTCTCTTTGATCTCTCCCATTCTTCTTTGCATACTTCATGGAGGATGTTCTTGTCACTTCCATCCCGACCATTGGCATTGACGTCTTCCACAGTACCTTTTGGCTTAGAGATCAATGGAACTGTATCTTCACTTTCTTCACCATCAAGGTCTTCGCCTGAATTGGTAGGGACTTTGAGAGCGTATCCTATGGGTATCAAGTTGAGGAACACTCCACCAAGAATGAGAAGAGCACCGCTGACACCATATGCCATTAAACTAAGTGAAATCATCTGAGGAAGGAGCAAACCGCCAGCGATTGTTCCAAAGAAAGTTGAAATGCTGATGAAAGCAAAGTTGGTGGGAAAGTATTGATGTAGCAGTAGTAGGGCTTGTCGGTGCAAAACAGATGCGCAAAGGGCTGCCAAAAGAAGAATAATACACAATGATGCTGTTTATGTTGCATTTAGTTTCATCATGTCTTTTGTTGACAAATTTCTAGGTATAGATCCAGTAACAACGATTTAGTGACGTCTACAAGGAAGACTACACCAACAGTCCTTTTCAGGACTACAAGAAAGAAAGAAAGATTACCTAGAGTCCTTTTCAGGACTCCCCAATCATCCCTCTCTCTCACACATGGTGCAACCGCAAGCATACTGTATAACAAATAGTTGAGAACCTATCCCCTTTTTATGAAACAAACAATAATCTGTTCGTATAATGAAGAATACAGCATGTCTTTATTCAGAATTACTAAAATTAAACATGTATGAAAATGATAACAGCAGTTTATATTTAATTGTGAGTATAGAATTAAAGGGTATTTACCTGTATGTTTATGGGAGGGGTAGGTTAGTATTTTTTCAGCCCAATTTTGTTTTCGTTGCTCTTTGCCTATTAATGATCATAATGACAAAAAAGGAAATACCATCCGACCGAAGTTATTGCAAGTGCGACATCAAAATAATTATACGAAATTTCGTAATTTTCGAACCTGTAAAAAGAAACGATGTACAATTCATACTCTGTGGTGCACTCCATAAACCAATAGGGATACATTTACCACTCTCCCCTGTTTCCAAGGAATGACGTCTACCATGAGCACTCCACCCCCTCCCCCCAAAAAAGTCCTGTTTGTTTTGGGTAACTATTTAGGCATCTGCTCTAGTATACAAATTTTGACTGCTTTGAGGGGCACGGTGAAAACTATGGCCCGAGGTGAGCTCGCAACTGTGATATGTCCGAGACGACAGTCGAGGGGCATGGCACAGTTGCGAGATCACCGAGGGCCTCTGACGCGAAAAAGAAGCAGTCAACATTTGTTTTATATAGTGCATCCTTCGTTAGCTCATAAATTAATCAAAGACAGATGAAATACGGTACCGTATACGTAATTCTCATCGATCGCTCTTTCGAAATTTCGTTCGGTGTTCATCATACATTGTTATTCATACAAGGCATTTTAGCTGTAAAATGAAAGTCGTATTTTGCACGCTACTCCGAATACGAAACCGGAGCGGGCAATATTTGCCATATTGCCCTCTTCCGGGTTTTCCCCGTAGACCACTAGTACTAAATCAGAGGGCAACATTCTGCCATATATTCCACTCTTACTTGCCAGTGCGCATTTATCAAAGTGCATACGCGCAGTATTGTGTACGCGTTAAAGTCTACGCGCGGTAACAATTCACGTCACAATGACATTTCCATACATTTTTATCTCTGGACTAGAGTAAGGAAAAACATGCATACATGATGAGTAAAAATCATGCTTGATACCAAAGTTGTATATCATTTGTAAAAAAATGCCTTGTATAGGTAACAATAATTATATTGACAGGGCTTCGTTCGGGGTACATCAGACATATTGACCGCGCTAACGCCATATTGCCCTCGTCTTCAACTCGGGGCAATATGATCTTAGCTTGGTCAGTATTTCTGATGTACCCCTCAAGCCCAGTCAATATAATATAATTACAGTACATGTATAGTGTACATAATGGTGCCGGCCGCGCGCCCGCGTATCTAAATTGCCATAGCTACGCGGGTAAAATTAACCTAGCGCCTACGCGCAGAGGCTTTAGCTAGCTAGCCTATACCCTAGCCCTGGCCTGCGCGGTAATTTTTTTGTAATAAGACGCGCAGTGTGTAACTATGCAACCGGGCGCGTATCCTTTGTCTTTGTAATTTGCATAAATTTGCATCGTGAATATTGCCCGGTCAATATCTTTCACTATACCGCCCAGCAGTCCGTAGTGAATTTAATGCCCGCAAATTTGACCAATCAGAGGCCTAGAATCTAGACATGCAGTATATAATTAAATATATAATAGAAGAGAAGACAACGAGGAACTATATACAAATATTCACAGGGTCATGAAGTAGCCTATACCAGGCTAAGAGCGCGTCCGATATGGACAATGAATAGGAAATGGATTAAAATCATTAAATTTTATGGAATTTTAAAGAAATCGAGGAAAATAAGCATGCACGTCAATTTGAATGAGCATGTTACGAAACTGCAGACCCATTTGCGAATGCGAATGCCCGTGATCACCTTTCCACGAGTGCTGATGAATTTGAATTAATGTATACACTATAGAGGGAATAAATTTGAATATCCGATGCGCTAAATTGACTGACAAGAGTACAATTTTAAACGACAGGCTCCGCCGAAAAAGGTTTTTGCGCTAAATTTAATAAACGTTTAAAGTTTTACTAAACTGACTGTAGAAACTGCGAAATTTGCCGGGAAAACCTTTACATTTGAAACGGAACTGAACTGATCTCATAATCCTACATGGATCTGAAGTGAAATAAATGCATCTATTCAATTTCCAAGCGCGTATTGCAAGAATCAACCTACAAGCTATTTAAAAGTTTGCTGCCTCTCTGTTTTTTGTTGATACTTGAATACGCAAGGGACGAGACAAATTTTTGAACATGTTAAAATAATTCCCGATTTCTGTCCAGTAGGTTCTACACATCGGGACGATACGGGACTTTTCTGGACCATTCGGGACTACTCGGGACCATTCTGGACAATTCTGGACCGTTCGGGACCAATGTTCCACAGATCACAGCATGTTGCGCTGCAGCATCTATCCAATCATCCATGCCTAGGAATTGCTGAAAATGTGGTTGGAGAGGAGAGAAGAGGACAAAAATATGGAGGGAAAAATCGACCGGAACCGGAAGTCACGAGTGATTCGTGCAGTACAATTCCGGACTTTTCGGGACGATTCGAGCAATTTGTGGACGATTCGGGACGATTCGATATAAATCTTGACTATTCGGGACTATTTGGGACTATTTGGGACGATTAAGGAATAACTGCCGAATGGTCCAGAATATTCCCGAATATATATACGAATGGTCCCGAATAGTCCCGAATAGTCCCGTATTGCTCTCCCAATGATCCCCGAATGGTTCCCGAATGGTCCAAGGGATTGTTCGGGACCATACGGGAACAATTGCTGAATGTATGCGAGCTTTAATTGTTCCACATAACAATGTAGCTTACCTTCATATTAGTCATAATTAGGCTTTTATTAAATAGTGTGGAAACATAACAATAAATGCAAAACGCTGTTCCCCGTATAAAATTGAAAAGAGCAACGTTTACACATTCATTTGATGGAGTAAAGAAACATCTTTGTTTGTTTAATAAAAATTACACCTGACATAAGAAAGGTTATGTAAGTACTAACTTTATTTTGTTTATTAAGACCCAAGTATTGTGCCATGTATATAGGTATTTTTCTAAAATTATAATTCTCATTTGGATTTAACTATATATTTATCTTCATAATTATCATTATTTTTCCTTATTTGCGGTTGCAGATTATTTCTCTTTCTCTCTTCTTTCTCTCTTATAATATTCATGACCTTTTGCTCCGTCCGGTCTTTCGGTCTTTACATTGTAGATGGTTTCACCATACTCGAAAAATATGTATACATATATATATAATTTAATGTTGATAATCCTCCGTCACGGCGATATACAAATGATAATTAAAACAATTGAAATAAAAAATCCTTGAGAGAGTTCTCTTCTTCACTATGACTGGTTTCAATTTCTTCAGATTTTATTTCTTTCTGAAGAAATAAAATTGAAACCGGTCATAGTAAAGAAGAGAACTCTCTCAAGGATTTTTATTTCAATTATTTTAATTATTATATATATATATATATATATATATATATATATATATAATGTGTGTGTGTTTGTCTGTGATTGTGTGTGTTTGTCAGAGAGAAGAGAGAGCCAACACTCTCATAGATTGGATAACATTGGACTGCACTATAATATAAAGGAGAAAAGCAGATATATATATTGATAGATATTGAGCTCTTGACATATAAGAATGCATAATTACCTGAAGACACTAGAAGTAAGCCGAAAAGCACGACATTCTTCGTGAATGCTGTGAATGTGATAAAAAGTCCAGCTAGAAGTCCACATAATGACGTCACTCTTCTCGGTCGGTCACTGTGGTCCAGTAGCAACTGTGCTAGAGGAGCTAGAAAGCCACATAAAGATAAAGGTAACGAGTTGGTCATCATTCTGAAGTATTTCCACATGAAGGTGAAGAAATTGCCGTAGAGGGGCTGCATATGAAACATCACTTTATAAAGGAATAAAAGCTTGAACAGATTTAAACTTCTGTTTTTCATTTTACTTTTTATCAATTCTTTTTCATAATCAATAAATGCATGGAAAGTGCATTTTTATTCCACTTATGATGATGAAAATACTAATAGCAATGGTTGATTATGATGTTAAAATGATGTTGAGCATGGTGCTTAATCTTGTGTCCTTAACCTTAATTTTAATGATAATGTTCGTGTACTGCCTGCACCATACTCCTGTTAATTACGCGAAAGATTGGACTCCCAATCTTTCCAGAAAGATTGGTATTTAGCTCTTTTATGGCGGCCGTTAATTGATGGAGTTAATAATAATAATAGTAATTATAATGATGCCAATTTGTGTTTGATTAATCGCAACTTAAAAAATTAACAACTTTCATATTTTAAATCGGAATACGCCCAAACTTTCCCTGACCTGTTCCTCACATTCATCTTTTTTTGATAAAACCATTTTAATATCAGGGTGGACTTCCCCTTTTACTGGAGGCCCCAGGTAAAGGAGAGTCACACCCTATGCACGTTAATACGCTACACTTCTCGAAAAGAGCAGAGTGTAAACCAGGCGTCCGTTTCTCGAAACCGTCATAAGTCTAATTCCTGGACTAAATCAGCGCTAGTAAGCGACTCGTTCGCTACGTGTTTCACGAATAGTTAGGTACACAGACGGCTCCAACAGGGAATCGGTGCCCAAAGTGCCCAAATCTATATTTTTAGGGGTCTTCGGTGTTTTTTATGCGTTTTAGAACAAATATTTTGGCTGAAAACGTTCATTTGGTGTAGAAAACCCACTATGGAGAATATAATGAAATAGTAGTAGTAGTAGTAGCTGTCTGTCGCGAAGCGACAATGACCGCCTTCACTTTCACTTTACAGCCGTTCTCCACACAGCTCGCTGGCCTGCAGCAGTTGTCCAAGTCTTGATTTCGATTTGCCTCCTCCGCTTGACCGTGTCCTTGTAGCGAAGCCGTGGTCGACCAATCCCTCTTTCGCCAGAGGGTAGTTGCGAGAATAGTAGTTGCTTTGGTAACCTCTCAGAGGGCATCCTGATGACATGGCCTGTCCATCGTAGGTTCTTCCTGATGAGCATAGAAGGTAGGTTTGCTCCCTCTAGTATCTCTTTGTTGGTCACTTTGTCCTTCCATGTGATTCTCATGATTGCTCGGAGGTGTCTCATCATGAAAGCGTGAAGTTTGTTTACTTGACTTTTGTAGAGAGTCCAGCTTTCCGCACCGTATAGCCTGGTTCGCAGTCTTCCAAAGGCACTGCTGGCCTTTGACATTCTTTTCACCAGCTCAGAGTCAATGCGTCCGTCTTTGGATATAGTGCTGCCGAGGTAGGTGAAGCCATTTACCTGGTTTGGAGCTGTCCCATCCACAAGGATCTCCTCCTCCTCTCGGTGGTCTGTACCTGGTTGAAACAGTACTTCAGTCTTTTTGATATAATATTTGTAGACCGAACTTCGTTGATGCTGATGATAATACATCTTTAACATGTTGCATCTGCTCTGGTGTATGAGCAACGAGAGCACTGTCATCTGCAAAAAGGAGTTCCCTCACGAGAATCTGTGTAGACTTCGTCTTAGCTTTGAAGTGTGCGACATTGAAGAGGTCGGCGTCATGACGTGATTGTATGTATACGCCCTCATCAAAGTCCGCAAAGGCCTCCTCCAGCATCGCCGAGAGGAAGATGGAGAACAGCGTAGGGGCCAACACACATCCTTGTTTTACACCGTTACTCACAGGGAAGCTATCGGATGTTTCGCCTGCTTCCTTGACTTTAGCCATCATACCCGTGTGTAGTGACTCTATCATTCCGGTGAACTTCTCAGTAAGGTATAGGTTAAGACCCACAGAAGACCACAGGGGCCCTGAATTTGCTTCAAAAGATCAGGTACTCTAGACAGTCAAGAGCACTGCTTTAAATGATTTTCTAGGGTAATAGGATCACAGCAAATCTCTTTTCGTTAACAGAATACAATGATACATTGTGGGTATGAGGCTTTGATAGCCCAACAATATGTCTCAAGTTAAAACAAAATCTGATTTTAAGGGCCGAACTGTAACATAAGTGATTCAAGAGTATCAGACTATATTTAGATGTAAGTTGATGAGTATATGTGTGCATGTGTGTGTTCTGTGTGTGTGTGCGGCGTGTATGTGTGCGTGCGTAATTGGTGTAGATTGGGGAGGTCAAATGAATACACACACACTAACTGTGGAGGCACAAGCAGCTGGGGAGCTCCCCGATTTATTTTTAACGAATTTTCTGAAAATTTCATGAAATACGAGTACGCCACCTGCGGCTAGGTGGAAACAATCCACCTCCCCAATTTCATATTGACGTGTCACATTGTTATTGGAACGGGTGTACTGTAACGATCTGTTCTTTTTGGTCGAGAGCCCTCATGCGGATGCACACCGAAAGGCCCAGTATACTACTGGAGCTAAGTTCCGCTAGTGCGCATGCTCAGCCGATATCGATTACGCATATTGTGCATGTGAGTTCCTATTTGGTGGGCTCGATCATGAATGCGCGCGGGTGGGACCTGCGATTGGACGTTGGACGGCTGCGTGCTCCGATCCCCGGCCCGGGCCCGAGCATCATACATACATTATATTATGTACATGAATATGCAAGTACAAGTGAGGAGAAAAATATATACGGTACCTATATGCCGTACCAACGAGGCTCAACAACATAGTTAAGGTGCCAAGCAAGGTCATGACATAAAACTATAAGGTGAGGCAAAAACTTACTAGACATTTTTTCAATAAAACAAAGTAGATATAGACCCGTAATTTAACATAGACCAATCTAGACTGCTGGTATATATACTACAGACTACAGTATATACGCTAGGTTTTATGGGCCTCCGTAACTTTCAAACTCGTCAACGTTGCGTGCATGCGCATGTCTAACTTGACTAGCTCTTGAGTCTATGCAATACCGCCCGGCCCGCCCGGCCCGCCGGGGCCGGATATCTAACTCACACGTGTCAGACTCAGATCTAAGTTAGATTTGAACTTGTTAAAAGTAAAACATTGAATACATGATTGATGTTAGATCAGTTGGAATCTTACGGCCTCAGATGCGGAATTTAATTTTATTAATACTGATGCTCGTAGTTTAGACCTAACAATCTACCAATAGGGTCTACCGTCTAGACCCTAGTCTAGATCTAGTACTCTAGTTCTTAACGTTGGAAATGTGGCTCAGGCCTCAGTTCCAGCCAGGTTTTGAATTAGGCTAGACCTCTAGGCTCTAGGGCTAGGCTCTAGACTAGATCTACTCTAGTCCTACTCCTAGATCTATCGGTATCATCTAGATCTAGGCCTATATTAATTAATTTATTATTATACTAGATCAAGACCTGGGGCCCTTATCAATTAAATAAAGAGTCTAGATTGATCCAAATGAAAATGTCTGATCATCAATACAAAGTTGCATTGTCGATCAGACTTAAGTTTGATTAGGATCAATGATAGTACCCATATTACTAGACTGTATATCTATATAGACTGTATATATTTTCATGTCATGCATGTTGTTGTGCCCTAGCTGGCCAGGAATCAGGATATCTTCCTGTTCTGCAGAACCTGAAATTTGAAACTGTGTTACCGAATACTGAAAGCTGAAATTTGGGGCAAGTGATCCATGAGGCATGATATGGTCACCTCATATTAAAATCGTGGCATGTTTCATTCATTTTGGACTTTGATCTACATAGGTCTTAGTACAATAAATAATAAATTTATAATTTGTGCCTCTTTTTTGTTATTGCAGGTGCCAAGTACATGCCTGATGATACTGATAGTGATACAGTGATAGCATGGCCATGAGTCAAAAGGTAAGTTTCTGCCCATTGACACTTGGCCAATAATCCCAAAATTATATCAAAGTTTTGTTGACACATCTAATTCTCTGATAGCCTCGGGATATGCCACTTCATATATTGGCTATTGCATAATTTCACTTGATTCTAAGAGTAAGAGGTTAGCAAATTACATACAATAATTAATGAGTTCCAAAGAACCTTTCCAATTGATATGGGCCCTAAATATCTAACCTAATATGGTCACTGTTTGCCTTGTTATCATGATATCTCAAGAACCACTTTAGAGGTATGAGGCTCAAACTTGTTGAGAAAATGTATCTCCATACTCCATAGGAAGACGATCTGATTAGATTTTGGGTTAGTAGTTCAAAGGTCACCGGTCAATTTCTAAAGCCATAGATATTAGCCTTGTTATCATGATATCTCAAGAACCACTAGAGATATGGGGTTCAAACTTGGTGAAAGTATCATAGGAAGATGATATGATCAGATTTTGGGTAAATAATGTAGGTCAAACGTGAAAGGTCACAGAGATCACTTCCTGAAATTACAGGTTTTGGCCTTGCTATTACGAAATCTCAAGAACCACTAGAGATATGGGTTCAAACTGAAAGACAATCTGATTTAGTTTTAAGGTAAGGAAGTCAAAGGTCACAGAGGTCAATTTCTGAAATTAAAGGTTTTCTTCTATTGCAATATCTAATCATGGTGACAGTATTACTATAGGAAAATTATCTAATTACGTTTTGGTAGTAGCTAGTAGGTCAAGATCATAGTTGTCAATTGACATTTGATGATAGGCATTTTGTTTTCATCGTTATATGTCACAAATACTTCCATTCATTTCCACTACTGAATTAGGGCGGAGGCATATATAGGAGAGGCAGTTGCATTTGTCTTGTAAATTAACGATTTTTAGCCTCGCTATCGCAATATTTAAACATGGTAAGAGTATTACTATAGGAAGATGACCCATTTACATTTGGGGCTAGCAGGTCGAGATCTTGGTCATCCATTGACATTTGATTATAGGCTTTTTGTTTTCATCGTGATATGTCACAAATAATTCCATCCATTTCCTATACTGAATTTAGGGCTGAGGCATATAGGAGACGCAGTTGCATTTGTCCTGTTAGTTTTTCAATTGAAAAATTAACATAATTAATTTGGGAATCAAATGATAACAAGGTCATATCAGAGTATTAAAAGAAATTAAAGAAAATTTTTCTTTCTGCACATTTCTCACAGCACATAATGAAGGCAATTAAAGTGGATGTCTCCTCCTCATCCCACTTTTCTTTATCATTCATTTCTTCTGATACTTCTCTTTCTCCTTCTCCACCAACTATTTCTCCACATCTCTCTCCTACTTCTGGTTCTTCTCCTTTTCTTGTTTCTACTTCTCATTCTCCTACCCCTCCTCTCTCTCCTCTCTCTCTCTCTCTCTCCTCTCTATCTCTCCTACTCTTTTTTCTCCTACTCCTCCTCTTTCTCACTCTTGTATTTTCATTTTTTCCTGCCATACAAGATGTACCTGTCCATCCTCGTAACTGTTCAGATCCTTTTTTCTTCTTGATTTTAGTTTCTCATGTTGTTTCACTTCTGTTGTTATTATCTGTTCTCATTGTCCTTGCTATTTATGGAAATTAGGTTGTGTTTTTTTGTGGTTGTTACTTGTTCTTGTTCCATTTTGTCCCATTTCGTTGCTCTATTTTGTTGTATTGTTCATGGTTGAGAAGTGTGGAGAGAGAAGGAGTATTATATTATACCCAAGCTAATTACTTGGTGAGTAATTTGTTTAAGCCTGATTAAATATGAATCATTATTTGGAGATAAACTAATTAGCGTGAACAATTCTAGACTTGTATCACCTGTTATGTACCTCAAGAACCACGTGATGTATCCTGACAAAGCTGGCATGGAAATTTGATAAGAAGTAGGGCTAAATTAAATTCAAACATATGAGAACAGTTGATATAGTTTAATTGTAGATCTCCACAGTTGCTATGCACTCATTGAAACATACGAGAAATGTTGATATAGTTTTACTGTAAATCTCCACAGTTGTATGCACCCAGTCAAACATAAATATGAGAAATGTTTTTTGATAGTTTTACTGTAGATCTCCACACTTGTTATGCACTCATTGAAACATATGAGGACTGTTGATATAGTTTTACTGTATATCTCCACAGTTGTTATGCACTCATTCAAACATATGAGGACTGTTGATATAGTTTTACTTTAGATCTCCACAGTTGGTATGCTTCATTTAAACATATGAGGACTGTTGATATATTTTTACTGTAGATCTCCACAGTTGGTATGCACTCATTGAAACATATGAGGATTGTTGATATAGTTTTACTGTAGGTCTCCACAGTTGTTATGCACTCATTCAAACATATGAGAAAAGCTGATATAGTTTAACTGTAGATCTCCACAGTTGTTATGCACTCATTGAAACATATGAGGATTGTTGATATAGTTTTACTGTAGATCTCCACAGTTGGTATGCTCTCATTTAAACGTATGAGGACTGTTGATATAGTTTTACTGTAGATCTCCACAGTTGGTATGCACTCATTCAAATATATGAGGACTGTTGATATAGTTTTATTGTAGGTCTCCACAGTTGTTATGCACTCATTCAAATATATGAGGACTGTTGATATAGTTTAACTGTAGATCTCCACAGTTGGTATGCTCTCATTTAAACATATGAGGACTGTTGATATAGTTTTACTGTAGATCTCCACAGTTGGTATGCTTCATTCAAATATATGAGGACTGTTAATATAGTTTTACTGTAGGTCTCCACAGTTGTTATGCACTCATTCAAATATATGAGGACTGTTGATATAGTTTTACTGTAGGTCTCCACAGTTGTTATGCACTCATTGAAACATATGAGGACTGTTGATATAGTTTTACTGTAGATCTCCACAGTTGGTATGGACTCATTCAAATATATGAGGACTGTTGATATAGTTTTACTGTAGGTCTCCACAGTTGTTATGCACTCATTGAAACATATGAGGACTGTTGATATAGTTTTACTGTAGGTCTCCATAGTTGTTATGCACTCCTTCAAACATATGAGAAATGTTAATATAGTTTTACTGTAAATCTCCACACTTGTTATGCACTCATTTAAACATAGGACTGTCGATATAGTTTAACTGTAGATCTCCACAGTTGTTATGCACTCATTCAAACATATGAGGACTGTTGATATATCTTTTTTTTAGATCTCCACAGTTGGTATGCTCTCATTTAAACATATGAGGACTGTTGAAATTTTTTTACTGTAGATCTCCACAGTTGGTATGCACTCATTCAAATATATGAGGACTGTTGATATCTTTTACTGTAGATCTCCACAGTTGGTATGCACTTACTGAAACATATGAGGATTGTTGATATAGTTTTACTGTAGGTCTCCACAGTTGTTATGCACTCATTCAAACATATGAGAACAGTTGATATAGTTTAATTGTAGATCTCCACAGTTGCTATGCACTCATTGAAACATACGAGAAATGTTGATATAGTTTTACTGTAAATCTCCACAGTTGGTATGCACCCAGTCAAACATATATATGAGAAATGTTTTTTGATAGTTTTACTGTAGATCTCCACACTTGTTATGCACTCATTGAAACATATGAGGACTGTTGATATAGTTTTACTGTATATCTCCACAGTTGTTATGCACTCATTCAAACATATGAGGACTGTTGATATAGTTTTACTTTAGATCTCCACAGTTGGTATGCTTCATTTAAACATATGAGAACTGTTGATATATTTTTACTGTAGATCTCCACAGTTGGTATGCACTCATTGAAACATATGAGGATTGTTGATATAGTTTTACTGTAGGTCTCCACAGTTGTTATGCACTCATTCAAACATATGAGAAAAGCTGATATATTTTAACTGTAGATCTCCACAGTTGTTATGCACTCATTGAAACATATGAGGATTGTTGATATAGTTTAACTGTAGATCTCCACAGTTGTTTTGCACTCATTGAAACATACCAGGATTGTTGATATAGTTTTACTGTAGGTCTCCACAGTTGTTATGCACTCATTCAAACATATGAGAAATGTTGATATAGTTTAACTGTAGATCTCCACAGTTGTTATGCACTCATTGAAACATATGAGGATTGTTGATATAGTTTTACTGTAGGTGTCCAAAGTTGTTATGCACTAATTCAAACATATGAGAAATGTTGATATAGTTTTATTGTAAATCTCCACAGTTGGTATGCACTCAGTCAAACATATATATGAGAAATATTTTAATAGTTTTACTGTAGATCTCCACAGTTATGCACGCATTCAACATATGAGAATGTTGATATAGTTTTACTGTAGGTCTCCACAGTTGTTATGCACTCATTCAAACATATGAGAAAAGCTGATATAGTTTTACTTTAGATCTCCACAGTTGGTATGCTTCATTTAAACATATGAGAACTGTTGATATAGTTTTACTGTAGATCTCCACAGTTGTTATGCACTCATTCAAACATATGAGAAAAGCTGATATATTTTAACTGTAGATCTCCACAGTTGTTATGCACTCATTGAAACATATGAGGACTGTTGATATATCTTTTTTTTAGATCTCCACAGTTGGTATGCTTCATTTAAACATATGAGAACTGTTGATATATTTTTACTGTAGATCTCCACAGTTGGTATGCACTCATTGAAACATATGAGGATTGTTGATATAGTTTTACTGTAGGTCTCCACAGTTGTTATGCACTCATTCAAACATATGAGAAAAGTTGATATATTTTAACTGTAGATCTCCACAGTTGTTATGCACTCATTGAAACATATGAGGATTGTTGATATAGTTTAACTGTAGATCTCCACAGTTGTTATGCACTCATTGAAACATACCAGGATTGTTGATATAGTTTTACTGTAGGTCTCCACAGTTGTTATGCACTCATTCAAACATATGAGAAATGTTGATATAGTTTAACTGTAGATCTCCACAGTTGTTATGCACTCATTGAAACATATGAGGATTGTTGATATAGTTTTACTGTAGGTCTCCACAGTTGTTATGCACTCATTCAAACATATGAGAAATGTTGATATAGTTTTACTGTAAATCTCCACAGTTGGTATGCACTCAGTCAAACATATATATGAGAAATATTTTAATAGTTTTACTGTAGATCTCCACAGTTATGCACGCATTCAACATATGAGAATGTTGATATAGTTTTACTGTAGGTCTCCACAGTTGTTATGCACTCATTCAAACATATGAGAAAAGCTGATATAGTTTTACTTTAGATCTCCACAGTTGGTATGCTTCATTTAAACATATGAGAACTGTTGATATATTTTTACTGTAGATCTCCACAGTTGTTATGCACTCATTCAAACATATGAGAAAAGCTGATATATTTTAACTGTAGATCTCCACAGTTGTTATGCACTCATTGAAACATATGAGGATTGTTGATATAGTTTAACTGTAGATCTCCACAGTTGTTTTGCACTCATTGAAACATACCAGGATTGTTGATATAGTTTTACTGTAGATCTCCACAGTTGTTATGCACTCATTCAAACATATGAGAAATGTTGATATAGTTTAACTGTAGATCTCCACACTTGTTATGCACTCATTGAAACATATGAGGACTGTTGATATAGTTTTACTGTATATCTCCACAGTTGTTATGCACTCATTCAAACATATGAGGACTGTTGATATAGTTTTACTTTAGATCTCCACAGTTGGTATGCTTCATTTAAACATATGAGGACTGTTGATATATTTTTACTGTAGATCTCCACAGTTGGTATGCACTCATTGAAACATATGAGGATTGTTGATATAGTTTTACTGTAGGTCTCCACAGTTGTTATGCACTCATTCAAACATATGAGAAAAGCTGATATAGTTTAACTGTAGATCTCCACAGTTGTTATGCACTCATTGAAACATATGAGGATTGTTGATATAGTTTGACTGTAGATCTCCACAGTTGGTATGCACTCATTTAAACATATGAGGACTGTTGATATAGTTTTACTGTAGATCTCCACAGTTGGTATGCACTCATTCAAATATATGAGGACTGTTGATATAGTTTTACTGTAGGTCTCCACAGTTGTTATGCACTCATTCAAATATATGAGGACTGTTGATATAGTTTAACTGTAGATCTCCACAGTTGGTATGCTCTCATTTAAACATATGAGGACTGTTGATATAGTTTTACTGTAGATCTCCACAGTTGCTATGCACTCATTCAAATATATGAGGACTGTTAATATAGTTTTACTGTAGGTCTCCACAGTTGTTATGCACTCATTCAAATATATGAGGACTGTTGATATAGTTTTACTGTAGGTCTCCACAGTTGTTATGCACTCATTGAAACATATGAGGACTGTTGATATAGTTTTACTGTAGATCTCCACAGTTGGTATGGACTCATTCAAATATATGAGGACTGTTGATATAGTTTTACTGTAGGTCTCCACAGTTGTTATGCACTCATTGAAACATATGAGGACTGTTGATATAGTTTTACTGTAGGTCTCCACAGTTGTTATGCACTCATTCAAACATATGAGAAATGTTAATATAGTTTTACTGTAAATCTCCACACTTGTTATGCACTCATTTAAACATATGAGGACTGTCGATATAGTTTAACTGTAGATCTCCACAGTTGTTATGCACTCATTCAAACATATGAGGACTGTTGATATATCTTTTTTTTAGATCTCCACAGTTGGTATGCTTCATTTAAACATATGAGAACTGTTGATATATTTTTACTGTAGATCTCCACAGTTGTTATGCACTCATTCAAACATATGAGAAAAGTTGATATATTTTAACTGTAGATCTCCACAGTTGTTATGCACTCATTGAAACATATGAGGATTGTTGATATAGTTTAACTGTAGATCTCCACAGTTGTTTTGCACTCATTGAAACATACCAGGATTGTTGATATAGTTTTACTGTAGGTCTCCACAGTTGTTATGCACTCATTCAAACATATGAGAAATGTTGATATAGTTTAACTGTAGATCTCCACACTTGTTATGCACTCATTGAAACATATGAGGACTGTTGATATAGTTTTACTGTATATCTCCACAGTTGTTATGCACTCATTCAAACATATGAGGACTGTTGATATAGTTTTACTTTAGATCTCCACAGTTGGTATGCTTCATTTAAACATATGAGGACTGTTGATATATTTTTACTGTAGATCTCCACAGTTGGTATGCACTCATTGAAACATATGAGGATTGTTGATATAGTTTTACTGTAGGTCTCCACAGTTGTTATGCACTCATTCAAACATATGAGAAAAGCTGATATAGTTTAACTGTAGATCTCCACAGTTGTTATGCACTCATTGAAACATATGAGGATTGTTGATATAGTTTGACTGTAGATCTCCACAGTTGGTATGCACTCATTTAAACATATGAGGACTGTTGATATAGTTTTACTGTAGATCTCCACAGTTGGTATGCACTCATTCAAATATATGAGGACTGTTGATATAGTTTTACTGTAGGTCTCCACAGTTGTTATGCACTCATTCAAATATATGAGGACTGTTGATATAGTTTAACTGTAGATCTCCACAGTTGGTATGCTCTCATTTAAACATATGAGGACTGTTGATATAGTTTTACTGTAGATCTCCACAGTTGGTATGCACTCATTCAAATATATGAGGACTGTTAATATAGTTTTACTGTAGGTCTCCACAGTTGTTATGCACTCATTCAAATATATGAGGACTGTTGATATAGTTTTACTGTAGGTCTCCACAGTTGTTATGCACTCATTGAAACATATGAGGACTGTTGATATAGTTTTACTGTAGATCTCCACAGTTGGTATGGACTCATTCAAATATATGAGGACTGTTGATATAGTTTTACTGTAGGTCTCCACAGTTGTTATGCACTCATTGAAACATATGAGGACTGTTGATATAGTTTTACTGTAGATCTCCACAGTTGGTATGCACTCATTCAAACATATGAGGACTGTTGATATAGTTTTACTGTAGGTCTCCACAGTTGTTATGCACTCATTGAAACATATGAGGACTGTTGATATAGTTTTACTGTAGGTCTCCACAGTTGTTATGCACTCATTCAAACATATGAGAAATGTTGATATAGTTTTACTGTAAATCTCCACAGTTGTTATGCACTCATTTAAACATATGAGGACTGTTGATATAGTTTAACTGTAGATCTCCACAGTTGTTATGCACTCATTCAAACATATGAGGACTGTTGATATATCTTTTTTTTAGATCTCCACAGTTGGTATGCTCTCATTTAAACATATGAGGACTGTTGAAATTTTTTTACTGTAGATCTCCACAGTTGGTATGCACTCATTCAAATATATGAGGACTGTTGATATCTTTTTACTGTAGATCTCCACAGTTGGTATGCACTTACTGAAACATATGAGGATTGTTGATATAGTTTTACTGTAGGTCTCCACAGTTGTTATGCACTCATTCAAACATATGAGAACAGTTGATATAGTTTAATTGTAGATCTCCACAGTTGCTATGCACTCATTGAAACATACGAGAAATGTTGATATAGTTTTACTGTAAATCTCCACAGTTGGTATGCACCCAGTCAAACATATATATGAGAAATGTTTTTTGATAGTTTTACTGTAGATCTCCACACTTGTTATGCACTCATTGAAACATATGAGGACTGTTGATAGAGTTTTACTGTATATCTCCACAGTTTTTATGCACTCATTCAAACATATGAGGACTGTTGATATAGTTTTACTTTAGATCTCCATAGTTGGTATGCTTCATTTAAACATATGAGAACTGTTGATATATTTTTACTGTAGATCTCCACAGTTGGTATGCACTCATTGAAACATATGAGGATTGTTGATATAGTTTTACTGTAGGTCTCCACAGTTGTTATGCACTCATTCAAACATATGAGAAAAGCTGATATATTTTAACTGTAGATCTCCACAGTTGTTATGCACTCATTGAAACATATGAGGATTGTTGATATAGTTTAACTGTAGATCTCCAGTTGTTTTGCACTCATTGAAACATACCAGGATTGTTGATATAGTTTTACTGTAGGTCTCCACAGTTGTTATGCACTCAGTCAAACATATGAGAAATGTTGATATAGTTTAACTGTAGATCTCCACAGTTGTTATGCACTCATTGAAACATATGAGGATTGTTGATATAGTTTTACTGTAGGTGTCCAAAGTTGTTATGCACTAATTCAAACATATGAGAAATGTTGATATAGTTTTATTGTAAATCTCCACAGTTGGTATGCACTCAGTCAAACATATATATGAGAAATATTTTAATAGTTTTACTGTAGATCTCCACAGTTATGCACGCATTCAACATATGAGAATGTTGATATAGATTTACTGTAGATCTCCACAGTTGTTATGCACTCATTTAAACATATGACGACTGTTGATATACTGTCGTACTCCACAGTTGGTATGCACTCAGTCAAACATATCATGAAAAATGTTTTAATAGTTTTACTGTAGATCTCCACACTTATGCACGCATCCAAATACATATGAGAATGTTGATATAGTTTTACTGTAGATCTCCACAGTTGTTATGCACTCATTGAGACATATGAGAAATGTTGATATAGTTCTACTGTAAATCTCCACAGTTGGTATGCACTCCTTGAAACATATGAGGATTTTCTATTTTTTATTATATAGTTTTACTGTAGATCTCCACAGTTGTTATGCACTCATTTAAACATATGCCGACTGTTGATATACTGTGATACTCCACAGTTGGTATGCACTCAGTCAAACATATACATGAAAAATGTTTTTGTAGTTTTACTGTAGATCTCCACGGTTGGTATGCACTCATTGAAAAATATGAGGAATGTTGATACAGTTTTACTGTAGATCTCCACAGTCGGTATGCACTCATTCAAACATATGTAAAATGTTGATATAGTTTTACTGTAAATCTCCAAAGTTGGTATGCACTCATTGAGACATATGAGAAATATTAATAAGCAGTCAAACCTGTGTTAACGACCACTTGTCCATAGCGACCACAAAAATTCCCCCGTGAGATTTCATGTAGTTAAGAGCCTGTCCACAATGAACACCTGTCTAACGCAACCAGCGGCCACTCATTTTGCTTCCGCTGGCCACCGAAAATGCCCACACAACGACCGCCAGGGCCAGCCATATAGCGGCCAACAGCAGCCGTGTAGCGACCAGCCACAGCAGCGCAATTTTGCTCACACAGTCAGGCGATCGTAAGCACAGTGGCTAACTATAAAGCTAGATCTAATGGTCATTAACACACAATAAAACTATTCAACTCCAAGCTTTTATTAAAACTTCAATCAAAACATTTAATTACCGACAGGATATTGTTTCTTGCACATTTCAATCAACTTCAATCGATGATTCGCTTGTTCGTCGCGCCGCACAGGCTAGGCCTGGCGAGTGGGCAGAGCCTGTCTGTCAATCAAATTTTCAGACTCGTTCATTTTATTTCTTTTAAGTAATTTTTGACATGCGTTTAAAAAAAATGCCGGACAATTGTAAAGATAGAAAATTATGTTCATAAATCATTTTGTATTTTTATTTTGACTAAAAAACGTGCGGGTCTGCGAGAGGCCTTGCGAGTGCTATTAATCAATTATTCAAAATCAAAATGGCCGCAAACGCCCACCTGTCTACAACGGCAACTATTTGTGTTTCCCTTGGGTGGTCGCTATAGACAGGTTTGACTGTAGTTTTACTGTTTACCACTGAGTACCACTGTTGATATAGTTTTACTGTAGATCTCCACAGTTGGTAATATGCACTTACTCAAACATATGAGGATTGTTGATATAGTTTTACTGTAGATCTCCACAGTTGGTATGCACTCATTGAAACATAAGAGCACTGTTGATATAGTTTTACTGTAGGTATGTATACACTCATTAAAAAATATAAGAGGCCGGTGATAAAGTCTTACTTGAGATAACCACCGTCGGCATACAATCATTCAAACATATCCGGACTGTTGATAAATTTACTGCATATCTCCATATTTGGGAACTTGAGAACTATTAATACGTGTGTATACTTCCTGCACATCTCCAATTTTGGTATCCACTTATTCAAACACATGGGAACTGTTCATTTAGAATTCTTGCAAATATCAAAAGAGTTCTTTATTTTTTATATTTGTTATATATTGATCGTCATAATGAATTTATCACTTGAAGAATGTTTTGGAATTAACAATTCGTAATTGTACTATCTGTTTGTCTCACTTTCTTTTTTACTTGACAGTTGTGATGCGTCAAGTGAGCCTACAGCAGGAACAAGACTGGGAAGGTTAGTAAATCATGGGAGAAAAAAGGAATTAAACGGAAAAATTAGAGTGTGCGAAAATGAAGTTGGAAACCCTCAACTCGTTCTATTTGCAAGCAGATACATCAAAGAGAATGAAGAAATCCTATATGATTATGGAGTTCAAAGGAACTATGTATTTCCCCCACCCATTTTCCCTATATTACCGGGAACTAGCATCGTGTTGCAGACAGGAGATAGAAAGACCGAGGAATGTGGTGATGAGATGTGCAAGAAAAGAGAATCAAAGACACAGAATAATGTAGCTGAAGAAGTTGTAAACACTAGCACAGAGAAAAGCAGCATTTTGAAGTTAAAAGAAGCTGGAGCAGAACTCATACCAATTAGTGAAACAGATGAGACTACACACAGAGCTGAAAACAACTATTGTCCTGATACTGAAGATCAAGAAAATGAGGTGAGGTCTGAAAATAGAATGACTGAACATGAAAGCGAATCAGAGACCAAGAATAGTGTAGCTGAAGAAGTTGTAAAAACAAGCACAGAGAAAAGCAGCATTGAGAAGTTGGAAGAAGCTGGAGTAGAACACATACCAAATGAAACAGATGAGACTACCCACAGAGCTGAAAACAACTATTGTCCTGATACTGAAGATGAAGAAAATGAGGTGAGATCTGAAAATAGAATGACTGAACATGAAAGCGAATCAGAGACCGAGAATAGTGTAGCTGAAGAAGTTGTAAAAACAAGCACAGAGAAAAGCAGCATTGAGAAATTGGAAGAAGCTGGAGTAGAACACATACCAAATGAAACAGATGAGACTACACACAGAGCTGAAAACAACTATTGTCCTCATGATACTGAAGATGAAGAAAATGAGGTGAGATCTGAAAATAGAATGACTGAACATGAAAGCGAATCAGAGACCAAGAATAGTGTAGCTGAAGAAGTTGTAAAAACAAGCACAGAGAAAAGCAGCATTGAGAAGTTGGAAGAAGCTGGAGTAGAACACATACCAAATGAAACAGATGAGACTACACACAGAGCTGAAAACAACTATTGTCCTCATGATACTGAAGATGAGGAAAATGAGGTGAGATTTGAAAATAGAATGACTGAACATGAAAGCGAATCAGAGACCGAGAATAGTGTAGCTGAAGAAGTTGTAAAAACAAGCACAGAGAAAAGCAGCATTGAGAAGTTGGAAGAAGCTGGAGTAGAACACATACCAAATGAAACAGATGAGACTACACACAGAGCTGATAACAACTATTGTCCTGATACTGAAGATGAAGAAAGAGAGGTACAATCTGAAGAAGAAACGTGTGCAGATAGTATAATGACGATCCAGATTATGTGTGTGAGACTGAACCAGAGAACACTGATTCAGAGGATGATGTGCCATCTAATTTACCAGGAGTGCCAGTTGCGTTCATGACCAGGAGAGGAAAGGAAATGGATGGAAGAGAAGATCATAGTGAAAAGAAGCAGCGTATAAGTGTCATGCGAACAAATAATGATCCCCAGCATGGTCGTACGTATGACAAAGTTGCTTATTGTATGTTTTGTAAAAGACCACATAAAAAGCTCCCAGATCATCTAAGAACTCAACACAAGAACGAAGTAGAAGTTGCAAAATATATGGCTGCATCTTCTAAAGAAGTACGAAACTACCATCTGACACTAATCCGCAACAAGGGTAATCACATGCAAAATTATGGAGTGCTGGAGAAAGGAGAAGGAGAGCTCATTGTTATATATAGACCCAATTACAATGCAGATGCAAAAGACTATCATCCATGCCACCATTGTCTTGGCTGGTATGCCAAAAGTGAAATGTGGAAACACACATGTGTGGTCAAACCGGAAGAAGATGCCAAAAACAAGAAGAAAAAGGCTAAAGTGTTACAGAAAAGTAAACTTCTTCTACCACCTCCAGCAGGAATAGAAATAGATGATGTAGTTCATAGGGTGCTAAGCGGAATGTGTGATGATGATGTCAAGAACTGCATAATGACTGATGATGTCTTGATTGTGCTTGCCAAAGGGTACTGTCAAAAGCTAGCTCATGACGAAGACCAGTTTGATCATATTCGCTGTAAAGTGAGGGAGCTTGCAAGATTGGTCATTCAGTATAGAAAATGTACTAACAATAAGAATGCCAACCTAGCCTCACTCATCTCACCTACTGATTTCATGAGAGTGATAGAATCTGTAAAGGCTGTGGCTGGATTTGACGAGAAAACACATTTGTTTGCTACTCCAAGTTTAGCTCTAAAACTTGGACATTCGTTAAAGAAAGCTGCGATGGTTCTCTTGAATAGAGCGCTTATGGATCGAGATGGGGATGCAATGAAGACACAAGTAGAAAAATTCATGAAGCTGATGGAGAATAATTGGGAGGTCGAAATATCAACCCATGCCCTACGAACTCTATACGAAGGGAAACGAAATGATCCGCAGCTACTGCCATTAACAAATGATGTAGTTATCTTATCTCAGTATCTGCAAAATACTGCTGAAAGATGCATGGAGGACATGGAAGGTCAGGAAAGTGCTGAAGGGAGGAGCAGCTCATGGAATGAACTAAACAAGTGCGTCTTAACACACCTGATAGTTTTTAACCGAAAACGTCAGGGGGAAGTCTCGAAAATGACATTGAAGGACTATGGTAATATCCAGAAAGGCAAAACCCACATAGTAGAAGGCCAGATGGACATGCTCAGTGGAATGGAAAAGAAGCTAGTTGAGCTCCTCTGGAGAGTGGAGATAAGAGGGAAGAAAGGAAGAACAGTGCCAGTCTTAACGACTCATTTCTTCAAGACCTGTCTTGATGCCCTAGTGAAGCACAGGATTGAAATAGGTGCGATTAACCCACAAAATAATTACATCTTTGCCTCATCTGGCAGCTCACACATTCGAGGGAGTGATACTCTGCGAAGTTACTCTACAAAGTGTGGCGCAAAATCTCCCGAGATGCTGCGGTCTACCCGCTTGAGGAAACACATTGCTACCATGGTGCAGTTAATGAGTTTGCGAGAAAACGAACTAGATGTTCTGGCAAATTACATGGGACACGATCTAAGAATTCACAGGGAATTCTACAGGTTGCCAAGTGCAGCAGTACAGGTAGCAAAGATCTCCAAGATTCTCTTTGCCATGGATGGTAGAGGAGGTGATCCGGTCAGGGTCATTGGAAATGCCAAAACCCTTGATGATTTGGAGTTAAATGCAAATGAAGGTAAGTTTGCTTTTTATTTAAAGGGTGTTTTTAATATACATGTACACCGCAAAACTTTTTTGTAAATTGTGGATAGACTTTTGCCAACGAATATAAGAAATACTCTGTATGACCTTGTTATAATTTTCTGTTTAGGGACAAAACTAAGCCATGGTTAGATTTGCTTATATGACTGCTGGCAATTTAGGAGGAGCAATCCATGCAAGCAGTTTCACAATTTATGTTTTCTCATATTGAATTTTACATGAAAGACACTAGCTGCACTATAATTTGGCATCACATTTTTGATAAAATCGTGCTGATAGTGGTGGTACATGACCTTAGCCTGGCCTGGAAACTTCATTGCAGAGGATACAGAGCATACACAAATTATGCAGTACCATTGTTTGCAGCTAAATATAGTCTGTTCACACTATTCCTTTAAAGTTAAAGATATTGTAGGTGTAATATAGCTCTTTATCCAAAAATCCTGTTTAAATATTATCTTTAGATTTGAAGGCCCTATACACTGGTATATTTTTATTTGACATGAAAGTGTAATTGCCTACTCAAGTTTTGAAATGAAGTGTTTATATATCCAAGCATATCATTTTTCAGGCAACTGTATGACATTCCTAGATAAAAACAAAAAATGTTGAGGTTTGAGAGCATGACCCTCCAACACCTCCCCCACAGCATCTCATGGTATGAAGATGTACCTCAAAGTCGAAGATGAATTTATCACATGTTGAGGGTCAAAGGTCTCTAGTCATAGGTCACATGAAGTTTAAAAATCTTGTTACGGTGATAACTCAAGAACCTTGAATTCAATTTTAACCCGACATGGTCAAACTATGTATATAGGCACTTGAAGATAAGACTAAATTGTGGGGTCAAAAGGTCACAGGTCATATAGGTCACATAGGTTGAAAATATTGTTACTGAAATAACTAAAGAACCATTCAGCAATTTTCAATCAAACTTGGTCACAGTATGTATTAAAATGTGATGATGAACATAAATATTTTGGGGTCACAGGTCAGTGTCATAAATGTAGGTCAGATAGTTTAAAATGAATTCAATTGCAATAACTCAAGAAGGGATTAGCAGATTTTAACTAAACCTAGCCCAAAAGTGTGCAGACAGGTGAAGATGTGATTAGATATGAGGGTCAATTAATAGATCAAAGTCACATGTCTCGAAGTTCAAGTTTTGCGATTAAGATTACTGTGATTACTGTGTTATTGGCATGGCCTTCGGGCGGAGGCATATTAATTCACGACATTGTCGTATTTCTATTTACAATCCATTAGGTATACCCAAGATAAGAGAAAAGTTAACTTGTGAAATGTTTGGGGGCGCAAATTATTCCCCTCAGCTCCAAAAGTGTATGAATAGAATATTGGTACATGTATAATGGTAATGTATTTAATAAAAGCAATATGAAATGTATGAGATTCATTCATATTTCTCACCTTTTCAGGAAAAGTTTTATCACTACCCAAGATAAGAGAAAAGTTAACTTGTGAAATGTTTGGGGGCGCAAATTATTCCCCTCAGCTCCAAAAGTGTATGAATAGAATATTGGTACATGTATAATGGTAATGTATTTAATAAAAGCAATATGAAATGTATGAGATTCATTCATATTTCTCACCTTTTCAGGAAAAGTTTTATCACTAACACTGAAAACAAATTAGACAAAGCAAGTTATTTTTTAAATATATTAGTGCTGCAGGTTGATGATGAAGATGCTGGAGAAGATGGAGGTGATGAAGACGAAGAAGACGAGATACCTGACCAATGCCAGACTCTAAGCATACAGAACAAAGAAGTGGCAAGACCAGCAGCCAAGAGGAGTTCACTTCAAAGTGAGTGTACAGTCGTTCAACGCAAAAAAGCCAAGCAGAAGCAAAGGTGGTCAATAGAGGAGAAAGCTGCTGTCCTAAAACACCTCAGACATTATGTACACAACAAGAAACTACCTGGTAAGGAACCAATCGACAGATGCCTTCAGGCAGAGCCATGCTTACAAGACCGGACCTGGAGGAATATTAAGGATTTCTGTAGGAATGCTATGAAAACTAAGCGCTCAGAGTTTGTTTTGTGAACATATCCAACTTGTAATTTATGCCTGTTTGAAAATACCTAGTGTATATTTGCATAACATGTAAAAAATAACCTTTCTGTACTGTGTTTACAGATTTTGTATTAATGTTGAAAGCTGTTAAGGAAGAAACAATTTTTACACTTCCTGTATTCCCACAAAGGGTAATGGTACGGTTTCATATGATAGAAATATTTAAAATTTTAAACCTAATACTGCCAAGTACAAATAATTTATATTGGTGGTTTCATTGAATACCCATGAATAACATGTCTCTACTGTCAAGTTTTCTACCGATGTACGTACTACAAGATAATGCTCAAACTGAAATGATTCAATATTAATTGTCCATTCCCTGTTTATTTGTAAACTCTGAAAGTATCCACATGGTTATTAGATAGTTGCAAGCTTAATGGTGAAAGCATATTACGAGTTGTTCTGGATGCTGGAAACTGAGGTAGGCAATATACTGCTCAAATGTAACTCCATGCCAGTCTGATTGTGTAATTTCATTTCAGACAAAATTGTGAGGGAGGATAGTGTCCTTATGTAGGATCTCAACAAATTTGCAGAGTTAGAAACTCATTCAAGCCTATGTTAGCTCTATTACTGCAGATGTTAACAGTAATTTGCATGTACATGCACTGTAATAGTATGTATCTCACCACCTGGTATCACAAAAAAAATGACCCTATGTGGCTGCACATGTATACATCATTTTAGATTTAGATTGCAGAAGGATATAACTGAAGTAGGATCATGAATGTAAGAAATTATTACATGAATACAGGTGCACTACAGCCTATCAATGCCAATATTTTATTATGTTAAAATAATGCTTCGAAGATTCCTTGATAGCCAAAAAAAGACAAACTATATAATATATTATGTAAGCGTTAAAATGTCATTTAGGTAAGATATTTTCACTAGGGCTTAGTTATTTTGATATGCCAAATACCCCTGGCATTCTAGACTGAATTCAGACATAGTCAAAAAAATGTCATATTGCACCTTACTTTCAAGATAGGGCATGTACAGATATACAATTGTATATCATAAAATTGAAGGACTTTCCGTTTTTTTATCATTGTTCTAATACATTGTTTATATTCATTTTAACGTTTACAATGCTTTCCTTTTATATGTCACGATTACATGTATCTTTTCAACAGAGAACTGGTAATGCTAGTGTTTAGAGATCTTTAAAATGATGACACTTTTGTATTCACTTATTCTCACATCTGATATATTTTTACTGCATATCTTCCCATTTGGTATGCATGCATGTAATGGGCAAGTCCAGCCCCAAAACAAGTTGATTTTATGAAAAACAGACAAAGTAACATTAAAAAAAAAAGTTGAGGAAAATCGAACACTTATAAGAAAGTTATGAAAGTTTAAATGGTATGATCACAAAAGACAAGTTGGCAACCTGGACATGAAACTGTGCTGTCACAGAGGTTAGTACACTTCTGACCATTTGATTTGTATATTGTCATAAATACATTTCCCTTTTCAAGAAACTGATCTCATACATTTCTCCAAAATATATTGATAACATGATATTGTAAACTATGCCATCTACATGAATATTAATTCAGCATTTATTTCATACATCAAGAAAAGTTATACTTTTTGATGGATTTGTATCTCTAAACGTGTATTGGTTATATAGATTTATCAAAAATAATACATTTTTGTTCATGTTTATGACAGAAAATACTTATAGACGTATTGACATCTTATCAATATATTTGGGTAAAAGACATGAGAATATAATATTTTTTTTTGAAAAAGACTTTGGAAACACATAATTATACAAAGCATATGGTCAGAAGTGTACCTATGGCAACACAGTTTCATGTCCGGGTTGTTAGTATGTCTTTAGCAATATATGTCTTTAGCGATATCATTATCTGTCTGATTTTCCCCAATTTTTTTTTAAAATCTGTTTCTCTATTGCTTCTGCTCAGTTTTCATTAAATCAACTCGTTTGAAAGTTGAGAAATGTAGAGTTTAGTATTTTGCCAGTTACTGTTTTGTTACGGATTAAAGTTCACTCACTTCTATAGGACGATGCAGCATGGCTTTATTTGTATCACACATATTAACATATTTTTCTTAGAAATGGAGTGAATGCTGACAGTTCAGAGGGAAAGATGGAATTTGAATTGGGAAGATTATGAGAGTTGGTCTCAAGGCCAAAGTTAGAGGGAGAGATAGTATACAAAATGTGTTGAAAGTAGATGAGGTGGTGTTTGATGGGGAAAATGTATAAATGTGGTTTGTGGTCCAGAGAGGGACAAATAATTTATCTAAACGTATATTTATACCTTTGATATCCACAGTTGAAATATACTCGTTAAAGACATAAGGACTGCTAAGGTCTTTATTGCAGATCTCCGCCATTTGCATACATTCACTACATCTCGGCACTGTTGGTGTATTTTTATTGCAGATCTCCACAGTTAGTATACACTTATATATTCAAGCAGATATGATCACTATGAGGACTGTTGATATAGTTTTACTGTAGATCTCCACAGTTTATATCCATTCATTCAAACATATTGTAACCAAAGTTATTTAAAAAAATTGTGTTTCGCTCCTTTTACTCTCACTTCAGTCACCTAATTTTTCGTTTTAGTAGCTTGGCCCGTACAGTACTAGATGTACTCTGAAAACAATGTCCGTAGAGGTTGAAATTAAGTTTGGTCTCGTTTTACTATCATAATTGTAACTCCAACTATGATGACAGAATGAAAAGTGAGGACACAGACCTGGCCTCTGCTCATGGTCAGTCCTTGATGGCACGCGACTTGCTGTAGATCTCCACAGTTGGTATACACCCATTCAAACATAAGGACTGTTGATATAGTTTTACTGTAGATCTCCACAGTTGGTATGCACTCATTCAAACATATGAGAAATGTACACATAGTTTTACTGTGGATCTCCACAGTTGGTATGCACTCATTCAAACATGAGAAATGTTGATATAGTTTTACTGTAGATCTCCACAGTTGATAAGCACTCATTCAAACATATAAGAACTGTACACATAGTTTTACTGTAGATCTCCACAGTTGGTAAGCACTCATTCAAACATATGATAAATGTTGATATAGTTTTACTGTAGATCTCCACAGTTGGTAAGCACTCATTCAAACATATAAGGACTGTTAATATATCTTTACTGTAGATCTCCACAGTTGGTATGCACTCATTCAAACATATGATAAATGTTGATATAGTTTTACTGTAGATCTCCACAGTTGGTAAGCACTCATTCAAACATATGAGGACTGTTAATATAGCTTTAATGTAGATCTCCACAGTTGGTATGCACTCATTCAAACATATGATAAATGTAGATATAGTTTTACATATAGATCTCCACAGTTGGTATGCACTCATTCAAACGTATGAGAAATGTACACAGAGTTTTGCATATAGATCTCCACCGTTGGTAAGCACTCATTCAAACATATGAGGACTGTTAATATGTCTTTACTGTAGATCTCCACAGTTGGTATGCACTCATTCAAACATGATAAATGTTGATATAGTTTTACTGTAGATCTCCACAGTTGGTAAGCACTCATTCAAACATATGAGGACTGTTAATATAGCTTTAATGTAGATCTCCACAGTTGGTATGCACTCATTCAAACATATGATAAATGTAGATATAGTTTTACATATAGATCTCCACAGTTGGTATGCACTCATTCAAACATATGAGAAATGTACACATAGTTTTGCATATAGATCTCCACCGTTGGTAAGCACTCATTCAAACATATGATAAATGTAGATATAGTTTTACATGTAGATCTCCTCAGTTGGTATGTACTCATTCAAACATATGAGAAATGTTGATATAGTTTTACATATAGATCTCCACAGTTGGTTTACATCTATTCAAACATATGAGGATTGTACACATAGTTTTACTGTAGTTATCCACAGTTAGTATGCACTCATTGAGACATATGAGGAATGGTGATATAGCTTTACTGTAGTTCTCCACAGTTGGTATGCACTCATTCAAACATATGAGAAATGTACACATAGTTTTACTGTGGATCTCCACAGTTGGTATGCACTCATTCAAACATATGAGAAATGTACACATAGTTTTACTGTGGATCTCCACAGTTGGTATGCACTCGTTCAAAAATATGAGGAATGTTTATGTAGTTTTACTGTAGATCTCCACAGTTAGTATACACCCAATCAAACATACGAGGAATGTTAATACAATTATAATGTACATCTCCACAGTTGGTATCCACTTATTTAAACGTGTGTGAATTACTATCAATTACATGATCGATTACAAAATTATCGACACTCTCATGCTAGGAAACCAAAGTGCATATGTAACTGAAGTATACCCATTTCCAATGTAAAAATTCAGATTTATTAGATTACATTTTTTCAAGAAAATCAAAATTAATTTAAACTTTTAAAGCCTTTATGTATTGTTTCCATATAAAATATTATGTTTACGACCTCAAATAAAGATCTCCACGATTTCATGTTATGGAGACTGTCTCCCCGTTTTACACGAGCTACACGTACGTGTGTGCGTGTGCGCGCGCGTGTGTGTGTGTGGTTGTGTGTATTTTGGACAAAGGTGTGAATTGATACTTGATTTCTGATGTATTTCTCTATAGTTTACATTTTTAGCTTTTCATTTCTTGATGAAGGATATAGATCAAATGTACATTGCACTCTTTTCGAGGCAAAAATTATGGATCTTCGGTGAATGGTCCCTCTGAAACTAGTGCTAAGCCAGTCACAAAGAATTTATAATTTCAACTGAAGCCTCTAGGTGCATGGTATATATATATTTTTTTTAATTCACATTTCATTTGGAAACTTTCCATATTTTATCAATATGGTGTATGGGCATATGGTTTATGGTTGGAGCGATGGCTGCAGATAACAGCGTTGGTGTATTAATTGGATTTACCATATTCAGATTCTGAATTTAGCACCCCTCTTTACTCTTTAGCTAAAATTGCCCCTTTTGCCCCCTTTTCATCTGATATGTAATATCTGATAGCTTACTCAGTATTTACACAATATTTTATCCATTCATAACAAAAGAGAATCCCTTTCTTTTGGCTCTTTTAAAAGAGCACAAAAGAGCCCTCAGTCCACGGCTGATATCATTCTATATTGTTAAAAATAAGTCTGGTTACTCTCTGTCGCCTGTCTTCGCTCCACTAATCTCGAGGCAGCAGACGGCAAGAAATTGTTCACACAAAAAGTTCACAGGAGTGGACGAAAGCTTGCCTACTATAATTCAAGGTTGGTAGAAGCTTAAACCACATGAAACACACTCTCTCTCCTAAAGACATATTTCTACAACAAAAAGTTGTCTTGGGAACCACTTATATCTTTACAGATGGGGTCCAGTGGGCGGACCCCGAAAGTTCCCGATTTTTTAACAATTTGGAAAATTCAAAATGGTCATCACGGGCGATAGAAATTGTGCTTTTCTCCCTGAAAGTCACATAGCCCCTATCATTTCATAAAAAAATCATCTGTCTTTCTTTATTCAAGACAATTTCATAGAACTGTTTTTGTTTTCGTGCAATTCTATTTTCGTCCGCAGTCTTCGGAGACACATGTCGAGCCAACTCATCGGAAATGTAATCTGTATGTGTAAATTTAAGTTTCATTTTCTTCCTTCTCTCTTTCACTCTGTCTCTGCCTCTATCTTCTTCTCTTTAACATTTTTTCCTCTTTTTTTCTCGTTTTTCTTCCGTCGCTCTATCTTTCTCTTTCCCATTTCCATTTTTAGGCCACCAAAAGAAAATGAGTAGGGCGTCCTATTCGCATCCCCGCTTTCGATCCGACACTGATTTATACGTTTATGCAGGATGGCGGTGGGATTTGGTTTCCATCCTCTTCAATTCGTTTCCGACTCGTTACTCAGAGTAGCGATTTTTATTATTTCCCATTTGTTCCCCTTCTCCCTCTCTCTCTCTCTCTCTCTCTTCATCATCATCTCTTCTTCTCTTTTATCTTCCTATTCTCTTTTTTTTTCTTCTCCTTTTTCTTCCGTCGCTCTTTCTATGCCCCCCCTTGTTTTTAGACCGCCGATCAAATGATAACAGAGAGAAAATGTTCACCTATTCAGTATTTCTTACATTTCTTTGGATTTTTCCTTAATTTCCTTAATTTCCTTTTATAAATTCCTCGACACTTTCAGAATTCCCTATTTTCCTTAAAATAAGGAAATTGAAAGCTGCCCCGGGCGGTCCGAATTGGCATGCCCTGCGGTCCGGACTTTGAAAAGCCCTGGTATAAAGCTTCCATTTGCCGGAATCTCAGGCAGAAAGTGCCTCTATTAATATTTTAGTATTTATTATAGAGGAAGAAGTATGATATAAAAGGCAGTGGCCTATTTCTGAGGGGGCACTTGCCCCGGGCGTCACTTGAAGGGGACGCAAAAAAACGCAAATTAGAAAGGGTGAAAAGAAAAAAGAAAGAAATGATCCTTATGGATTAGGTTATGCTCACAATATGCAATTTTAGAATACATTATAGAATTAGATTATTTGCGGATTTTTAATACAACATTTTATAAAGCTCAGCCGATTTGCTCCTCGCAAATTTGTTGCCCATGGTCGTTTAATTTTGCTCCCCATCTCGCTAAACAGACTATCAAATTTTTAACATGATTTATTAACCATATTTAAACGCAACCTCCCAATAAAATTGTGTTGAAATCCCTACCAATTATTATGAGCCAAGAGCACTATTATGTCCTTCTTTATTTGGTAGCTTGCTTCGTTTGCTTATTGCTTCACTGATGGAGAAGTGCACAATGAGAAACGCGGACCTTGCTGTCAGCAACTACAACAAAACTCTGATGGCTACTCTAAATTTGCATGCTCATGTCCAAGAACGTTCAGTGACTGTTCGTTCAAACACTCAGTGGTACACGCAGAAAATCGCAGAAGAAAAATTCCTACGCATGCACGCATGAAATACACCGACAACTTTATCGGCAGTAGTGCCTGCGAGTCCAGTCTTTGATTCGCGTAGCAAAGAAAGAGTACAACGAATCAAAGACTGTTCTTGTGACTCAAAGCGACTCTTCAGAGTTGCAAGCGATCTTATGTTTAGAAAGCAGAAATCACCCCTGCCAACACACGTTTCTACTAAGGACCTAACTTCTCGCTTTAGCATATTTTTACCAGTGACTCGTCAAACCGCTCGTCAAGACTCACTTACTCCTGCCTCAGAAGATGAAGTTCGCAACATCATTTCAAAGTCACCAGCAAAATCGTGCGAACTGGATCCTATCCAAGTATCTCTTCTCAATAATTGTATGTCTGCCATTGTTCCGGCCATCACCCAGATCATCAATACAAGTCTTGAATCTGGAGTCGTTCCTGGAGACCTAAAGAGAGCAATTGTTCGTCAAACTTTGAAGAAATCAGGAATGGATACAGAGTCTTCAGAGCTATCGTCCCATATCCAACCTACCATACCTCTCCAAAGTTTTGGAACGTATGGCATTATCTCGTCTCTCAGAACAAACGATGTCTTGCAACCGATGGACAAGGGCAACGTGACAGCTCTTGTTCTACTTGACATGTCGTCAGCATTCGATACGGTCGACCACGAGATACTACTTGACCAGCTGGGTTCTCTAGGAGTCGGTGGAACAGCCCTGCGTTGGTTTACATCCTATCTGACAAATCGCTGTCAGTGTGGGGGCATCAGTGATGCCATGTCTCAAGCAAGTCATCTTGCCTACGGTGTCCCCCAAGGATCGGTAGGAGGCCCCATCTTATTTTCGCTCTATCTCTAGCCTGTGGGTAGCATTATCAAGGCACACAACATCAGATGCCACTGTTACGCAGATGACATACAGCTGTATGTGTCGTTTCCGCCAACCTGTGCTGCAATGTCATCGGCTGCAAAACAAATGGAGACGTGCATCAAGGATATCAACAGATGGATGGACGCGTCTGGTCTGAAACTCAATCATCAGAAGTCTGAGTTAATCATCTTGGGTTCAAGGCAATTGGCGAACAAAGTTGCCACAAAGGACTTTGCATCCATGTAGGAAATAACACAATCTACCCATCTTTCAAAACTCGCAATCTTGGCGTTATCTTCGACACCAGCATGTCCTTTAATGATCATGTTTCTCATATATCAAGGTCTATAAGATACCAACTTCGCAACATTAGCTTTGTCCGCAAGTACCTGACCCAAAATGTAACTGAACAACTAGTCCTCGCCCTTATCTCTTCTCGTCTTGATTTCTGCAACTCCCTCTTTCTCAGCTTTTCCCAACAACAACTTTTTAAACTTCAACGCCTTCAGAACTCTGCAGCTAGGCTGGTAACCCTCACCAAGAAAGCCCGTCACATATCACCTGTTCTCCAGTCTCTTCACTGGTTACCCATCAAAAAGCGAATCACCTTTAAACTTCTGTTGCTGGTCTACCACGCAGTCCATAACTCCTCACCAATCTATCTACAGAACTCGATCTAGGCATATCAACCCTCTCGCAGACTTAGATCATCAGACTCTTTGCTACTTCAAGTTCCCCGATCCCGGCAATCTTGGGGTTACCACAGCTTTTCTCACGCAGGCCCATCTCTCTGGAACAATCTGCCCTCTTCTTCTTCTCCAAGCTTCCTCCGCTATTTCTTTCAAACAATTACTCAAAACGTATCTGTTCACTTTGTAATTCTGTTTCATTGAACTGAAAGTCACTCCCTACCCTGTATGTTAAACTTTATGTTTCCTTAGGTTGCCTAAGTTAATCACACTGTCACTGTGATTTCAATCATTAAAAAAAATGTTCTGTATCTTATGCTGATATTTTCCTTGTTCCTTAAATTATTATAGTTATATTCATAATTCTGTATTTTATATGCTCTTAGTTAATGCTTTAGTTTCAATATGTAAAGGTTTTTTATAGATACAGTGTATATTGCACCTGCTTTTGTATTCGTTTTTGCATTTGTGTGTATAGCGTCATGAGCATCGTGCCTGACGGACCTGGTGCGCTTCATAATAAGCCACCTTTATTATTATTATTATTATTAAATGAATAACCAATTTATTACCAGCTTTTTACGTCCATACAAAGTTACAACATGTAATATGATAACAGCAAAATGGTTTCCACTATACTTACCAGCAAGATACCATAAGGATATATGAAATGATAGCAAAAGTCCCGTGTTTGCACTTGAAGATCCAAGATATTTGGTCAACTCAGGCATCAGAATACCAGATGAGACTATCATACTTTCTTCAATGATTTTAAGACAGAACCTGGATGTAAATATTATTTTCCCCCAGATTTTCCCGTCAGAAGCCATTTAATATTGATTGCTCACGAGATGCGTGTCCCGCGCTGAGTAAAAAAAGAGAAGCAACAATGGTTGCCGCCGCGTTGTGTGAGAGCGGGTCCCTAATTCGAGTCATATTATCTATACACCAGCCAAGCATGACTCTGGAGTTCATTGTGTATGAATAATAATGGCATGAAATATGTGCATGTTTCCCCTTTTAATAAGTGCCCCTTTAACAATCTCTGAGTGATCCTTTTAGGTATAAAGAGTGCCCCTTTTCACTTCTGACTCTCATGAATTTCGTCATGCGTAGCGCTGAGTAAAAGAAAATGCAAAAAATGCGAGAAAACTAGAGTCCCTGTGTATAGGAAAGTCACACCTATGTACGTTAATAGCATGACTTTGGAGTTCAAATCAATTCAATTCGTTTATTAATTTATAGTGTATGAATGATAATGGCGTGAAATAAATGCATCTTTCTGCTTTTAATAACTGCCCCTTTAGGTATGAAGAGTGCCCTTTTTCACTTCTAGGTGTCTCTTTTCCTTTCTCATAAGTGCCCCTTCCCTTCTTATAAATGTCCTTGCTACTTTTGATAAGTGTTTCTTTTGACCTATATATTTCCCACTGTCGCTTTAAGTTTAATTAGACAATGAAGGATTTTCAAACTCAAGGCAACTGCATTTACAAAACGAAAAGTCATTAAAGTTAACAAGAGACATAATTACCAGTTATCACCCCATAACAACGGACACTGTAATATTTTACTCCGGACACCTCCGGAATGAATTTGAATATCCGATACGCTAAATTGAAGGACCGAAGTACAATTTTGAATGACAATCTCCGGCTAAAATGGTGTTAGCGCTAAACTGAATGAACGTGTTATCAAACTGACTGAAGAAACCCACACTGGCCGAGAAAACCTACTTTAATGGCCAATAGCTGTGTGGAGAGTGGCAAATGCAGATTGATGTCTTGCCAAAGACATTAGAGCCGCGGTGGGACTCGAACCGCGAACCACGTGATCCACAGTCCGGTCTAGACCACGACACCTCTCTAAAGTGATTATGCAAGTTGTTTGCGGGATTAATGATAATAATGATTATAGAAATAAAAACATTAATACAAATGATAATAATAATGGACATAACATTAATAATCATAATAATAATAATATTAATATCAATAACAATAATCAAATAATTATAACCATAATTATAATCATGAATAATAATCAAAATAATAATTATTATAATAATCATGAAAATAATGATAATAATATAAATAATTACAATGATTATAATGATATGATATTAAAAATAATAACAATTGGATTTATATAGCACCTTTACATAGCATATGAATAGTTTACAAATTTACCCAGCTGTGAGAAAGTATGGTGGAAATTATTTATCTGAGGAGGGACTGGCATAGTACTATTTTTTCCGAGGGGCGAAACTTTTAGTAACTAGTAACTAGGTATATTTTCGCGTGGTAGGAACTCAAGATTAAGATAGGCTTTCCAGTTCACCAATCGGTGTTTAAAATATGTGTGTATCATTCATGGTGTCATATGATAGTAATGCCATGGTGCATCGCAGCTACAATGTAATACAAAAATCGACATAGAATCAATCAATTGTAAAAATATCTATTGTATCTCTCAAGTAATCGTATCTCACCATGCAATGAAGAAGCAACAGTGAGCTCAAATTTTCGTCCAGGAGAGTATGACAAAACTGAGGGGAGGCCCTTTCGGGGGAAATCAAATCAAAGCATAAACAAGTTGTGAAAAATATTTGGACTCATAATGGCCGAATTCATTCACGCACAAACGATCATCGCCGTGTAAACATCGTGTCAAAAGCTGACCTGAAAAAGTTGAGAACTCTTTTCAAAAGCTGAGAGAACTCTTGTGTTCTGTACTTTTTGTGCTAAGCTGGTACTGCATTGTCATAAGTTCATAATGTCAGGTCTAGTTTAGACTCGTTTTATAACCTACTTAATGGAATTTCAATTTAACTCTGTATCTTGTCAACGATTTAATTGGTACAAGTGCGCTTGTTATTTTATTTGTGTTATACGTAACTTAATTTTATTTT
>CP137675.1:1801206-1827282 GCA_037976565.1 Mesocentrotus franciscanus | reverse complement strand
CAATATGAGGAATGTTTATGTAGTTTTACTGTAGATCTCCACAGTTAGTATACACCCAATCAAACATACGAGGAATGTTAATACAATTATAATGTACATCTCCACAGTTGGTATCCACTTATTTAAACGTGTGTGAATTACTATCAATTACATGATCGATTACAAAATTATCGACACTCTCATGCTAGAAACCAAAGTGCATATGTAACTGAAGTATACCCATTTCCAATGTAAAAATTCAGATTTATTAGATTACATTTTTTCAAGAAAATCAAAATTAATTTAAACTTTTAAAGCCTTTATGTATTGTTTCCATATAAAATATTATGTTTACGACCTCAAATAAAGATCTCCACGATTTCATGTTATGGAGACTGTCTCCCCGTTTTACACGAGCTACACGTACGTGTGTGCGTGTGCGCGCGCGTGTGTGTGTGTGGTTGTGTGTATTTTGGACAAAGGTGTGAATTGATACTTGATTTCTGATGTATTTCTCTATAGTTTACATTTTTAGCTTTTCATTTCTTGATGAAGGATATAGATCAAATGTACATTGCACTCTTTTCGAGGCAAAATTATGGATCTTCGGTGAATGGTCCCTCTGAAACTAGTGCTAAGCCAGTCACAAAGAATTTATAATTTCAACTGAAGCCTCTAGGTGCATGGTATATATATATTTTTTTAATTCACATTTCATTTGGAAACTTTCCATATTTTATCAATATGGTGTATGGGCATATGGTTTATGGTTGGAGCGATGGCTGCAGATAACAGCGTTGGTGTATTAATTGGATTTACCATATTCAGATTCTGAATTTAGCACCCTCTTTACTCTTTAGCTAAAATTGCCCCTTTTGCCCCCTTTTCATCTGATATGTAATATCTGATAGCTTACTCAGTATTTACACAATATTTTATCCATTCATAACAAAAGAGAATCCCTTTCTTTTGGCTCTTTTAAAGAGCACAAAAGAGCCCTCAGTCCACGGCTGATATCATTCTATATTGTTAAAAATAAGTCTGGTTACTCTCTGTCGCCTGTCTTCGCTCCACTAATCTCGAGGCAGCAGACGGCAAGAAATTGTTCACACAAAAAGTTCACAGGAGTGGACGAAAGCTTGCCTACTATAATTCAAGGTTGGTAGAAGCTTAAACCACATGAAACACACTCTCTCTCCTAAAGACATATTTCTACAACAAAAAGTTGTCTTGGGAACCACTTATATCTTTACAGATGGGGTCCAGTGGGCGGACCCCCCCGAAAGTTCCCGATTTTTTAACAATTTGGAAAATTCAAAATGGTCATCACGGGCGATAGAAATTGTGCTTTTCTCCCTGAAAGTCACATAGCCCCTATCATTTCATAAAAAAATCATCTGTCTTTCTTTATTCAAGACAATTTCATAGAACTGTTTTTGTTTTCGTGCAATTCTATTTTCGTCCGCAGTCTTCGGAGACACATGTCGAGCCAACTCATCGGAAATGTAATCTGTATGTGTAAATTTAAGTTTCATTTTCTTCCTTCTCTCTCACTCTGTCTCTGCCTCTATCTTCTTCTCTTTAACATTTTTTCCTCTTTTTTTCTCGTTTTTCTTCCGTCGCTCTATCTTTCTCTTTCCCATTTCCATTTTTAGGCCACCAAAAGAAAATGAGTAGGGCGTCCTATTCGCATCCCCGCTTTCGATCCGACACTGATTTATACGTTTATGCAGGATGGCGGTGGGATTTGGTTTCCATCCTCTTCAATTCGTTTCCGACTCGTTACTCAGAGTAGCGATTTTTATTATTTCCCCATTTGTTCCCCTTCTCCCTCTCTCTCTCTCTCTCTCTCTTCATCATCATCTCTTCTTCTCTTTTATCTTCCTATTCTCTTTTTTTTTCTTCTCCTTTTTCTTCCGTCGCTCTTTCTATGCCCCCTTGTTTTTAGACCGCCGATCAAATGATAACAGAGAGAAAATGTTCACCTATTCAGTATTTCTTACATTTCTTTGGATTTTTCCTTAATTTCCTTAATTTCCTTTTATAAATTCCTCGACACTTTCAGAATTCCCTATTTTCCTTAAAATAAGGAAATTGAAAGCTGTGCCCCGGGCGGTCCGAATTGGCATGCCCTGCGGTCCGGACTTTGAAAAGCCCTGGTATAAAGCTTCCATTTGCCGGAATCTCAGGCAGAAAGTGCCTCTATTAATATTTTAGTATTTATTATAGAGGAAGAAGTATGATATAAAAGGCAGTGGCCTATTTCTGAGGGGGCACTTGCCCCGGGCGTCACTTGAAGGGGACGCGAAAAACGCAAATTAGAAAGGGTGAAAAGAAAAAAGAAAGAAATGATCCTTATGGATTAGGTTATGCTCACAATATGCAATTTTAGAATACATTATAGAATTAGATTATTTGCGGATTTATAATACAACATTTTATAAAGCTCAGCCGATTTGCTCCTCGCAAATTTGTTGCCCATGGTCGTTTAATTTTGCTCCCCATCTCGCTAAACAGACTATCAAATTTTTAACATGATTTATTAACCATATTTAAACGCAACCTCCCAATAAAATTGTGTTGAAATCCCTACCAATTATTATGAGCCAAGAGCACTATTATGTCCTTCTTTATTTGGTAGCTTGCTTCGTTTACTTATTGCTTCACTGATGGAGAAGTGCACAATGAGAAACGCGGACCTTGCTGTCAGCAACTACAACAAAACTCTGATGGCTACTCTAAATTTGCATGCTCATGTCCAAGAACGTTCAGTGACTGTTCGTTCAAACACTCAGTGGTACACGCAGAAAATCGCAGAAGAAAAATTCCTACGCATGCACGCATGAAATACACCGACAACTTTATCGGCAGTAGTGCCTGCGAGTCCAGTCTTTGATTCGCGTAGCAAAGAAAGAGTACAACGAATCAAAGACTGTTCTTGTGACTCAAAGCGACTCTTCAGAGTTGCAAGCGATCTTATGTTTAGAAAGCAGAAATCACCCCTGCCAACACACGTTTCTACTAAGGACCTAACTTCTCGCTTTAGCATATTTTTACCAGTGACTCGTCAAACCGCTCGTCAAGACTCACTTACTCCTGCCTCAGAAGATGAAGTTCGCAACATCATTTCAAAGTCACCAGCAAAATCGTGCGAACTGGATCCTATCCAAGTATCTCTTCTCAATAATTGTATGTCTGCCATTGTTCCGGCCATCACCCAGATCATCAATACAAGTCTTGAATCTGGAGTCGTTCCTGGAGACCTAAAGAGAGCAATTGTTCGTCAAACTTTGAAGAAATCAGGAATGGATACAGAGTCTTCAGAGCTATCGTCCCATATCCAACCTACCATACCTCTCCAAAGTTTTGGAACGTATGGCATTATCTCGTCTCTCAGAACAAACGATGTCTTGCAACCGATGGACAAGGGCAACGTGACAGCTCTTGTTCTACTTGACATGTCGTCAGCATTCGATACGGTCGACCACGAGATACTACTTGACCAGCTGGGTTCTCTAGGAGTCGGTGGAACAGCCCTGCGTTGGTTTACATCCTATCTGACAAATCGCTGTCAGTGTGGGGGCATCAGTGATGCCATGTCTCAAGCAAGTCATCTTGCCTACGGTGTCCCCAAGGATCGGTAGGAGGCCCCATCTTATTTTCGCTCTATCTCTAGCCTGTGGGTAGCATTATCAAGGCACACAACATCAGATGCCACTGTTACGCAGATGACATACAGCTGTATGTGTCGTTTCCGCCAACCTGTGCTGCAATGTCATCGGCTGCAAAACAAATGGAGACGTGCATCAAGGATATCAACAGATGGATGGACGCGTCTGGTCTGAAACTCAATCATCAGAAGTCTGAGTTAATCATCTTGGGTTCAAGGCAATTGGCGAACAAAGTTGCCACAAAGGACTTTTGCATCCATGTAGGAAATAACACAATCTACCCATCTTTCAAAACTCGCAATCTTGGCGTTATCTTCGACACCAGCATGTCCTTTAATGATCATGTTTCTCATATATCAAGGTCTATAAGATACCAACTTCGCAACATTAGCTTTGTCCGCAAGTACCTGACCCAAAATGTAACTGAAAAACTAGTCCTCGCCCTTATCTCTTCTCGTCTTGATTTCTGCAACTCCCTCTTTCTCAGCTTTTCCCAACAACAACTTTTTAAACTTCAACGCCTTCAGAACTCTGCAGCTAGGCTGGTAACCCTCACCAAGAAAGCCCGTCACATATCACCTGTTCTCCAGTCTCTTCACTGGTTACCCATCAAAAAGCGAATCACCTTTAAACTTCTGTTGCTGGTCTACCACGCAGTCCATAACTCCTCACCAATCTATCTACAGAACTCGATCTAGGCATATCAACCCTCTCGCAGACTTAGATCATCAGACTCTTTGCTACTTCAAGTTCCCCGATCCCGGCAATCTTGGGGTTACCACAGCTTTTCTCACGCAGGCCCATCTCTCTGGAACAATCTGCCCTCTTCTTCTTCTCCAAGCTTCCTCCGCTATTTCTTTCAAACAATTACTCAAAACGTATCTGTTCACTTTGTAATTCTGTTTCATTGAACTGAAAGTCACTCCCTACCCTGTATGTTAAACTTTATGTTTCCTTAGGTTGCCTAAGTTAATCACACTGTCACTGTGATTTCAATCATTAAAAAAAATGTTCTGTATCTTATGCTGATATTTTCCTTGTTCCTTAAATTATTATAGTTATATTCATAATTCTGTATTTTATATGCTCTTAGTTAATGCTTTAGTTTCAATATGTAAAGGTTTTTTATAGATACAGTGTATATTGCACCTGCTTTTGTATTCGTTTTTGCATTTGTGTGTATAGCGTCATGAGCATCGTGCCTGACGGACCTGGTGCGCTTCATAATAAGCCACCTTTATTATTATTATTATTATTAAATGAATAACCAATTTATTACCAGCTTTTTACGTCCATACAAAGTTACAACATGTAATATGATAACAGCAAAATGGTTTCCACTATACTTACCAGCAAGATACCATAAGGATATATGAAATGATAGCAAAAGTCCCGTGTTTGCACTTGAAGATCCAAGATATTTGGTCAACTCAGGCATCAGAATACCAGATGAGACTATCATACTTTCTTCAATGATTTTAAGACAGAACCTGGATGTAAATATTATTTTCCCCCAGATTTTCCCGTCAGAAGCCATTTAATATTGATTGCTCACGAGATGCGTGTCCCGCGCTGAGTAAAAAAAGAGAAGCAACAATGGTTGCCGCCGCGTTGTGTGAGAGCGGGTCCCTAATTCGAGTCATATTATCTATACACCAGCCAAGCATGACTCTGGAGTTCATTGTGTATGAATAATAATGGCATGAAATATGTGCATGTTTCCCCTTTTAATAAGTGCCCCTTTTAACAATCTCTGAGTGATCCTTTTAGGTATAAAGAGTGCCCCTTTTCACTTCTGACTCTCATGAATTTCGTCATGCGTAGCGCTGAGTAAAAGAAAATGCAAAAAATGCGAGAAAACTAGAGTCCCTGTGTATAGGAAAGTCACACCTATGTACGTTAATAGCATGACTTTGGAGTTCAAATCAATTCAATTCGTTTATTAATTTATAGTGTATGAATGATAATGGCGTGAAATAAATGCATCTTTCTGCTTTTAATAACTGCCCCTTTTAAAAATCTCTAATGAGTGCGCCTTTTAGGTATGAAGAGTGCCCTTTTTCACTTCTAGGTGTCTCTTTTCCTTTCTCATAAGTGCCCCTTCCCTTCTTATAAATGTCCTTGCTACTTTTGATAAGTGTTTCTTTTGACCTATATATTTCCCACTGTCGCTTTAAGTTTAATTAGACAATGAAGGATTTTTCAAACTCAAGGCAACTGCATTTACAAAACGAAAAGTCATTAAAGTTAACAAGAGACATAATTACCAGTTATCACCCCATAACAACGGACACTGTAATATTTTACTCCGGACACCTCCGGAATGAATTTGAATATCCGATACGCTAAATTGAAGGACCGAAGTACAATTTTGAATGACAATCTCCGGCTAAAATGGTGTTAGCGCTAAACTGAATGAACGTGTTATCAAACTGACTGAAGAAACCCACACTGGCCGAGAAAACCTACTTTAATGGCCAATAGCTGTGTGGAGAGTGGCAAATGCAGATTGATGTCTTGCCAAAGACATTAGAGCCGCGGTGGGACTCGAACCGCGAACCACGTGATCCACAGTCCGGTCTAGACCACGACACCTCTCTAAAGTGATTATGCAAGTTGTTTGCGGGATTAATGATAATAATGATTATAGAAATAAAAACATTAATACAAATGATAATAATAATGGACATAACATTAATAATCATAATAATAATAATAATATTAATATCAATAACAATAATCAAATAATTATAACCATAATTATAATCATGAATAATAATCAAAATAATAATTATTATAATAATCATGAAAATAATGATAATAATATAAATAATTACAATGATTATAATGATATGATATTAAAAATAATAATAACAATTGGATTTATATAGCACCTTTACATAGCATATGAATAGTTTACAAATTTACCCAGCTGTGAGAAAGTATGGTGGAAATTATTTATCTGAGGAGGGACTGGCATAGTACTATTTTTTCCGAGGGGCGAAACTTTTAGTAACTAGTAACTAGGTATATTTTCGCGTGGTAGGAACTCAAGATTAAGATAGGCTTTCCAGTTCACCAATCGGTGTTTAAAATATGTGTGTATCATTCATGGTGTCATATGATAGTAATGCCATGGTGCATCGCAGCTACAATGTAATACAAAAATCGACATAGAATCAATCAATTGTAAAAATATCTATTGTATCTCTCCATGTAATCGTATCTCACCATGCAATGAAGAAGCAACAGTGAGCTCAAATTTTCGTCCAGGAGAGTATGACAAAACTGAGGGGAGGCCCTTTCGGGGGAAATCAAATCAAAGCATAAACAAGTTGTGAAAAATATTTGGACTCATAATGGCCGAATTCATTCACGCACAAACGATCATCGCCGTGTAAACATCGTGTCAAAGCTGACCTGAAAAAGTTGAGAACTCTTTTCAAAAGCTGAGAGAACTCTTGTGTTCTGTACTTTTTGTGCTAAGCTGGTACTGCATTGTCATAAGTTCATAATGTCAGGTCTAGTTTAGACTCGTTTTATAACCTACTTAATGGAATTTCAATTTAACTCTGTATCTTGTCAACGATTTAATTGGTACAGCGAGTGCGCTTGTTATTTTATTTGTGTTATACGTAACTTAATTTTTATTTTTTTATTTATATATATATATATATATATATATATTTTTTTTTTTTTTTTTTTTTGGGGGATAAATGTTCAACTCACGAACACTATTCTAAACATATTATTGCATTTGTGTCACACTTGCATGCTGGTGCTCATACTATGTTACTAAGTCACCTCTTTAGCGTCTCCTTTGTATACCTCTGCAGAACTAATTTGTACCGTCATTAATGGGAAGCCAATGCTCTTGTATTATGTGTACAACAATGGGTACTCATGTGAGGTTACAAATGCTATTATTATGTGAGGTCTTAAAACTGTTATATGTAACCGACCTATATTAGTATGCATTATTTTGTACTATTGATAACAATTTTTACAACCTGCGTAGCTAATACATGAAAAACACGATACTTTGAATAATATATGAGCTATTAAACAGTAGATATACACTTCACCAAACCATTGAGATCTTTTATTTTTAAGACTGATTTAATTTATAGTGATATTTCTGTCTAAATTAGGTTAAGTTGTGATTATTTTCTTGTATCTTTTTCCCCCTCTATATGGTCTTGAAACTATATTATAAATGGATGTGCAATATCCTTGTGTCTTATTTAAACAAGCTGTTAAAACAAATCAAAAAGGTCTTTTGTGCACGTCATGTAATAGTTGGGTTCATATATCTTGTGCTAGTGTACCATTAGATTTATACAATGATGTATCCCACCAGTTTTAATTATTGGATGGTAGTGCCCAAGATGTATTATGAAACAACTACCATTCTTTGAGTCAGATATTAATACGAGCAATTACCAAATCAAACTATTTAGCACATATCCAACAATTATTCAAACAGTTAAAAATATTGAATATTTTTTATATGAATAAATTACAAATAGCATCTTTTATGTTTTCTTATTCTAAACAATTATTACCAAATAACTTTGATGACTATTTTGAATATAATAGCAACATCAATAAGTATAACACAAGAAATTCTGATAAAATGTATGTACCTTTTTATCATTTTAACTTTCCAAGAACCACAATAAGTTTTAAAGGCCCACAGTTTTGGAATGGCTTGCCAAATGAACTCAAAGAAATCCCAACTGTACTTGCATTCAGAAAATATATGAATCTTATCTTCTTAATTTAAGAAGATAAGATTCATATATTGCATAATTCATAATGCAAGATCTTAATAATGAGTATTTTTATTTCTATCTAATTGCCTTTTATGTGATTTATGTAATTAGTTATGTTGTGTTTTATGTGATTATGCTATGTCATATTATCTGTTTGTTTGATTGTAGTTGTTTTTATATATTTTTCTTGAAGTGTGGTAATATAGGGGATTAGCCTTAACAGGCCAAAGGCCTTTGTTGATCCCTCGCCGCATCCACCACCCTTCTTTCATAGTGCCATGTAAAAAAAACGTTGTTATACTTATATTGTTTAATTTATTTTGATTCTTTTGAATATCTTCTATTGTGTTGTTAAAGGGATGTAAAATAAAATTGAATTGAATTGAATTAATGATGCCGGCCAAAGTAAACCACTTTGTAACTCTAATTCTGTAGAGCAAACAGATATTACATATTATCAATATATAGTCTTTACATTTTGTTAATACCACTGAATGCACTTGAATCACAAGTGAATCTGCTTCTCTTATCGATCACATGTTTTCAATTTTTCAATTTCAATTTATTGTCCAATATTGGAATTTTTTTTTTTTGCTCACATTTTACAAACGTGCAAAGAATCAAAATAAGTTTACATACACAATATATCATATACTTTGACATAGAAATTCTTCAGAATATTGCTATACAGAAGTTTTCTTACATTATTATAAAACAAAATAAGTGAATTATTTTAAACTGTTCGAGTGAACGGGATGGCCCGGAAAGGTTACAAAAATAAACATTATAGAAATACAGTTATAAAGAAGAACGTAAATTTCAGGTAGCATTTTGATTGTATTTGCGAATCGAGAAAGGAACGAAGGAATTTAGAAAACGTTGAGTGCGACAGTTCATTGAACGAAGTCATTTACCAGAACGCATAACAACATAGTATGGAAAGAGTGGGTGATTTTCGTTTTTCATAATTTGTTTTACTTCTAGAATTATTTTGGATTCCCATGCTTCATTTAAATTTTGAATTTCACTCGTGATATTCCCTGCTTGTTTGGTGATTCTCTGGAGCTTGCTAAAGTCTTTCTTCCTACACTTCCTGCACTTCCTGCACGTCTCCCGTACCAGACAACACAACTAAATAACATAACACTTTCTATGATGGATTTGTAGAACAAAGTAAGAATGGTCCTATCTACATGAAACGATTTAAGTTTTCTTAAAAAATACATCCTCTGTTGAGCCTTTGAAAGAACGGACTTACACTGATGAGCCCATGATAATTTGTTGTCAATTACAGTGCCTAGATACTTGTATGTCTCGCCAATTTCTATATTTTCTTCTTTTATCGTGATAGGCAATAACACTGAACGTGTGGAAGTTCTGAAATCAAAAACCATTTCTTTTGTTTTGGAAGTATTGAGTTGAAGAAAATTTTGGTTGCACCAGTCTTCAAACTTCCTCGTATCGATAATTTACCTCATCCTTACCTATGAGACCCACTATCGCCGTATCATCGGCATATTTCACGATCTTAACGCCGTCTCTTGTAGCTAAGCAGTCATTCGTATATATGATAAACAAAGGTGCCGATAGCACACATCCCTGGGGCGACCCGGTATTTACTGTGATCAGATCCGACAACTCCTTTTGTACTTTTACCCTTTGTGTACGGTTTGACAAGAAATTCTGTATCCATAAAATTAAAGGAGATCTAATGTTCATTTGTTTCAGCTTATGAACCAACATGTGGTTTTGAATCGTATTAAAAGCGGACGAAAAATCTATGAATGAAATCCGTACATAGCAACCAGCTTTATCAGTGTGTTGTGAAACAAAATGTATAAGTGAAAGTATAGCATCGTTTACACATTTCTTTGGTTGGTATGCAAATTGCATAACATCGATATCCTTTAACACACTAGGGAATAAGAATTGGAGTACAACCCTTTCAAAACATTTCATAACCAATGAAGTGAGGGCTATTGGTCTGAAATCATTAGGCTGGGAAGCTTGAGGTGACTTGGCTGTTGGGATAACAGCAGCTGACTTCCAGCAATTGGGCACATAGTTTTGATCGAGAGATTCCTGAAAAAGTGTGTGAAATGGCATTGCTAGTTGCCACGCACAAACTTTTAACAATTTTCCACAAATGTTATCGGGTCCCATTGCTTTTCTACGATTGGTTCTCTTGAAATATTTCACAACATCTGTTAGCTCACAACAAATAGGGGGAGAGTCTTCATTTCTTAACTCTGTACATTGTCTAGCTATCTCATCATTAAAACTTTTAGTATCGAAACGGGCATAGAAACTGTTCAACTCGTTTGCAGTGCCATGCAAATTACCTCCTGCAAAATCTGGAATAGTATTTTGTTTCTTTTTGCACCCTGTCATTGTTTGCATACATTTCCATGCATTTTTAGTATTATTTGTTCGGAATGCATTTTCAAGTTTGTTCTTGTATACACTTTTTGCTTCTTCTATTTCTGTCTTAATTTCCTTGTTCAAATTTTTGAGATCATTCTCTTCGTTTCTCAAAAAGGCATTTCTCTTTTTCTTCAACAAATCTTTTAACTGTTTCCTAACCCAGGGTTTTTGATTCGGAAATATTTTGACATTTTATTACAAACATGTAAATCTTGACAAAATAATATGTAACCATTCACAATTTCCACCGCTTCATCCAAGTTAACAGCACTTGATATTAACATGTCCCAGTCAGTTATATCATAACAGGTTTGAAGATTCTCGATTGCAATACATTGAGATGATCAAGTCTTTTGGTGTTATACACAATGGAGTAATTGACCATTCGATGAGCCTTCTCATCTGGAAAGCCCATCAAACTCAATCTGGTGCAAGTATACAACCGTTACAAAGTATAGGAAATCTAGAGGTGTAGATATTGATATGTTCAAGTCTGGGCTCTCACAACAGAACTGGATGGAGGTCGAGGAGGAGAATGATATAAATGAAGCCATCGATAGATTTGAAAAACAATTTGTTCATGTTATTAATAAACATAAGCCCGTTAAAACCAAAAGAGTTCGAATCAATCAACATGGATAAATGAAAACATATTTGAAGCTATGAAGAAAAGAGACTTGGCAAAATCCAAAGCTATAAAGACCCAAAATCAAAATTCCTGGAAAGACTATAGTGTGTTAAAAAACAAAGTTAAATCTTTGTTAAGAAAGCGAAACGCAATTATTATACGGAACATCTAACTAAGGATCAGAACTCTAATAATTCATGGAAAATTTTGTCTTCATTTATACCCAAGAAAGCTTCATCTTCTCAGCCTCCACCTATGGTCAGTGCCAGAGCATTGCTAACCGCTTAAAGATAAAGACCAGTTCTGGTCATGCGATTGCATTGTGAAAGAAACGTTGTGGAATCGATCAGTAAAGGTTGATCATCTAGCATGTAAGTATTGGTGAGTACTGCAAGGTTCTGGAATCATCAAAATGATAAGAAATTTGGCCCAGTCTTGGTAAAGTTACAAGCACTGTACACAGAAAGATGTATATGGGACTACGCGACCACGTGCGCGATATCTATTTGGTCCCAATAGATATAATAATTTACCAAATATATCAATTAGTAGGCGGTTTCCCGACTTTCCCGGCAAAATTTGTATCATCACGTATTAGTCAAAACATATTCTTTCACATGATTGGTAATGAGAGCTTCCATTTCATTTTTTGAGAGAGGGGCGTTTCCAAAACTGGTCTTTACCTTTAAATCATCATTTTGCTAATGTTGCTACCGGGTTGATTTCTGATTCTACAGTAATTGAGACTATAGCTTCTGATATATCGTACCGGAGTGAAATATCCATTACAACATTCTTCTGTAAGTGAATATGATATTTTGAAAGGAATACAGCAACTATAAATAGTGCCATAAGCGTCTTACCTGACGGACCTGGTGCGCTTCATAAGAAGCCACCATTATTTAAATAGGTTTGGATGGAATATAAATACAGATGTTCACCATATTCGAAATATATATATAAAATATATATAGACGTGAAGAAAAAGTGGTCTAGGAACGTGAGACGTAGCTGTACTTTACAATTTTATTACGAGCTTTCGGCTTGTGAGGCCTTCTTCAGGTTCTGAAGTGCAAACACATACAGAAACAAATACATTGTATGAACAGATAGATATACATGGCATAAAAACTTAATATCACTCAATCATATAGTCAAGCATCATGAACATAGCAAAAATTAGTACGAGAAATACTTCGGAATAAACTTAGAAATAATTATGCAATTTCAAAGTGTTTTACCTTGCTTGTGTGTTGGGCTGTCGTGTGTGTTTATTCAGTTGATGTGATGTATGTGTGCGAGTAATAAGGGAAGTGCGGTCAAGTGTGGATTACTGACCTGTGACACGGATGTTACTGATCTATGACACCGCCGGTGTCATGACCTGTGTCTAGGGAGGGGAGAGGGAGGGGGATAGAAGGCTTCATTCAAATGCATATATAATATATATATATATAGATATATGTATATAATGTATATAGATATATGTATTCACATAAAAATACATTTACTCCATGATTTTCCTACATGTTGAGACCTTATAAGGCATCCAGGTTCAGCTCCCCCTCTCTCTCCATTCCCTCTTATCTCTCTCTCTCCATCATATCTCTTTATATATATATATATATATATCCCTCTCTATCATTCTTTTTATCTCTGTTGCTCGCTATCACTCACCCTTTCTCCATCTCAGTTTCATTTTCATCTTGTCTCTGCTCCTCCCTTGAATGGATCTTTCTACCAAGGATTTACCACAGAGCTTTTTCGTATCACCATACATGTAGTTCTACAACATTTTGGGATGATCTCCCTCTTTTCAGCTTTCTTTATCTCTTTGATGCTAAGGAAGACGCATTAAAGAGGAAATGGCTGGGAGGAGGGGCTGGTGATTGTCTACAGAGCTTGAGACAATAAGTCAAAGAGAAGGGGAAAATGAAGGGGAGGGGAGGGAAAACAGACATTGAGAAAGACACAGAAATGTTGGGCAGTGAAAAAGAATGAGAATGATAGATAGAAAAACAGGAAGAAAAGGGGAGTGGTTGAGACAGAAAATATGGAAAGGGAGCAATAATAAAGAAATATAGAGATTGGGTGAGGTGTCCTCTAGGGGATAGGGTGAGATACAATGAGACAACTTAATTAAGTGCATGAAAATGAAAGCAAAACAGACATGTAGAAACATATGAAGAGGGAGAAAATGTAAGACAAAGAGAATGAACAAAGAGGAAAGGAAAGAAGGGGCCAGAGAAGGAGAAAGGGAGAGGGGGAGAAAGATAGGATGAGGACACCTGAATAAAACCACTAGGGAAAGGCTGTACTAGTTTCATAATAATCTTTACAAAGAGACACAAACATTAAGGTTAAGTGTTAGAAAAACAGACTCTGGTGATTTTTTGAGGTGCGTCAGTTAATGTTTCGAGTAATACACGGGATAGTTATTTCTTCTTTTGACATTTAACAATGAGCCTGATAAACTGATGAATCAATTTATTGTTATATTACTGAATAATTAATGTTGAAGAGGTGTAGTCTAGAATTTGTTGACGTATTCTCAAAATGATTGAACCAGAGGAGGAGATAGTGGCCCTTCATCACGTCGGCCTGCCAGCTCTTTTCGATGTTCCATGTCTTTCTGACTCTGTCCTCGAGGCACATCTGTGATTGTGAGAAGTCGACAAACATAACTTTAATCAACAAAAGGACCCCTTCTTTATCTTTGGGACCCCCCTCCTTTGAACATCATACCAATTTTAAAGAAAGTCATTATTTTTGCAAATTGAAAAGGGATTAATTTGCATTGACCTGTCTTATCTGCTTGAAAGGCCTAACAAAGTAACGGCCGAAATGGATAGGTTCGTGTGTGAAAAGATCATTTTTGCTTTATTAGGCTTTGTTTGCGTCCTTAGTGAGATAAACACATTTCCAAAACAGATGCCATGATTATAGCCAAATATTAATTTGTTCTTTTAGCTGAATATCCATTCCACTAATTGATTAAATTAATTTCAAGATTCCAAATAGATCCAAATCTCTTCATAACCACCCCAAACAAATCATAATGCCACTGTATACTTGCAACCAACAGTAGACTTTAGAAAACCATGAGGCAGGGGCGGGGGCCTGTCACCTCGCTCATCCTTCATTTAGCCTTGCCCCATTCATACATTTAACCCACTGCTAGTGTGTATTCACTTTTAATGCCATTTTATGAAAATTCCTATCGAAATTGATGAGGTAGAACAAGTTTCATAGAGACCTGCTCGTTTCCACAATACGAAGTGACGGTTGCATGTCCGAATGTTGGGAATGCCTATACTCATTGGGGAAGAGGAGGTAGGGGGAGGCAATGTACCGCCTCCTACGACTGTAGCTGAATTAGTATACAATACACTTTCTTGATCTATATGTAATCATATGAAATGACCTGAAGATTTCACAAAATAATTAACGGAAATCAACCGAAGGTAATTTCTATAGCCATGTCCGTACATTTTGAAACATGCGAAAATTACGATTATCACAATAGTAGTCATAATATAGTTGTTATAATGTTCATGAAATGTAATATAATTATTATTTTCATATAGCACATTACGTGAATACTTGGGTAAATTTTATGACGTTAAATTATGTTAAATACTATTTTGACCACTAGTCACTGGAATTAAACTTAAAGCCCGCATATAACACACAAGCACATGCATTACATGATCCGCAAATGATTTTGTATGGGATTGTGATATTAGCCAGTTCGTAAATACTATTTGCGCATGGGCAGATAAAAGTCATTTGTTCCCAAATTGAAGAACCCATCGAGACGAATACTGGTATCGTGCTCATGAAAGTTATGTAATCAGTATTCATTTATGCACCGACAGTACAATTATATGATACACATGTGGAAGTATTCTTCTCAAGAGGCAAACAAAAGGTATTCATGAAGCACCTCCAACACTTCGGCAGTTCTAAAATTCTAAAATGCACAAGTGGGACGTATTCATCGTGTAATAGATCTGTGGATATTTTGGGGTCATGCGTACCGAAGCTATTTACGAACTGGCTTATTGAAATTAACCTTGAGTTGATTTCGAGATCGTCTATATAATTTTTTTGATTTGATTTGATTTGATTCATTTATTTATTCACGGTAAAAGCCCAGTTCGGCTGTTTGGCTGTTTTACAATGGGGCCGTGCATATACAATAAAATATACAAAGTAATCATATGAACAAAACCATATATCATATAAAGAATAACTGATGACACACCGAGTAGAGATAAATTATATGAAATTCGTATGCATGTATATGTAAATATAAAGTTTGTTAAAAGTTGGTTTAAAAAACATTTTGTAAAGAAATATCAAAGGATTATAACCATGACATAAATAATTATGATAAAATATGCTGAAATATGATATAAATATAATATAATATATATAATATAATATAGTGAAAATAGAGTCAACATAGTTAAATTAATTTAAATTTAAAAAATAGGATATAAATTATATACGGGCTTACTAAATATCAAAAACATTTATTAATTCGATAAAATAGCATTGTGGTTCTGGTATTGCCTAACTTACCTCTTCTGGAGCATGCAATCACATCTCCGTGTCCGTTACAGATACACATTTTGCCTTTTCGATAGCAAACTGAAAGAAGAAAAAAATTACAGACAAACCTTGGTCTGAAACGCATCGAAACATATGACGCACATAAACCTAGGTTTGTCTACAAACCTCCTTTGTGAATTCGGGCCCTTGTGAGCAGGGAGTTGGAATGGATGGAGATACCGTCTCGAAAGAATTTCCCAAGGGACAGATATTCAGGAATAACTTGGCTTAACAATAAGAAATGTAACCCTCTCCAGTCATCAAATCCATCAACAGCTGCCCTTATCAGACCAAAGATCCCCTCTGGCATTCCAAATATTACGAAATGTTACGCAACGCTGACTGCTTCCCTAACTTCTCTATTCACTCGGTCGTAAAAATATGGAGGGCATCGAGTTTAGAAGTCATGCGTGGCACCGCAAAAATGACGTCATGTTCAGTGAAGATGTATATAGCTATAACATATAAAATACAGAATCCACAACATATGACCAATGCAACTTTTTATTGGTTATCAAATGCCTTTTTCGTGCTCGGATAACTCTACTGAAGACATAGCCATTTGAACCAGCGAAATCGACGAAGGAAATCGTGAGCGAATGTAAGGTTCTCATCATCATGATTTTCTCATCTAATTATTGACATTTCCGAAAATTTCCGAAATTTGTACATAGCTAGGAAGGTAGTCCAAAGGTTTATCTCCTAAAAGAACTAAATAAAATTATGTTATGTGTTTGCGCATTTGTTGGATGAGGTTAGAAGTTGTCAATTCATCACCACTTTTCGACCCGAGTACGGGCCGGCAACGCATAAGCCGCCGTGCCCGCTGGGCTGGCCGGGCTGTGGGTGGAAAGGGAGGACTTGGTGCTACCAGGGAGCTGTGCGGTCTCGGAGGGGGATTAGGGGGATTACGGTAGGGGAAAGATAAGACGCGCGGTGCCACGGATGACTTCTATTTAAAGGGGCCTCTTGGATGGCATCTCCATTCATTCCAACTCCCTGATGTGAGTTACCGATTTTTTTTTTTGTTTTTTTTGTTTTTGGGGGTCATTTCCACTGGTTTCCCTAAAACTGAAGTCACACCCTAGGACTCCCAATTCACAATTGAACTTTTGGCGCTAGTACAGAATCATATCCAGATTTTGACCCGCAACTCCTGCGTGGAGATAGGCAAGGCCTACCCTACTAAAACTTACCCTAAATCAACTAAATCTTCATCAATTGTTCAAATAATAGTCATGATTTTTTTTAAGTCGATTTGTTTCTAACCTGTTTTGTGCCAATTTTCCTATCTTTTTTTGAGTATTTGACCTAAAAACGAAGACATTATAATATACACTTATTTCTCACAGGTTTCATGGCAAACCGCTGCACGATACAAATGCATACCGACGTTGGGGTGCGGACGCGCGCGCGTGTGTGAAGTTAGTGACTGTAATCTCAGATCCTCATTAAATTCATGTAAGTAATTCACATTACGGTCGCTAACTTCATGCCCGAGCGCGCCCGCACCCCACCGTCGTTACGGTATGCACTTGTATCACGAAACCTATGGCTTTTGCATTTTTTCGAGCCGCATTTTGTCTTATGCCTGGATTACATTTGCCCCGGGCGCCGTACGATAAATTAGTCTACGATTTTCCGTGCGATTTTAGGGGCATCGTAGGAGGTTACGGGCTACGATGTTTGGGTTTACATCATCTACGAGCATCGTGCCATTTCTTGTATTGGCCCTCGGGGGCAGGCCGGGGCAAATTCGACAGAGGCTGATCGGAGATTGTACGGTAATCGTGCAATTTCAATGCAGTAGCCGTGCAGTCTCCGCAGCCTGCGCACGGAAATCGTACGGAGCCCGTGCAGCTTCCGTGCAAAGGTCGCGCGGAGAAGGCGCGGTGACCGTGCAGCCGCCGTGCCGTTTTTAAGCGTTTTTTTTTTGGTTTTGCTGCACGATTTTGCTGCACGATCAGCGCGAGTCCTCCGAGCGATGCCCGTGCGGGGATTGTGCAATGACACCTACGACATGTTTACGGACTACGGGCTTACGATTTTTCAAATTTGTTTAACTTCTCACGATAAAAAATCGTAGAGGCCGTGGAGCCCGTGAATTCGTACGAAAATCTCACGGCAGCCTCCTGCCTCCGTACGGAGGCCGCACGGAAAAGGGGATACGGGCAGGATACGGGCTCCGTAGACTAATCGTAGGCCAAATGTAATCCAGGCATTAGTTAAACAATCCACGCATCGAACGTACTACCAAGTGAGAATCCGGATTTGGGAGTAATACAATGGAAAAGCATCAAAACAAACTGAATCGGTAAGCAGTAAAAGCAACAATAGAATTCTCCAAATCAATCTGAATTCAAATTCCAAATTCCAATTAAATAAATAAAGTATGTGGCATATGCCATTGTCTTGCAAATAAATGTCTTGTAATACAATAGCATACAAATCAGGCACATGGAACCCAAATTATTCAATGGAATGCTTACGTGTCGTTCGTTCCTCCTCAACGTCGATCGACGTATCAAGGGGAAAGGTCATGCTGTCTCGTTCATTGCTGCCTTCGGTGTTGGCATTGGTTGCGCATACAACAACGACCAGAAGAAACGCAGCAATGATGAGCTTTGATGCCATTTCTATTTCAAACCTAAAAGATAATATTAAATCCATGTTGTACTAGAGGCAGTAACGTACCTACGGGGGGGGGGGCAGGGGCGGATCCAGCCGGCGGCAAGGGAGGGGGCCTAAAAAGGGGCCCCCTTCGTGCGAAAATTTGAAAATCGTGCCGGTCGATTTTTCGCTCAGTGGGGGTAGGTAGTGAGCAAAAAAAAATTGGCACCCGAAATTTTTTTGTTTTCCACTGCCCCCCCTTGGGCGCCAGGGGTAGTGACCACAAATTTTTTTTTGGCACCCGAAAATTTTCCTTCGGGAAGGGTGATTTTTTTCACCGCCACCCCTTGGGCGCCAGGAGGGGCCCATCTTCTTTTTTTTCAAAAGGGTGTTTTTACCTGTTTTTTTCCTATGGGAGTGGGCCCCCTGTATCCGCCACTGGGGGGGGGGGGGCAGGGGGCAGTCTGCCCCCTGTACAAGCAAGCAAAAAAGGGAAAGGAAAGGAAAAGGAAAGCTAGGGAAGAAAGAAGGGCTAAAAACACGAGTTAGAAGTGGACCCAGGGCACTCACTTATCTGTATATAGGCCAAGGCCCCGCGGTTCAGCTATAGCCATGCTCCGAGATTTGGGTCGTTTTCAGGTCAGAACTAGCCCTAGCTAATTCGTGTTTTAGGCCTATAAATGCCGATGATCGCTCTACACAAGGGCGTTCAAGTTACAACGTTGAAAAGTATGTCAGGACTCGGTTAGCTTCAGGTCCATCTGTCAAAATCATCATGCCGTTACACAACGTGCAGGGCCCGCGCTACGGCGGGGTTCGGGGAGCCACCTCTTTTTGAAAAAGTATGTTAAAGAAAAATAGGAAGAAACCAACCAAGGGCAAGGCCCCGGCAAAAAACTTTCCTGCAAAATGCGGCACCACATTAAAGCGCGAAAAAATAGCAAATGCGAGAAGTAAAAACACGAAGGCATCGTCAAGCATGTCGGCAAAGCTTCCGAGTTCGGCAGTTTGCGGATTCATAAAATCAGTCCTTAAAAGCCTAACTCGTTCAGAAAATTACACACATTTCTCGTCAGAATCTGGGTAAGAACACTCCATTCAGTTGTACAGTGGCATAAAAGACGAACTGTCAGTCAAAAATTTTCTTTTTCAATCTGCGCATAATTATACGCAAATTATACCGAACAAAATCAGTCTCATGCACATTGTTTTAGTGTCACAGATGAGTCGTTACTGTTACACTATATGGACAGATTGGATAGATGTGTAAATCATTAAAATTATAATCAGTGTACGATGCGAAAACAATTCATCTCCAGCTTCCGGAAATAATAATAATATTCCGCTTTTGTATGGCGCTTAATACATCTACGATGTCTCTAAGCGCTTTACAGATAAACTAACCTGGGAATTTTTGTTGTGTCCTGCGGGACGCAATTACTCACCGCTTTTGCATAATTTGTGCGTGAGATTTGTTTTTTTTTCTATTGAGTGCCCCTTTTAAAGAAATCTCCGATGAGTGCCCTTATTCATATTTGAGAGGTACCCCCTTTAACTCTGTAATAAGTGCCCCTTTTCATCGCTGATAGTTGCCCCTTTTATTTTGACACGTGCCCCTTGATGTAATCAAATTGATTAATGTACTATTACCAGTCATTTTTGTTGTAAAAGATTATATCATGTTCTGTGTGGTTTTGAATAAAATGAACTTGAACTTGAACTTTTCCTTTCTAATTAGTACCATTTTCCTTCTGATAATTGCACTTTTTTCCGTTATCATAAGTGCCCCTTATTAAGTGTGAGGAGTGCCCCATTTTCACCTCTGGTAATTCCCCTTTTTACTTTGACATGTGCTCTTTTTCTTTTCTAGTAAGTGTCCTTTTCCCTTTGGATATGTGCCCCCTCTTCCTTTCCCCATAAAAAGTGCTCCTAATTTAAAGCGATTAAGAGCAATTTTTCCTTTAATTTCACCCAAATCTGGCTCGCTGCGCTCGCTCGTACTTAAAATTGATATAAATATGTTTCTTATTAAAGATCTTTTCAGTCTTTCATGATTAGATTGTGCTTAAAACCCCATCAGGATTGTTTTTCCTCTTTATAAGATGTAATTTTTTCCACTGCGACCTCACAAATCTCGGATAGTTCGCTCGCAAATAAATATTCTAACCATCACAACCAACTGTTATGTACATGTATGATGCTTAAACAGTATCTTGGACCATGTAGAGAGAGAAACAAACATTGAAATCATCCCTGATAATGTATTCACAATGTAGGGGTAAATACCAATGTCTAAAAAGTTGTATATTTTCGCTTTGAGGTTTCCCTTTATAGGTGCCCCTTTTTCCCGGAAAGCGCCCTTTATTGTTGGTGCTCCCCCCAATTTGAATGACACTCTGCCGCCCCTGGCCTGCTAAAACCCCTGAATTTCCGGGGGCTCCGCCCCCTGGACCCCATGCCAATTTACACTCCGCTCGCTTCGCTCGCTACGCTCTACCTGATCGTAAATACGTTAGACCCCCCACTTTGAAAAACGTTCCCCGGGTCTGATGTAAGGTGTTTGAAGCTGAAGCCCGACGTAAGTGATTGCTGTCTGCCCATCCCAACTGCTGTCCTAGTCTTGTACTGACTGGTTTTGTATGTATGTACCCTCCCAGTGCGTGATTTCTCCTATATCTAGTGATATATAATTTTACTGTTACATTTTTGTCTCACTTTACTACATTTATTTTTATTGAGTGAATAGATGCATATTCTGAATATTCATTAGTTTTAATTGTGCATGTGGAAATGAAACAAATGAATATCAATACAATTCAATTCAATGTCAAATACACTTTTTTACATCTCCAAATATGCAGAATTGGGAACATAATATGTCAATAGCTTCTTCAAAGAGGAATAATAGAAGTACGTTAATAGAAACATTGTCATTACCAGTTATAAGTTAACCACTGATTTTGTCAAAATTCAATACATTTAACTTTTTTTTAAATGATAATTTTTTTCTTTTAAATCAAAATAGACCAAAGATATGAAGTCGCCCGATCGCAAATATTAATATCGACAAGATACCTACTGTGTTATTGGGACAACCCCTAGTCCCCCTTCACCGCCTTCCACACCCTAACACCCCCTGGTGAGGTATGCCAGGTACGCCACTGACTAGAGGCGTTATTTCCATCGCGAGATCAACTGAACTAGTTGAAGCATGTAAAATGAGTTGGCTCAAAATAATCTATTGCAATGTTTCAATGATCATTTTACGTTCACTTTTTGTACGATGCCATTTTTATACATGGCATGTCAATTCAATTTATTTAGCCAAGCAATAAAAGAAACATACAGGGTAAAAGGAAAGCAGTATACAAAGTATCACACAATTACAATTACTAACATAGATAAACACAGAAAAACACAGAATCAATTTACAAACATGAATAAAAATCGTTAAAAACAAAAGGGAAATTGCTTAGGCTGGTAGCAGCCAGAAAGGAGGTGGTTCTTATATGCGGCTGACCAAATAATCAAATACAATGTATAAAAAGTCTTATGATTTAATTTAAGCTGTAATAACAAGTAAAATAAATTACAATTACAAAAGCAACGTCGGGCAAATTACAGAACATTAGGCCCCGTGCACATATTCGTCATTTGCCTGATGTAAATTTAGTTCCCCTCTTTAGCTTAAATTGCTCATTTTGCCCCTTTTTCATCTGATATGTAATATATGATAGCCTACTCATCCCTTCCTTTTGGCTCTTTTAAAAGAGCACAAAAGAGCCCTCAGTCCTCGGCTCATATCATGCCATATTGATAAAATAAGTCCCTATACAGTGAACATGGACTCTGGCTATTCACTGTCACCTATCTTCGCTCCACTGATCTCGAGGCAGCAGACGGCAAGAAATTGTTCACAGAAAAAGTTCACAGGAGTGGACGAAAGCTTGCCTACTATAATTCAAGGTTGGTAGAAGCTTAAACCACATGAAACACTTTCTCTCTCTCCTAAAGGCATATTTATACAACAAAAGGTTGTCTTGGGAACCACTTCTATCTTTACAGATGGGGTCCAGGGGGCGGAGCCCCCGGAAGTTCTTTATTTTTTAACAATTTAGAAACCTCAAAATGGTCATCACGAGTGATATAAATTGTTATTTCCTCCTTGAAAGTCACATAGCCTTGATCATTTCATTTTAGAAATCATCTGTCATTCTTTATTGAAGACAATTATATACAACTGTTTTTACTATTCTACTACATGTCGAGCCAACTCATCGGAAATGTAATATGTTCTTCCTTCTCTCCCTGTCTCTCTCTCTGTCTCTCCTTTCCTCTCTCCCTCTATCTTCTTCTCTTTAACATTCTTTTCTCTTTCTTTTCTCGTTTTTCTTCCGTCGCTCTATCTTTCTCTTTCCCATTTCCATTTTTAGGCTACCAAAAGAAAATGAGTAGGGCGGCCGATTCGCCACCCCGCGTCCGATCTGCCACTGATTTATACGTTTATGCAGGCATTACGCATAATAATTGGCGGTGAGGTTTGGTTTCCTTCCTCTCCGATTCGCTTCCGACTCGTTACTCAGAGTCATCTCTTCTTCTCTTCAATTCAATTCAAATCAATTTTATTTCTGATTCCAACACAACATTACAAATCAATTATAATCATTTACAACAATTAAGGAATACATATTGGAAACAGAGGGGCCCACTAAAAAGCAATGCTTGTACAATTATGGACCTCTCAAAGGATACTTAGGAATAATGAGTAATTACATTAACAAACAAAAAGGAACTACAAATTGGGAAAAACAAATCTTCCTATTTTCTTTCTGTTCTCCTTTTTCTACCGTCGCTCTCTCTATACCCCCCCCCCCCTTGTTTTAGAGACCGCCGATAAAATGATAACAGAGAGAAAATGTTCACTTATTCAGTATTTCTTACATTTCTTTGGATTTTTCCTTAATTTCCTTAAAAAACTCCTCGACACTTTCAGAATTCCGTATTTTCCTTAAAATAAGAAACTTGAATGCTCTAGAGTACCGGGCGGTCCGAATTGGCATGCCCTGCGGTCCGATTGCGGGTCCGGACTTTGAAAAGCCCTGGTGTAAAGCTTTTATTTGCCGGAATCTCAGGCAGAAAGTGCCTCTATTAACATTTTAGTATTTATTATGGAGGAAGAAGTATGATATAAAAGGCAATGGCGTATTTCTGAGGGGCACTTGCCATCCCATTCATCAACCCCCCCCCCCGCGCCCCGGTGAGGGGTGGATGGGGGAACTTCACTCATGCATTAAAAGAACAATACAAATTTTGTAGAATGACGTATTTTCATACTAGATCGTTGTAACATCACAACCCTAACCAAAAATATTCCATCTTCACCCGCTATCAAACAATGTGACTTTCATAAAAATCGGTTTAAAAAAAAAGACAAACCTTCTTCAAATGTGACGGATTTCTACTTAGTTCATACGTACCTGGGAGCTATGATAAAGATAAATCGCTTACGACGCGGTTCGGTGATTCGATAATAGCTCATTATGAAACCATCGCGATGAGTAAGTTCACAATCGAGTTCATCCACGTGCAAGCTGGCATCTCTTCCGCACACGCATTTCACGAACATTATATTTAAAACAAACGAAACAAAATTTCAAAAATAATGATCGCTAAAAAGAATAGTTGGCGAAACACTGTCTTTATGTCTCGTTTCTGTCTTAAGGTCATTGAAGAGGGAACTGAGATTTCATTAGGTGTTTTGATGCCTGCTTTGAAAGAACATCTTCGATCTTCTAGCGCCGTGACAGGACTTCTTCTTTCACTAAATATATCCCTGTGGTATGTTGCAGGTAAGGATTATTTCATTAAAATCTATTGTTTAACACGATCGCAAAGACTTTCGAAAAAAAACCTACCAACCTAAGGAAATTCAAATGACATATTAAGTCATCCGAGAATCATGATTTCTGTGGGGGATACCATAGGGTATTAAACCTGTTCTTGAGTTGGTTTCTTGAAAGTCTTTGCAGTCATATTTGTTTGCATTTTACAACAAAAATCAAATAATCGTATTCAACCTGGAGGACTAGATTGAGAACTTCTTGGATTCTACATTTTATTTTCGTGAATAAAAATGAAAATAATTTCACTTTTTCATTATGGTAATTAAAAACTTCAAATTTCCATCATGAAATCGTGCAATTTGTCCATTTGACCTGTTTTGGATAATATCAAATTTTGGGATATTACTTCAAAAGATATTCTGGTAAATAATGTTTTGAAAATTTTAATTATCGGTTTTTGACAATTTGAAGACCAAACATAATTGTGACTCTGATTTCCGTTATGCATGCAATGTTTTACTGTGCAATAAATATTGTGTAGGCCTATGATAATCCGTTAAATCAAATGCTGTTAAAGTACATACATGTATGCCAGTATTATTGTATCTGTAATAAAATGCGATTGTTTGACACAGTTTTTGTTGCTTCCTTGCTTGTCGAAGATATTTGGAACAGACAACAAAACGATTTAGTAACAAAATACTCTGCCGCTGTGCCGCAGCATGTGATACTTTACGGCATAAATGTAGTACTATACTTTTTTTTCTTCTTTTTTTTTGGCGAAATTTAAGTAATAATTTTCTTTCAATAATATGCAAAACTGACATCATTGTTTTTCAAGCACCCCTAGCTAAACTAATGCTGGATCGGTGTGCGTACCCAAGAGCTCTGACTACAGTTTGTGGCTTACTTGCTGGACTCGCAATGATAGCTACTGCTTTTACCCAAAACCTCTACATTTTTGGTGCTCTGTTAATCTCATCTGGTAAGTACGGACTACTCGTGTGAAGAAGGACCCTTCACGGGTTGTCATCATACGCTCATACTCTCCTCATTAGTTTGGAGCCTAAAATGGGGGGCATCCCCAACAATATGTAGGTCCTAAGTCAGAATTTGGTTGCACATTTAACATTATATTGGCAAATGTGAGCTTCATCTTTATTGTTTACATTGCCTTCACCCCAGGTGAACATCTAGCATTGCCTGAACGGATGATTCATAACGAGACTTTATAGCTATTAGTATTATAATTATAATTATAATTATCATTCTTTGTATTGATATTATTACATGCATAATTATTACATCAACATAGCAGTAGTAGTAGTAGTGGTAGAAATAGAAGTAAAAGCAGAAGAAGTAGTAGGAGTAGTAGTAGAAGTAGAAGTAGTTGTAGTAGTAGTAGTAGTAGTAGCAGGAGGATGAAAAGGAGGAGGAGTAGTAGTAGTAGTAGTAGTAGTAGTAGTAGTAGTAGAAATAGAAGTAGATGTAGTAGTAATAGTAGAAGAAATAGAAGTAGTAGTAGTAGT